>CM068585.1:22212000-22559500 GCA_035048485.1 Pteria penguin
CGGGTGCCAGATTTCCTTTGTGACCTCTGTGTACTTGGCATCTTCTCGGTTCGTTTTGAGATTAGAACTTCCCGCAATGTCATAGTTCCAGTGACAGAATTTGCTCTTAGTGAAGTAGTTGATAGATCGACAGCGTTGACGACATATGTGATGCCAAAGTCAGACCCCAATCTGCTCTTGTTCCGATTATCCAAATATTTACCACTCTGGACCTGGTCGTAAGCCTTCTTCAGGACATTGGGGTCGAATGTTGGTTGGCATTGTAAAAGTTTTAGTGAAAAAATATAACCCATAGAGTAGAAAATTGTATGCCTTACGATCATTGACGCCATTCTGCAAATTACTCGAGTATCTGTCACTGATCAGCTCGGAGTTATTTTGATTTAGTCAGCATCATTTTCGCTATAAATATATTCAACAGGAGCGGAATGGGTTAAGCTACATTTTCGATTTTCTAATTGACACCATCCCACAAGAGCATGCACTTATTGTGATTGCAAATGATAAAATCAGAGCCGTATATATTGCTAATTTCGGTATTTTCAAAATTGCCTGATTTCAAGAAATGTTCTACTTTGATTCTATGAAATACGTATCAATTCTCCTAATGTTTGAACAGAAATTGAACATAGATCGTCTACGCCAGTGGCCAACCAATTTGTGTCAAAACCAGGCATATCCCTCTTCTTTGTAAAACATGTACAAACAACTGTGTTGAGACGCGGAGAAGTAAGCGTCTCCATTTGGCTAATTGCGTCCGCCATGTATCAATATACCCTTCACAAGTAAGATATGCTGTCTACATTATGTCGACATGGGAATCGTTACTGTATCATGGAAATGACGTGGAAAGAAGCTTGAAAAAATCATGCCTCCCATGTCCCATTGCCAAGTCGTATCATTGAAAATTTGACAACTTCACATGTATATAGATAAAATAAATACTGTCACCTTCAGTTTAATTTTTTACCTCAGGATTCGCCTATAATGTGAGCAATTTAACACTGGTATTATTCATGTCACGTTTTCTTTCATTATGCATGATAACCCAAGCAGCATCGATCTGAACCATTTATACGGTACCATCCCATTATTGGCGTGCAATAAAGTAATTATAAAAACGGCGCTGATCAATACAAATGCACATTATCGGACAGTTATCGGGTAGACATGTATGCATTTTTACATAATGGAATGGAATGGCCACCATGATAAAACATCAATTTTTAAACGGTTCATTGAAACTGTTTTAGATAATGCATTGTTACATGTCGCCGACAATATCTATTGAGTATGAGAACTATAGTGGTTATGATAGTGATAGGTGTTACTTTCCTCCAGCTTACAGTATAGACATGAAGTCTATTGCGACAAGTTTCGGTATGGAACCTGGGCAACAAACCTTTAAACACGAGAAATATGCTAAGGACAAAAAACCAAAAAAAAAAAAAAAACCAAAACCAAAACAAAACAAAACAAAAGCTAAAAGAAACTGCCAGACACCGGATTATAGTCCACCATGACCTTTGATCTACATTTTAGAAATTTTAACATTGGAAATACCTTTCACATTTCACATACGTATACCTTGTGACAAGACCTTTCTCTGGTGTATTAATTTTTGACCTTGTGACTGTGACCTTTGACCTACATTTCAAAAGCTTTAACATGTTGTAACTTTTGAATTGTAAGAGATAGGGCTTTCATATTTCACATACGAATTCCCATGTAGTGAAGTATAGTCAAGGTAAAGGACATTATAAAATTGTCTTGTTTGGACTTTGTTGCCGTCGGGAGCATTCGTGTCTCACAAACACACTTTTTTTTGGTTTTTTTTTTCAGAGTATTAAATCAGTATAAGCTTTAACTGACGGTATTTATCAATTTTATGGTGGTACTTTTAAATGTCAGAAAGTGATTTGCCTTCACTTTGTGATGCCATTTCAGTCTATATTTATGTAGGGTCTCTACAGGAAAGTCATACTCAATCTTACAATCTCAAACTTAAATAATATAATAATATGTTTTCCTTTTACAATCAAAAATTAAAGGTAAGTGCCCCCCTCCCCAAATAGTCTTTTGTTTCAATCATCCTTATTCATAATCATTCTCTCGCAATGAATAGATATTGCAATGTACATGTACATGTGTATGTTTATGATTGTGTGCATATGTTTAAGTATAAGTGCATATAATTCTATCTTTTGTCTAAATGTAGTTTACATTTCTTTATGATCCTTTTTTCTGTAATAGTCGTTTGAAAAAGCTTTCAAGAACGTAAAGACTTTAAAAATGTCAATGTCTAATTGAATGACGGACTGACTTAATTACTTAGAAATTATGATCATAAATTATGCGAATGTTGTGGGATGAAAGCTGTGAGCTGGACATCAACACTTCAATATCTTTGCAATTATATATAACCATTGCCAATCTCATTTTTAAAAAGATGTAGACTGGTGAAAAAGCATGTTTTTCTTCATAGTATTTTTAAGTGATATAACTTAGAAATCTTATTCTAAGTTATATCATTATTATTCTAAGTTTTATTATTCTTCTTATGTTTAAAAAACCTCTTCTCTATTTGCCTCAAGCCGGTGTGGCGCACTGGATAATGTGCTCGGCTCATGATCAAGAGGTCCCGGGTTCGACTCCCGCCATGAGCACACCGGTGTTCTGTCTTTCGGATGAGACAGTAAAAATCGAGGTCCCGTGTCACGGTAGGCGTGGCACGTAAAAGATCCCTCACTGCTTCGGGTGGGTCCGTTGCAAAGGTCTAAATTTGTATGCAATGCATCAGGTAGATGCCGTCACCATATACGTGAAATAATCATGGAGTGACGTAAAACAATAACCAATCAATCAATCAATCCTTTTGCCTCTACACTTTTAAATAGGACTTCATTTTAAAGCTACAGTCACACTGTCACGAATGAGGCTTTACCACGTTTTAATTTTGTTGAAATTTCACTACGTTTCGGCGTTCCTACCTTTTCTAGCTTTGTAATACGTTTCATCTACGTATTTGTAGGTTTTACTACGTATCATGCGGTTTGCACTAGGTATCCACTACGTTTCTGCTAGGTTTTGCTACGTATCATACGGTTTTGCGCTAGGTATCCGCTACGTATCTGTAGGTTTGCCACGTATCATACAGTTTTGCACTGGGTATCCGCTACGTATCTGTAGGTTTTACTACGTATTTTACGGTTTTGCGCTAGGTATCCACTACGTTTCTGCTAGGCTTTACTTCGTATCATACGGTTTTGCGCTAGGTATCCGCTACGTATCTGTTTAAAGGTTTTACTACGAATCCCTAGGTATTCCGTACGTTTGTCTACGCTTTACTACGTTTCATTACGTGATGTTAAAGTATAAATGCAGCTGTCTTATCTGACACTTTTCGTCAATTAGACAATTGTTAAATATGTATTCTTATTTGTATTTGTCGAATACATCACAATTTTACATTTGCTAATATTGCAGAAAAAGCCTTTTTGCATTAACCAAGTTACTTTTTTTTCCGAATAGATGGAACTGTATAAAATAAAATTAACATTTGTTTATATGATGTGTTCAGTTCAAAACTATGTTAAAAATATGCAGTGCTAAAAGCGCTTTTTCATTTAGGATTGCTAATTATGTCTATTTTAATTTCTGTTGTTGAATGTAACAATTATTTACATTTGGTAATATTGCAGAAAAGCCTTTTTATATTAACATAGTTGACATAAAATTAATTTTTTTTTCAAAAAGATGAAACTGTATCAAATAAAATTATTATGTATTGTGTTCAGGTTAAAACTATGCCAATATACACAAATTATCAAGTGGTACAATATCAAAAAGCACATCCTATTGAACAATGCCATCTTGCCTTGAGACTTCCAACTGAATAATAATAATAATGCTTTTGGTATAACCTTTGCTGTTTGGCAAATCTGCTAACATAATTACCCCTCCTGATCTCCCCAATGTCATCCAAATTAGCTTCGTTCTTCCAAGCTCCGGACATTAACACATGATTCTGGTCTTCTTTATCGAATAGAACATTTTGATCCCCAGGGTATCTTTGTCTTATCAAACTATGTAGGAAAACACACGCAAGAACGATGGATTCGACATCTTGTGGTTTCTGCTTAGGCGTACTAAGTAAACACTGAAATCTTCCACTATTCGTCGCGCCCTTTACAATCGATAGTTGAATACCCTTTCATCATGTGTCATGCTTCGCCTGGCAAATGGTTTCATCAACCAGGTCCTTAGCATGAAAGCGTCATCACCTACAATAAAGTAACGCATATCTTTGTCATCTCCTACGACAAAGTAACGCATATCTTTGTCATCTTCTACGATAAAGTAACCCATATCTTTGTCATCTCCTACGATAAAGTAACGCATATCTTTCTCATCTCCTACGATAAAGTAACGCATATCTTTGCCATCTCCTACGATAAAGTAACGCATATCTTTGTCATCTCCTACGATAATGTAACGCATATCTTTGTCATCTCCTACGATAAAGTAACGCATATCTTTGTCATCTCCTACGATAAAGTAACGCATATCTTTGTCATCTCCTACGATAAAGTAAGGCATATCTTTGTCATCTCCTACGATAAAGTAATGCATATCTTTGTCATCTCCTACGATAAAGTAACGCATACGATAAAGTAACGCATATCTTTGTCATCTCCTACGATAAAGTAATGCATATCTTTGTCATCTCCTACGATAAAGTAATGCATATCTTTGTCATCTCCTACGATAAAGTAATGCATATCTTTGTCATCTCCTACGATAAAGTAACGCATACGATAAAGTAACGCATATCTTTGTCATCTCCTACGATAAAGTAACGCATATCTTTGTCATCTCCTACGATAAAGTAACATATCTTTGTCACCTCCTACGATAAAGTAATGCATATCTTTGTCATCTCCTACGATAAAGTAATGCATATCTTTGTCATCACCTACAATAAAGTAACGCATATCTTTGTCATCTCCTACGATAAAGTAACGCATATCTTTGTCATCTTCTACGATAAAGTAACCCATATCTTTGTCATCTCCTACGATAAAGTAACGCATATCTTTCTCATCTCCTACGATAAAGTAACGCATATCTTTGCCATCTCCTACGATAAAGTAACGCATATCTTTGTCATCTCCTACGATAATGTAACGCATATCTTTGTCATCTCCTACGATAAAGTAACGCATATCTTTGTCATCTCCTACGATAAAGTAACGCATATCTTTGTCATCTCCTACGATAAAGTAAGGCATATCTTTGTCATCTCCTACGATAAAGTAATGCATATCTTTGTCATCTCCTACGATAAAGTAACGCATACGATAAAGTAACGCATATCTTTGTCATCTCCTACGATAAAGTAATGCATATCTTTGTCATCTCCTACGATAAAGTAATGCATATCTTTGTCATCTCCTACGATAAAGTAATGCATATCTTTGTCATCTCCTACGATAAAGTAACGCATACGATAAAGTAACGCATATCTTTGTCATCTCCTACGATAAAGTAACGCATATCTTTGTCATCTCCTACGATAAAGTAACATATCTTTGTCACCTCCTACGATAAAGTAATGCATATCTTTGTCATCTCCTACGATAAAGTAATGCATATCTTTGTCATCTCCTACGATAAAGTAACGCATATCTTTGTCATCTCCTACGATAAAGTAACCAATATCTTTGTCATCTCCTACGATAAAGTAACGCATATCTTTGTCATCTCCTACGATAAAGTTATGCATATCTTTGTCATCTCCTACGATAAAGTAACGCATATCTTTGTCATATCCTACGATAAAGTAACGCATATCTTTGTCATCTCCTACGATAAAGTAACGCATATCTTTGTCATCTCCTACGATAAAGTAATGCATATCTTTGTCATCTCCTACGATAAAGTAACGCATATCTTTGTCATCTCCTACGATAAAGTAATGCATATCTTTGTCATCTCCTACGATAAAGTTATGCATATCTTTGTCATCTCCTATGATAAAGTAACTTATATCTTTGTCATCTCCTACGATAAAGTAACGCATATCTTTGTCATCTCCTACGATAAAGTAACGCATACGATAAAGTAACGTATATCTTTGTCATCTCCTATGATAAAGTGACGCATATCTTTGTCATCTCCTACGATAAAGTAATGCATATCTTTGTCATCTCCTATGATAAAGTAACGCATATCTTTGTCATCTCCTACGATAAAGTAACGCATATCTTTGTCATCTCCTACAATAAAGTAACGCATATCTTTGTCATCTCCTACGATAAAGTTATGCATATCTTTGTCATCTCCTACGATAAAGTAACGCATATCTTTGTCATATCCTACGATAAAGTTATGCATATCTTTGTCATCTCCTACGATAAAGTAATGCATATCTTTGTCATCTCCTACGATAAAGTAATGCATATCTTTGTCATCTCCTACGATAAAGTAACGCATATCTTTGTCATCTCCTACGATAAAGTAATGCATATCTTTGTCATCTCCTATGATAAAGTAACTTATATCTTTGTCATCTCCTACGATAAAGTAACTTATATCTTTGTCATCTCCTACGATAAAGTAACGCATACGATAAAGTAACGTATATCTTTGTCGTCTCCTACGATAAAGTAACGCATATCTTTGTCATCTCCTACGATAAAGTAAGCATATCTTTGTCATCTCCTATGATAAAGTAACTTATATCTTTGTCATCTCCTACGATAAAGTAACGCATATCTTTGTCATCTCCTACGATAAAGTAACGCATACGATAAAGTAACGTATATCTTTGTCATCTCCTACGATAAAGTAACGCATATCTTTGTCATCTCCTACGATAAAGTAAGCATATCTTTGTCATCTCCTATGATAAAGTAACGTATATCTTTGTCATCTCCTACGATAAAGTAAGCATATCTTTGTCATCTCCTATGATAAAGTAACGTATATCTTTGTCATCTCCTACGATAAAGTAAGCATATCTTTGTCATCTCCTACGATAAAGTAACGCATACGATAAAGTAACGTATATCTTTGTCATCTCCTACAATAAAGTAACGCATATCTTTGTCATCTCCTACGATAAAGTAATGCATATCTTTGTCATCTCCTACGATAAAGTAATGCATATCTTTGTCATCTCCTACGATAAAGTAATGCATATCTTTGTCATATCCTACGATAAAGTAACACATATCTTTGTCATCTCCTACGATAAAGTAACGCATATCTTTGTCATCTCCTACGATAAAGTAATGCATATCTTTGTCATCTCCTACGATAAAGTTATGCATATCTTTGTCATGTCCTATGATAAAGTAATGCATATCTTTGTCATCTCCTACGATAAAGTAACACATATCTTTGTCATCTCCTACGATAAAGTAACGCATATCTTTGTCATCTCCTACGATAAAGTAATGCATATCTTTGTCATCTCCTATGATAAAGTAACGCATATCTTTGTCATCTCCTAGAGAAGGATCAGCAACTGGAATATCGATATCTCCATCTAAAATGTGTTGTTTGTCTCATTGGTTCCAGATGTTGGCATCGGAACAGGAACCAGGAGCACCAACATTTACCCATCTAAATCTGTAGTCGGCATTAACTAGACCCATCTATACGATAGAGTGATAGCCCTTGTAGTTAAAATAGTTTGAACTCCTCCATTGGGAAACTTGATGGCAACATGTTTTCCGTCTAAAGCTCAAAGCATATGGTGAAACTGCTATTTTTCACTGTGTTGCGATTAGAAATATTTCAGGAGCTGTGATTGGAAGCAATTATGTGAACAATCTATAAATAAAGACCGATTCTGTAGTAAAATCAAGATTTTATTTTAATTTTGCTAATGTACAAGATTATATGACCTAAAAAGGGGATTTTGCTTACATTAGAATTTTGGCATTTTCTCTGGTGGGGGGAACCCCTTCATGCATGATTTTCTTGAAATTAAGGTGGATAACCTATGGTAAACTGTTATAATTCTAATAGAGGAGCAGGGATATATATACGTCCCTGCAGAAGAGGGACTGACAAATATTTTGATATATCGCTTATATAAAGCCAAGATGTAGAAGGTTGTGTAAATCTTGCCGGGTAGAAGTAACGGAGAAAGGGAACATTTAATGAGAGAAAAATGAATATTCATATACATTGTGGTATGTTATTTTGAGTGCCTTTTCCTTCATCGTTTTGAATGTTACACCGGTTCCCTTTGTAATGTGGTACTCGTATTCGTAAAAAGTTTCCATGGAGAGTTCAATAAACTTGTAGTTTACTACCCCTTTGCTCATTTGGATATGGCGATTTTTATACAGGACCAGTTGTAAGATTGAAAGAAAACTGTGTGGTACAGGAATAGGACGACGTGACCGATCACATTGTGCTGTTACTGTCAAGTACAATATTTGTATTTCAATCAGTACATGTTGCATTTTTACATGAACCTGCTATAAGCCGCTTACTAACATTTCCTGTGCTGGAACCTGCATTAATAATTTAACAAAACACTTTTAACAGTATGAGTAAAACACTGTAAGACATGGATGTTATGTTACTGTATATATACCGTGGTCTATCAAACAAGACAGTAGAAGGCAACTGGAGTCGTAGCGCAGATTATGTCCTTAAATGGACGTAAAACATAACGTACATGTACATTTAGAGGCTCTGTAACCCCACCCATGTCAGTTTTAAATGTAATAATATAAAAAAGACAAAATGTTTGAAAGCATGTCAGCCAGACACTATGTTACATGAAATATTATACAAGAAGATATTGATGTTTCTTTCCATCAATGGATGCCCTGACAATTTGGTTGTACAGACAGCTATGTCGTTCTTAACTAAACGCGATGTTTACCTGAGATCAGATATTCATAAAGATAAAATTTTGCGAATAAATTTATTGTCAAAAGCAAAATACGTAATAATTATTACTTTAAGATTCATGATGGCTGGGCAAACATAAACTCTAAAAGCATTGCATTTATTATTCTTCTTCAGTACAATTTGCATCTGATAATCTCAAATAATCACGCATTCTCATTATGTTTCTCGTTTTGCAGCATGATCATTTGCAGCATGATCATTGCAGCATGAACATTTGCAGCATGATCATTTGGCACGCCATATTATTAGGACAGGGACGTATCATTTCACGGAGCGGAGTTAAGTCATTGCACAAAGATATTTTTAATTATGATTAAACATAAATCCATGCTAAACAGTTATTGAATGACAAGCAACCTTTCGCTTCCTTTAAACACTCATTTATTTTCCCAACTGCAAGTTCCTACTACTATATCATTTACTTTTACATGTAACACGCATTTTGATTGGTTTATAAATTTGTGGTACATGTACATGTATATCTCATCCACTAAATTTTCTCTGACGAGGTAATTTGCCGCGTTTTCTTAACTGTGATGTCAAGAAATAGTGCGTACATGTACATAAAGTACATAAATTTGTCTGTCAATTTTATATAGCATTTTGTCCATCTTATCCATAAAGTTAATCAATTTCTCTTTTTTCTTTCTTTTTGTTTTTTGTTTTTTTTTTTTACCTTTTATTCATTCACGTTTTAATCCGTTCATGTACGTTTCAGGTAAGCAATAAGCTAGGGATTTAATTATGATATATGATGAATCATTCATACCCTTGTATTATCAGGTCATATATTATATTCTATTACATTGTATATTTTGTTATAACATATACATTATATAATTAGATAAGTGGAATACTGGAAGAGTACATAATTAATTTATGTAATGAAACGCTATGTATATTACCTAACTCCTTTTCATCTAATACTTTAGAAGTACGAATGAATTAAGAAATGAATCCTATATTTTTTTGGTTGATTGAGGTATCAACCTAAAATTTGGACGGAAAACTGCATCAGTGCGCGAAGCGCATTGATGCAAAAGTTTTCCGTCCAAATTTTAGGTTGATACCTCAATCAACCAAAAAAATATAGGATTCATTTCTTATCATTTTATTTAGCTTTTATATGAAAACAAAAATTTAATAAGTGTCCAATAAACATAATTTATTATGGCACTACATTACTTTTTTATCTCTGATACATGTGACTTGATCGCGTAGTAATACAATAACAAGGTAAACAACATTTTGAAGTCAATAATGGCGGCTAACACGAAATTCGAAAATTTGATCCTAGTGTCTATTGAATAGATTAGAAGTGAAAAAGAATGAACAATTATTTAAAACACGACTTAATGAAAGATGCATATGAGGATGATAATCTGTTACCTAAGGTATTTACATTTTAAATTGTATTAGTATCATCAGAAATGCAATGTATATTGACTGGTACACGTGCGTGTCACAAGGTGGAAAATGTAGGCTCAAGGACTTGGATCGGAGGCAGCACTTGCTCTGGTGTCCGTTCAGTTTGCCCAGTCGGGTATGATACCGTAAACATTTTAGTTATCAACGTCCATTGTCAAACGATCGGCTAGTAGCAGACGAGTACATTACTGTTTTTATTTTGTACTTATCTGCATGCATTTCTAAACAGCGTTGCACCGTACTGTAGTTTAATTGATAGACCTAGTTATAATTTACATTTTTATTGAATAAGAGTAAGAAATTATATTCTATATTTAATAGTTTCTGAAGTGAAGTGCGATTTCTTTTGTACTTTGCATTCGTAATATATAACGAAACAATTTAATGCAATCGATTAACAACACGGGAATCACGGTTCCATAAATAGAACGGGGTTTCGCATTCCAGAGGAAAGTAGCGCCGGCAATTGTGACATATCTGCACTCAAAATTTTGTTCATGCAGAAATGAACTAAATTTTTTAACCAATCAGATTCGCCGCAAAACCATGAACGCAAAGAAAATTAAATGATTAAAAAAGCAATATTATCGACAATACAAACAGAAACTATAAATAACATGTAGTTCAATTAGTATTGTGTTGTATTATCGTAACACAATACGCTTCTCAAACATTAAATTTTACTGTTTTTGGAACACCATACCACAATGCCCACACTGTCTGGTAACTGCACTTAAAAAATCAAATCAAGCATGCGTCAATAATTCAGTGATGAAGTCATACTTTCTTGATTGAAGGTAATATGTTCATTTTCCGAGCAAATGCATCCACTGGTGGTGGCTTCACTTCACTTTTACTCAGAGGCGGTAATTGTTTATGTTTTAGCCGCCCTTTACTTGTTCCGGGTCGAGTAGTTGGTGTTGTAGTGGAAGCAGTCTCTTCGTCATCAGAGTCCAACGATACGGAATCACCTCTGTGTCTTTTATGCGGGATATCAGAGCTACCTCCCGGCGATCTACATCCCTTTATTGCCCAGATTATAGCAACAATAACAGCCGCAAGAACGATAACTCCAATTACAACGCCTAGGACCAGTCCCAGTATAAAAAGTGTTCTGCTAGAAGACTCGGTGTCCGCTGGAAAAAATGTTTGTGTGGACCAGTTCGTTAATAAAATTTGATATCATGTATAGCTTGTCTTATTAGATAAACAGGTTTCACACCCCCCCCCCCCCCCAAAAAAAAAAAAAAAAAAAAAGCATTCCAGTGATAGGCAGTTAGGGCTGGCTCCTCAAGAGGACCTGCTGCATTTTAAGTGGTACGTTGGTCAAGCTTAGCTCTTCTCTCTAGAGTCTTGAACTATACTTACATGGATTGACTGATTGAAGGAATGTACTGTACCATGCCTTCGGTAATTTTACATTATACCTTTTGACGTAATATATGAATAAATAAATAATGTAATAATGTTTACTATTCATTCATGAGCATCAAAATGTCTACAATGTTATTATAGAACCTGCAAAGCCTTACTTTGATACTATATTTTGATCGAATGTTTTATTGTATTGCTGGGAGTACATCTTTAATTCAAACTTGATATTTACGATGTTAGTTTTCCCTCCTCGAGTTACATTTTGGCAATCTACTATTGCCATCCCACGAGATATGAACTAATCACGTTATATTTAAGCAGTGAAAGATTTTCATATCATGTCAGCTTGGAATGGCACAAGATTATATACCATATACTTGTGGTTGTGTTTATGATTAAATCTGTTGTCAAAGTTACCTTCTGTGACGTAGTATTTGATTCTGAACCCCCTAAACTCGGTGTTGACGTCGGTTGTGAGGACCACCAGAACATAGGACCCTTTGTCCTGTGTGACAGTCGGCGAATCATCACTACAGAACTTCTTCAGCACTGGGTAAGTCGTGCATGGACCTATACACAAAATACAAAATACAAACCATGAAAAATTGTGATTGGATAAAAACTCAACTTAGATATAGAACTTGTATCAATAAGTTTGGGGGATATTAAAATAGACAAATAGGAGTACATTACACCAAATAACAGGAGTGCGACTTGCTTCCGTCAGGCATTCATGTACAAACCTTTATAGATGGTGACGTGGTCATATAGACACGTGGGACTGACCTCTAACCGGGAATCCATAGTCTCCAGTTTGATAACGCCGGTGTCATTGGGATTACGTATCAGCCAGTAAAACAGCAAAGGACTGGAATAGAAAAATGTGGGATAGCTGATTCGATGCTAATGTATGCAAGTACATATGGGTCAACACTAGAATTATGCTTAAACTGAGAAGAAAGGTTAAAGAACTCTCGATACATCAGTGATAAAAAATAATGGCAGTATCGACTGTGAATTCAGACGGTATCATTTCAAAAATATCATTCGTTTGCATATTGCAGAATATATAATGATTATGTGAAGTTATTGCCATTTTTGACGACCAAATTTGATATCTATAAATCATATTCATAGTAGAATATCAGTCTTTCTGAGTGATTTGATCATCAAATTGTCAGGCAAAAATGCACCTCAGACTTCATCAATGTGCAAACAAAACATTATTGCGCAGCTAGCTAATAGATTAATAGAATAATTCAGAAACATATAACAAAAATGTGTGATATGTTTCTGAATAAATAGGTCTTTATCAAGCAGTACTAAAATGGGCATAACGGGTACCAACAAGCAGAATATGTTATTTATAGCTCAACTTATCTAAAAATAGCTATCACATGTGTCAGGCTCTCGATTCGCTCTGCGCTTTCAATTTTACAATGACATCTTGGCAATTAAAACTACTTAATACAAAATAGGAAGAAAGAAACAACCATAACTTATGTATTTGACTATGTAGATATAATTTAAAGTCCCAACATCAGAAAATGTAATATATTTTTACTTAAAATGCCGTTTTCTATCATGAAAATTCAATTATCAAAACGAGTGACCTAAAATCAACCATTTAAACTGAATTTCCCCACTGTAAATCACTTGAATATACACCTTATTAAATGTACGTAAAATATATATATGCACAAAACTTCGTTACAAAATTTCCATGGATTTATTTAAACACACACGGGTTCGTAAATGAATATTTACTAATTGTTTACTATTTGTATTTCACACAAATTTCACAACGAAAACTTGAAGCGTTTTATACGTTTATGGACCTCTTGGTAGAGTGATATGAAGGTCCGTCTACCTGAAGCAGTCATATAATGCCGAGGGCGTAGCCCGAAGGGGAATAGGACTGCTGAGGGTAGACGAACTTTCATATCATTCTACCATAAGGTCCATAAATTGTTTATTATACCGAAAAAAAAAAAGATGAGACAACTTAAAAGAGTTAAGGAATCCTTATTTATCAATAAATTGGTGATTTCGTCATCATTAGTGACATGGAAATGTCTCCGATCGTCGTCTGTTTCCATTTTGTTTGTTAAACAAGCTGGCAAGAAAGACAACTCTTGCGAGAAGCAGAGAGAGTGTCGCCATGGGGCAGTGCTTCAGGGAGATATGAAGTTTTGTTATCCCTAGGGAAGACACGATGTTTTATAACATCGCCACGTGATGTATTTTAACGACTCAGCTTCATAGCAATACAGTTGAAGTATAATAATTTGTATTCTATATCTCTGCACAGATTTGGAGTTAGATGCTATTAAGTTCCGATTTCAACTGAACTGTTACAAGAGACGGTCATTCTTCGAAATGCATCCGTTTAAAATAACTCAATACGTCTACTTTAAACTCCAACTCGCAATTATTACGTTTCCATAAGAACTGGAATTATATAGGAAAGACAAAAATCGCTGAAGGTTGACTTACACAAACTAATACTAAATAATAAACAGTGGCTGAAAGGTACCCTGCAACTGCTTAATTGACAGCTCAAATTGTTGAATGTTTTATCATTGCGTGGACAAGAACAGTTTATTGAGAATTACCATCAGAAAACTTTTTTCTTGCATTTTTAAAACGCAGTATATTAGTGCCCTATAATCAAAATTTACCTGAATAATACAAGTACACATGTGAACGTGTTTAAACAAAACTGGACTTTAAGTGGGATGATTTTAAAATGATAAATACAATTTAACAAAATATCCACTGTTGGTGTATATTCTTACTAATATAGGCCGTTGTAAATTTCTCACTTTGGATTCTTTCGTTCAACAAATTTATTCAACAATTTTCTTTAAATCAAAAAACGAAAATAACTAGTGTCAAGCGACTATGATACTAACAACAATGTACCACAGCTGACATTCACAGACCCCTGAAATCCAGAGGTGAGACCAGGTGCCCGGGAGGAATGAGAGTCTCCTGAATGGCTAGCCACACTCGCCATGAATGCCCTTACATACAGAGGAAACAAATGTAACTCATATATAAGTGGATGTGAACCAACACTGTGTAGAAAGTGTCATTGCCACATAATATCAGGAAAATGTACCATGAATTTCAAATTGTTATATACAAACAAAATTTTATCAATTTCACCGGCTCTTGTAGATGGCCGCACCATCCATATGACATGTAATCTGAATAATCCACTCGTTTGTCATTGGACCTTGTATGCAAACCCCCTCCCCTCCCAGAAAACCGTGTGGATGATATTCACTTTAACGGCAATTCAAACTGCAAAACACCAAAGCGGGAAATTTGACGCACTCTGTAAAAACATCTAAGATAAAGTGAGTACGGTGGGTAAGTGTTTTTTTTTTTTGTCGTTTCCTTATTGTTAAAATATGCATGACAATGACTCCTTTTAATGACAGAATGCACCGATTAGTGCAGACCGATCCGATTATCGAGTAAGTTTACGAAACGTAAAGAACTGTGGCTATATTTACTTAAAGGATTTGTCTTATTTTCTTATGATCCGAGTACTTAGTAGTAAGTAATGTATCGGTTCTAAAGATCGAATACTTAGCAGTGGTTGGTGTATGTATTCTAAAGATGGGGAAACTTTGCAGTGAGAGGTGTATACATGTGGTCTAGTAATCAGGGTACTCGGCAATGTGTGGTGTATGCGTTCTAATAATCGGGGAACTTAGCAGTGAGTAGTGTTCAGGGTACTCAGCAGTGAATGGTGTAGGTATCTGGTTACCGGGATATTTAATGGTTACCGGTGTATTGTGTTCTAGTGATCAGGGTACTTAGCAGTAATTTGTTTATGTGTAATCGGATGAGATACCAATCTGATTAAAACCAAATCCCTACTTAGCTTTCTGACAATCGGACGGCGATTGATCACAATAGCTCACTTGAGCCTTTGACTCAGGTGAGCTAAAACGTCTTCTTGATTTCTGTAAAACTATGTTAGGTTTGAATAAATCAACGCCTAATGTTGTAATATATTTTGAACTTGTTAGATTGGTGTTGCTAGCAAGCAGGAGATGCTCACTCTCCACGGGCACCTGATCTCACTCCATCACAGGGGTTCACATATGCCTTTCAAGTAGACATATGATTTTCCACTTGTTTTTCATTTTCACTGATTTTGCATGTCCTCTGGTTTCATTATTTTTTTAGACTTATGGTTTGGATTTATCCATCATCTTTACATTAAGAATGTATACGTAAAATTCGTATTTTAAATTATTGGGTCAAACTTTAAGATAGCTTAAATAGTATTTTAGCTGCTTGCTATGAGACACTGTACAATGTTTGTAAAAGAGTTAGTACAATGTAAAACAGCTATTGTCTAGTATAGGGTTGTTGGAGCTATGGGTAATCAAAATACCAAGCAACGTTTATTTGATCATTATAAGCAATCGTTATTTTATGACATTAATTCTTCTTCAAACTGTTCAATCTATATACATCTTATTAACAACAGTACCTCACAGTCTTATTTTTGACACTTATTCCAAAACTATATAAAAATTGATTTGTAAATTTAGAGTGTCATCACATTGTTTTATGATAGAAAATGGTCGATATAAGAAAGTTCTTTTAGAAGAGGCGTTTATGCCCTTCGGATATAGAAGATGAGTTCCATTTTATTCCAAAATGTCCCCACTATAAAAGACAACAGTTAAAAAATATTATTATGTGAGGCCCTCCGTCTTTAAGTTATTTTTACTTTTATGCACATAAAAATGTAAATAAAATGTGTAATTTAGGAAAATATATAAAACATGCTTTTATTATTAGAAAACATATTGTATAAACTTAATCTCCATTATTAACTATTGTTTGTGTCTCTCTCTGACTGCGTTTGATTTATATTATACCGCTGTTGTTATATTTGTATTATGTCTAAATTAAATGCATAAGATTAATAAACAATACACAATGAACAAGGGGAAACAAAAAAAAATGTGAGAAAGATTAAGTCAGTTTTTCCTCAGCTTAATCAATGTTGTAAAACTGTCAACACTTATTTGGTGCAATGTGAAAGGAAAACATTGCTTATATTGGGATTTGATCCGTTCCCTTCAGCATGCAAGAATTTGCTATCAAAAACAGAAAAAAATCACACATTTAACGAAGACCAATAACAGTTGGTAAACAAGTGGTTTACTATTTCTCTATATTGAATTAATCAAGAAAATAACAAAAAACCAAGCCAGAAAATTTGCCCTATTTTTCGTTTTCTTCTCTAATAATGCATACTGATTTCTGTACATCACTTCAGACTTATTTCGGTGTTAATTGAAATGAACAAAGTGTTAACTGAAATGAGCAAAGGGAGAAATATGCCTCTAGCGGGGACTAAATCTCTACCCTTTAGTATACCAGAACAGGCCGATATCAGAGACAGGGGAAAATGAACCTGCCTGAAAGTAAGATTTTACCAATAAAGTTAAAGTTTGGCTTTAATACGTAATATTCCTAGACTTTCCATAATGCTTAGTCCTTCAAAGGCTCACAAGATTTCCCGGCTGAATAAGTAAAGAAAGATAACTCTACACAATTTTCAGAAATTTGATTAGCTCGAAATCTGTAGGTTGTAATTAGCTGCTTCTCTAGTTTTCACTGACTCTTAAAATGAGATGAATTAATCTCATTTTATTTGTAAAACTAAATTAAGGTTTTAAGGTGTAAAGTTTCCCAGTTTTACAGCATGTTTATTTGATTTCATTTGATGAATTGATGTTATTCATTTTGATTTATCCTCTTCTTTCTCTTTTTATCTTCTTTTTTTTTCTTCTTCTGGTAATTTAAAAAATTTTAGTTATCTGATTTGTACATAGCTTATACTGTTTTGGTAAAATCAATTTCCCATTTCTATCGGCTATGGAATCTGGTAAAAGTGTCCACTTATTCCCAGTCCGCTTTTGCCGTTATAAATGTGACGTAAACCAAATCTATGAAAATCAATATAAAACAACGGGAAATTGACGTCTCCATGTGAATTCTATGACGTCACACTAGTTATGATGTCAGATCCCTATACAAATGGGGAAAACTCTGTACTACGAAACTCACAAATATGCGAAAATGTAGTCCAGTAAACTTAATATTACGCACAGATAGTATACATCTCCTTGATTTCCTTTTTTTTTCAAAATTTAAAATAGCAAAGAATCGTAAGAATAACTTTTGTATTTCATTTCTTTTCAACTGTGTTTGTCAACATCCCCCCCCCTCCCCCCCTTCCCCCCAAAAAACCCCAACAACAAACAAACAAATATATAAATATATAACGGGCCCACCGGAAGCAAAAAGGGTTCAACGGATCCACCTGAAACAGTGAGGGATCAACGTTACCACCCGAAACAGTGAGAGTCACCAGACCAACCCCAAGCAATGAGGTATCAACGGACCCACCAGAGCATTGGGGGATCAACGGACCCACCCCTAGCACCGACCTCTTCTGTAAACGTGTCTTGTCTATTGTGAAATTGGAATTCGATTTTTCACTGTCTCATCTGAAAAACAAGTGGTCATTGTTATTTTTATGTCATTTCTCTGTTTACATTATATTTATCGGCTAGTTATTTATGAAGAAGAAAACTAAATTGAAATGACCAGAAATGCGGTAACTAGCCGATAAATAAAATGTAAACAGAGAAATGACATAAAAATAACAATAACTACGCACCTATGACCACGTGTTTTTCGTCAGCTCCGCCTCTTTTTGTTGGGTTTCTTTTAACGAGATCTCGCGAGACCGAATGGCTGACACAGAAACCGGCAAATTTGAAATAGGTTGGGAAAAAATGTGTGTAGAGCCTTCAGACGACAGATCGGGGGTAAGTTATCATTGCCGATCATTTGCTTTATGTTTCTATATGTTAGATGTTTGCTCCATTTGATACCGAAATGCGTAGAATCGTGCCGACCATTCCGTTTATCAAAAATGCAAGTTTACGCAACGTAAGGAATTGTGGCCCTATCATTCATTTAGGGCCACTACTTGCGGTTAGAATAGTACAAGTGGCATCGTGTTCAGTGAGTTATAAAAGTGGCATCGTGTTCAGTGAGTTATAAAATGGGCATCGTGTTCAGTGAGTGATAAAAGTGGCATCGTGTAAGGTGAATTATTATGAAATGAAAATTTTCTTTGCACTTGTATAATATTGCATAATAACATATTTACTATATATTCGTGATTATGCTTTATATTATGCTAACAATTCTTAAAATGTGCCATGATTTATATAGTTATGAATGTTATTATTATATTGAGAAATGCATGATTACCATTTGATATAAAAATTTAATGACATGTCATTTTGATTATTCTGAGAAATAAATGCATCAATCTACGATATAACAAATTTCTGATATATTTTATGATAATGTAGTCCGTATAATTCCCGAAGGAAATACTAGAGCATATGAAATCACAGGTCTCTCATGTATTAAAAAAGTCTGAACAACGAAAAATGATTTTCTCTTATATTATATATTTTACTCTGAATACAAGTATTGTGTTTACTAATGTTTACCTCTTAGTGGGCCCCGTTCACATCTAATTAATACTACATCATTACAATATTTGCAACTATCGGGAACACACCTTCATTACGTTTAACCAAGTTTCATTGTATATCTACGTGGTGACCTCTGCCCTACAGCTAAGTTAGATGTCTTTCCATTTCCCTTCTAATGTGTATTAGAAGACGTTAAGAACCAATCTGAACTGGACCATACTTTACTTACCTCAAATCATGTGGAAATATCAAGCATGTAATTTATCAAGAAAAAACTCCGTAAATATTTAAAGGCAAAAAGCTTTATTAAAACGCATGCATTTGAAGTAGACTGTTATAATTACATATAAGCACATGAAATTGATAAAATTCCTTGATACAGACACAATGAATTTGATGCGTTACATTATATTATATATACATGTTTAGATATAAAAATATTAATGAATACAACATTGTATTAAATAACAAGATGGCATATGTTTATACTTGAATATAATTGTTCAAAGTACATGTAAATGTCATATTTCGTTACAAACAACTGATTTCTTCAATGCAATGCTACCATGTTCACATTATGTGACCAAACCAAACAAAAAAGCACATGTATCATATAGTGTACCCATACAGATCATTTCAATTTCCGAACAACTGCCAACTTATACTTAGTTTAGTTTATTAGCAAAAAAACCACATGGTTTATATGCATACAAACGAGAATAGAATAATATACACATTTATATATACAGTGAACGTTCATAAGAACAAATGCATTTAGGAGGAAAGACAAATACGATCATAAATATACAGAAATACGTACATGTAACACACACACACACACACACACACACACACACACACACACACACACACACACACACACACACACACACACACACACACACAAAATAAGGAATACTCAAATCACAGAAAATCGCAAGAGTGAGACATTTTAAAGAAATTTCGCAAGGTTCAGAAACTGTTTCCTGTTTTTAATTGAAAAAAGTTGAACAAGTTTAAACATAGATGGGCGACTCCAAAAATATGGTTTTATATACAATCTTCGCAAATCATTGTACAAAGGACACTCAAGAACAAAGTGAAGCTCATCTTCAACATGGCCCAAAACGCAGCAATGACACACTCTATTGTGCCTTTCAACTCTATTATATCGACCTTGTTCTATGTTAAGTTTATGTGAGGATAATCTGAACTTTGTAATATATGAGGCCAAATTTTCAGGAATGGATTTACGCAAATGATATTAAAGTGAAAAATCATCAATCAAATATTTATAAAGAAAACACTTTGGGGAAATATCCATAAATGAATCTTTCTCCTGTAAAAACATATCTGTAAGTCTTTGTTTAAAAATTATCAAAATATATTTCTCGTTCCATACATATTGATTATTCCAGACATCACTAAATCCAGAATTACATAAAACATTACGTAACCATTCATAGGCATCAACATTTAATAACATTTCATTATAGAGACCTCGTAGAATACAATTACTAGTTTTTATAAGTTTAAGCCAATATTTAATTATTCTAATTTTACGAATAACACAAAAGGGGATTCTGCCTAGTTCAGAATAAACCATACTTAATTGTCACATGAATAAGATACAAGTGTAAATACCTATTCATCATTGAGTAATATGTTACTGCATATAAGAAGAACAAGAACAAGAAGTACAATTTTTAACAAGAGCAACGTCTAGCGTGGCATAATACGCCCGTCGCTTAATTCGGACGGGATCAATTCGCATCTGGCATCATTTTCATGAAAAACATCTGACGTTTACTAAAGTTAATTGCGTTTCATAGCATTTTATCATTGGAATAAGTCCAAGGGCAATAACTCATGCAGAAATGGTCCTATCCAACCCATCTTGGAACTTGACCTGCAAAAAAAACTTGAAATTTTTCAGTACAAGTCCCCCCCTCCTAAAATTATAAATTTCTCAAAAATGAAGAAAAAGATATCAATACCTGTAAAATATGTGAAAGTTGGTACATTTGACTTGTTTCATGATAAATTTCATCATGTTTTTACAAAAATTAGATTTTTAATGAATTTTCAAAACAAAATCTTGAAATTTATAAGTCCAAGGGCCATAAATCCGTCAAAAGTGATCAAAGGTAACAAAACTCGAACTGATACTGACGCCGCTTGATATAAAGCAATACACCAAATTTCAATTCAATATCTTTAGAGACGGCAAAAAAAGTCCGGAAAACATGACCTAGGACATATGGTCAACCCCCCCCCCCCAAAAAAAATTATAAATTTCTCAAAAATGAAGTAAAGATGTTAAAACCCGTAATATATGTGATAGTTGGTACATTTTACTTGTTTGATGATAAATTTCATAATGTTTTGACAAAAAAAAAAAAAAAAAACAAAAACAAAAAAACAAAAAAAAAAAAAAAAAAAGAAAGAAACAAATATTTTTAATGAATTTTCAAAAAATCTTGAAATTTATAAGTCCAAGGGCCATAAATCCGTCAAAAGTGATCAAAGGTAACAAAACTCGAACTGATACTGACGCCGCTTGAAATAAAGCTATATACCAAATTTTAACTCAATATCTTGAAAGACGGCAAAAAAGTCCGGAAAACATGACCACGGACGGACGGACGGACGTATGGACAGCGCCATTACATAATACGTCCCGTCTAATGACGGGCGTATAAAAATCAAATGCAAAATACATACGGTGTTATCATAACAGAGAAAGGGTTACATTCGAAAACAATTATACATACTAACTACCAAAGTCAATGTAGAAAAAACAGAAAAGAATTTTAGTAAACTGGATCAAGGATTTTTAATAGCTGATATACTGTATCATGTGAAATTTCAAAACCAGCAAGCACACACTTGTTATGCATCTATCGATACCCATACTGCACACCAGAACTCTGAAGCTGATTTAAGATGAAAATGGCAACAACAATCAGATTTATTCTTCCTTCTCGATAAACGCAACCTTTTCAATGTGCGCTTAAGAGTAGATTTACTCATAATGACATGATCTGCAAAAGCTAAGAAGATAAAAATTTCAGCTTGAGATAATCCAAGTTCAAAATAAAACCTAACAAAGTTGTCGTGCATAATGAAAGCACTTCGAGACGATTGAAAGGGAGAATAGTGAAAGTTTTCCTTTTTAAACACCATTCGCGTAATAACGCGAAAGTTTCGCGTAATAACGCGAAAGTTTCGAGTTATAACGCGATAGTTTCGCGTAATTACGCGAAAAACAATTTTTTTTTCTTCCTACCAAATGAGCTCAATAGGCTTTCGTACTATCACCATGTTCCAGTGAATGACGAAATTCATTGGTGGCCATGTAAAATACCGAAAGTCTGTAAAATATACATGTATATTCTATTACCACTTATAAATCACGGGTGGATATTATGGAAAAAAAACCAAGTACTGCCAAACTAAACTGTAACATGGAAAATTTTCCATTTTTTGTTTTGTTGCTATTTATTTGTTATCACTACTGTGTACCTCAACATTATTTTAAAACACTTTATCACGATCAACATTATTACTACTGTGTACCTCAACATTATTTTAAAACACGTTATCACGATCAACATTATTACTACTGTGTACCTCAACATTATTTTAAAACACGTTATCACGATCAACATTATTACTACTGTGTACCTAAACATTATTTTAAAACACGTTATCAAGATCAACATTATTACTACTGTGTACCTAAACATTATTTTAAAACACGTTATCAAGATCAACTTCATTACTACTGTGTACCATAACATTATTTTAAAACACGTTATCACGGTCAACATTATTACTACTGTGTACCTAAACATTATCTTAAAACACGTTATCAAGATCAACTTTATTACTGCTGTGTACCTCAACATTATTTTAAAACACGTTATCAAGATCAACGTGATTACTACTGTGTACCTCAACAATATTTTAAAACACGTTATCACGATCAACATTATTACTACTGTGTACCTCAACATTATTTTAAAACACGTTATCAAGATCAACTTTATTACTACTGTGTACCTCAACATTATTTTAAAACACGTTATCAAGATCAACTTTATTACTACTGTGTACCTCAACATTATTTTAAAACACGTTATCAAGATCAACATTATTACTACTGTGTACCTAAACATTATTTTAAAACACGTTATCAAGATCAACTTTATTACTACTGTGTACCTCAACATTATTTTAAAACACGTTATCAAGATCAACTTCATTACTACTGTGTACCATAACATTATTTTAAAACACGTTATCAAGATCAACATTATTACTACTGTGTACCTCAACATTATTTTAAAACACGTTATCACGATCAACATTATTACTACTGTGTACCTCAACATTATTTTAAAACACGTTATCAAGATCAACATTATTACTACTGTGTACCTCAACATTATTTTAAAACACGTTATCACGATCAACATTATTACTACTGTGTACCTCAACATTATTTTAAAACACGTTATCAAGATCAACATTATTACTACTGTGTACCTCAACATTATTTTAAAACACGTTATCAAGATCAACATTATTACTACTGTGTACCATAACATTATTTTAAAACACGTTATCAAGATCAACATTATTACTACTGTGTACCTCAACATTATTTTAAAACACGTTATCAAGATCAACATTATTACTACTGTGTACCATAACATTATTTTAAAACACGTTATCAAGATCAACATTATTACTACTGTGTACCTCAACATTATTTTAAAACACGTTATCAAGATCAACTTTATTACTACTGTGTACCATAACATTATTTTAAAACACGTTATCAAGATCAACTTTATTACTACTGTGTACCTCAACATTATTTTAAAACACGTTATCACGATCATCACTACTCTGTATATTAACATGATATAACATTTTGCCATGATGATCATTATTTAAGTTTCTACTCTGTACTTCAACTTTATTCAACAAATCTGATCACGTAACTGACCTTATTACGTTACTGTTTTTAAGTTATATGATCACGTAACTGACCTTATTACGTTACTGTTTTTAAGTTATATGATCTCGTAACCGACCTTATTACGTTACTGTGTTTAAGTTATATGATCTCGTAACTGACCTTATTACGTTACTGTTTTTAAGTTATATGATCACGTAACTGACCTTATTACGTTACTGTTTTTAAGTTATATGATCTCGTAACCGACCTTATTACGTTACTGTGTTTAAGTTATATGATCTCGTAACTGACCTTATTACGTTACTGTGTTTAAGTTATATGATCTCGTAACCGACCTTATTACGTTACTGTGTTTAAGTTATATGATCACGTAACTGACCTTATTACGTTACTGTTTTTAAGTTATATGATCACGTAACTGACCTTATTACGTTACTGTGTTTAAGTTATATGATCACGTAGCTGACCTTATTACGTTACTGTGTTTAAGTTATATGATCACGTAACTGACCTTATTACGTTACTGTTTTTAAGTTATATGATCACGTAGCTGACCTTATTACGTTACTGTTTTTAAGTTATATGATCACGTAGCTGACCTTATTACGTTACTGTTTTTAAGTTATAATTCCATCTGTCACGCCAAGGACTTATAAACAAGACCTTGGTCACGCGTACGTAAAATTATGAATGAATGCTACACCCGGATTATTTTCCCTATAAGGCTTTATGTTTATGTAAGCGGATATTGTTTTACCTGGCCGTAGCAACAGACCTTCCCCTTACTCTTGCGACTGTTTACTTACGCGATAGCTTATATGGCGTACATGTAGACTGACGAAAGGAATAGCTAGGCGTATCCGAGGCAAATTTCCAATGTAAACACGTGTTTTTCAATGTCTTATAGCATTAATCTTTCTCGGTTATTTTTAAAATCGTTTTCGGTCAATTCTAAAAGTTGCAGCTTTTCTTATAAATTCGTTTACTAATTCACCTGCAAAGTGTGTAACAAATAAAACATGTACTTCAGGGAAACAGAAGATGTACTAAACACGAGAGGTCGTCTGTAAGCAATAATTAAATGTACCTTCATGCATTTTAACAAGAATTATCATATACGGGAAGACATATTGGTCGGTCGTGGACGCCTCAAGGTTTTCATTCTTGTGAAAATTATATAATATCTCGGTCAAGTAATAATTCAGAAGTCTGTGTACTGAAAGACACATTCACAAACAAAATTTCGGTCAATTGGCGGTTCTTAGAACATTTCCCTTCACGTTTCCCTTGCACAATATCATATAAATCTAAATATCTAATATCTAATGTTACACTTTGTATCGCCACTTACCGGATTAACATATCATGTATGTTGTATATGCTAAAGGAGAGGGCATTATCTAATGTTGCCAAACTTGTAGCCCAATCCTTTTCAATGTATTCGTATATTGAATGAAATATGTTTAATCTAAAATCATGGAAGAAATTACGATTTTTCTTGAAATGTCACCGCACCACATAGTTGGTGGACATTCTTAAGGTCTTAATGAAGATTTAACTTTCCCGGATTGTTTGCCTTTGGATCCCCACCATCGATAATGGTTACTTGCTCAAAACACATCATTTAACAAATTATTTCAAAACGTGAGTCTTTTCTAAATTAACATATATGTACAACTGATATACCATGATCAGACAGGTAAACATTATTAAATAAGTGTCTAAAACAAACCGCAAGAGGGTATCCAAACATGAATGAGAGAGTGCATTTACAGCAATAGAATCAAAGTTGTGTAAAGTACGACTGGAAAATGATTACTGACATATCATTTAGATAAATACTTTACATGCTTTAAACATGTAAATCAACTGCAGTAGATAGTTTTATTAAGAAAGTGGGGAGGGGGTGAGTACATGGTGCCGAAAGCGTCGAATATGCGTAACTTAAAAAGTTCTCTTCCAGATCATGACTAGAACTGATGGACTACACTACTCGTATTTGCGTATTTGTGTGTATATACATGTATGTGCATGTATATGTTATTGTACTCACGTGTATGTGTTACACTGTAATATATTTTAGTACAATACTTCTGAATATTCTATATGTACTATAAGATGAGTGGGAAACAGAATGTCTAACTAGAGCTAACTAAAGCTTCACTCCGGGTTCAGAAAGTCCCTGGCACCTTATATTTCTAAACTAATTGTTTTTTACATGCACATCTATGTAAATGCTGTCTATCTACATGTATGTATACATTTCTGTCTGTATGTTTAGCTGCATGTATGTATGCTTTTCTGTCTGTTTGTTTGTCTGCTTGTCTGCCTGTCTGCATGTATGTATGTATGTATGCATCAAAATATATTGTATATACTTTGTGTATATAAATAAAGTAGTGTTATTCATAGTAAGACACGAAAACTTATTGCTGCAATTGCTTTATCTAATACCACAGCATGACTCATGAAAATCATATATTTTACATGTGAAAACAAACAAATTTTGTTACTGATTCAATGAAGTTTTTCCAAAGATTCTGAGTAGGCAGAAATCGAAAATATTCAATACTCACCACCGTCAACATTAAGTTTTTTTTATTTTCATGATACTATTAACGTTTTGTGTACCATTAGCAAGAATTTTAGGTTTGTCATAACGTAAGTAACAATTAAAACATGTCTGACCAGTTCCTTCATTTATCCACCATCCTCCTCCGTTGAAGAAATTAGTATTGCTTACGGATCCATAATCTGATGTGTAGAATGGTTTATTGTTGAAATTCGACATATCTTCTGGTAAAAGAAAGACGTTATAATAAATGTTAGTGAAAATTTTCAACGTTGATAATTAAAGGAACCTGGTCCCAAACTGGAAAATCATAGCATGAAAAGGATGAATTATGACAATATCTTATTTCTCCTGTATTGTATAAATTATAAACTTTGTGTTAATTGCAAAACTTAAATTGAGTCGAATTCAATTCGGTTGGTTTCAATTCTCCAAAGATGGCGATGCTCCGCCGATAATCATGCGAATGCGCGATTATTCACTGTAGAAAACAACAACGGGAAAAGCAAAGGTGCAGTCGAAAAAGACTATACACAGACTCTGAGGCATGAGAAGTGGAACAAATGTTAAAATCGGGTAAAGCTCGAGTTTCATTGTCACGTGATTTCCTCTGACCGTCCTCATCAATATTCAAAAAGGTGGCGTGGTGCAAATTTAAAACGGGCATAACTCGTTAACGACATCGACTTTGGTAACGATACTTTTTACAGATCTTAGATAATGTACTAACAATCGATTGCTGTTTAAGAAATCCGTTTACATTTTTTTTATACTTTTCCCGACTTCAATCGGACCAGGCTCCTTTAAATTGAGAAAAACAAACAATCCCTAAATGACAATAACCAGAAAAATAAATCAATAAAACTGTAAATATTATTTAACATACAATTTAATAGCATAATAATATCATATCAAATAATTCTGAAATGAAATTTATTCATTTATTTTTATCTTATATTCGAGGATTTCAAATTCTAACAAATTATAACGATGATATATCAGATTGTGTAATGACAGAAAGCTAGTGGCAGTATTCGGTTTTATGGGTTAGCTGTTCAGTGGCAGATACACTGTCAGGTTTTAGTGGTTTGATGTTAAGTGGCAGATGCAAGTTTTTAAGGTATGCTTAAATACTGGTAGAAGTATACACAAAAAGTTTTTGATATATCTCTCATTAACTAGTACAAGTGTACGTAGTACTATATCTGTAATAGAGCGGTCAAAACATTGTTTTCAAATGGATGCAGAATTGAATTTCTTTAGGCATATTGCCAGGTCGAATGCACCATAACATTTGTCTGCTAAATAATGTGTCTACATTGTAGCTTCGCACAGAGTTGCCAAGCACTGTGTCAATGCATGGACGATCCTTCTGATCACCTGTTCAGTTTGTTTATTGTTTTTTGTGTATTTTGATATACCAATACGTTGGGTTAATATTCAAAGTAATCTGACCTCTCAAATTCCCTGTTCCTGTCTGGATTGTTAATCTGTACCTGTCGTTTGCTGAACCCACTTTAAATGTTTTGAAATTCACTTGATGTAATGTCCCCGAGGCTTCTTGAGCACTCATCATTAGCTCATAATTCCCCTCATTTGTCAGGTTGTGCAAGATTTCATTTCCTATATATATGTACATATGTATGAAAAGCGATAAATACAATTTACTATTTCGAATTGTTGGACAAAGCACAACCGTCAATATATAAGTCAAATAACCAAAGAATTCAGATTACATAAAGTAAAATTTGGTTTTAGCTTTTGCGATTTCTTTTGCTAAACTAATAAGCGGTAGAACTGAATTTTAGCCCAGTTGCAAAACTCAGCTCTTACTGTGGGGTGGGTGGCGGACGTCAACAATTAATGTGGGGTGGGTGGCGGACGTCAACAATTGGTTTCCGGACTCTAACTCCTACAACTATCTAGGTATAATAATGGAACTTAATGTTTCGGGATCAAAAGTCAGAGGTCATTAGAAAAGTGAATATGGTTTTATTTACATTCCACAAATTGTTATGAAACTTAACACATCACATGTACACATACATGTACTCCCCATGAGCCGAAGATGTGCCCTATTCATTTATAATTTTATATTATCGAATCGCATCAAAGTTGTAACGTTTTAGGAGTCGGGGTGCTGTGAAAACAGGATTTACTAGTTACTGTCTGAATCGTAAATTATACGTTGTCTCCTGGTACAAGGAAGATGGCTTGTAATGTTTATATAAATTTATGTAACAATTATTGAGGGACAAACCGGTATAATAGAGTGAGCTTTCCCCCATGGCCGGACTTTCCCTTGGAAGGCTCACTCTCCTCCAGGGGAAGTCTCACTTTAGAGTAAGCATTTCCCCGAGGACATATCGCTCTAGAACAGGATCTCCTCCTTGGAGAAGTCCCGCTCTATAACTAGTTACAGAAAGAGACTTAGCCCTAGGCTGAGGCTTCTCCCTTTATACCTTTATACGGCTTTCTAAAATGATCAATATGCGATGTCGCGCATGCATTTACATTTCAGTGTTTATGATCATCAGGTGTCCTTCATTCAAATAATTTAATTGTGCCAGCGTCTAACTTTTTGGATAACTTGATTCCCACACCCTTTGTGTTGTTAACGACATCCGGATTCACGCTAAATAGAAGTTTTCAGTGCACTGAAAATCGGAATTATCACATTTTTACTTTTACAATGCATTTTTAAGTCAAGTGTTGATTTGTTGGTTATCAAATGTACATAGAATTTTATCAGAAATTGGTCTTGGTGAATTATGGTCATATCAAAGTATTTTAGATGAAAACATCAGTGTAATGGAAGCGGCCGTCTAAAATCATTTCAGTGTTATGCATTTGAGTTCTTTCGTTTAATGTCCTTATTTTTGTCATTCTTTGACTGTGAAAAGGCTTGCCCTCCACTTTTACTTTTACAATGCATTTTTAAGTCAAGTGTTGATTTGTTGGTTATCAAATGTACATAGAATTTTATCAGAAATTGGTCTTGGTGAATTATGGTCATATCAAAGTATTTTAGATGAAAACATCAGTGTAATGGAAGTGAAGGAAGGTTTAAATGGTATACATGAGCAGTCGTTTATATATCATGATACAAATGAGTTATTCCAGGGGTCCGTGAATGCCCATTGCGGTACATTGTTGTTTGTGCCATTATCATGTGACACCACGTGTTTTCGTATTTTATATAAACACATTATTGGTCATGTACTATTACAGCCTTATTTGTCAAAACCTATCTACAAACAATATAAGAAAGTTATCAGTAGATTGCGCCTGTCTTCACATCGAGTGTTGAAACAGGTCGATATAACAGTATTCCACTTGAAAGACAAATAAGCACTTTTTGTAAATCAGATATAGAGGACGGGATCCATTTCATCCTGAAGTTTCCGCTTTTGAGAATTTAAGAATTACTTTCATGAAACCATATTACTATAGAAGACCTTCCGTCATCAAATTGGTTCAGCTGTTTTCCTCTAATAATACTACTATTACGAAAGAACTTTTCAACTTTGGTAAATTTTTTAAATGTGCTCAGAAATACATTAAATCTGAATTCATGAATTATATATTACAACATAATACCAGTTTGCAAGAATATGTATGAAACATATTTAAAATTTTCATCATATGTGAAATATCCATTCATGATGTTGACTATGACATTATATCATTGTTTGCAGAATACTTATTTGTAGTTCTATAAGCTGTATATCTTTGGATTTATAAACGTTAAAAAATGCTTCACATGTAATAACATGAATAAAGAAATAAAAATATTTAACATGCGGATGATCTAATAATGGATTTAAAAGATAGAAATTCCCTTAAAACCCCATAGAAATTGCCTATTTTTGTAGACTGAACGTATCTATTAGGATCATTGAAAGGTAGCAGTAGTACATGTAGTTTATTACAAAAAAAAAAAAAACCCAGAAGCTTATAGGGTTGTGAATACACAAGGACCACAAGTTTGTCCCCTCCTACTGTAGTATATCTAAGTGTAGGGACAAGAATTGTAAAGCATGCAATATCCTCATGCCGACAATTTCTTCACCAGTAATCTTACTAAGCATAGTTTTTCCACGCACAGTTTCGAAAATCTTTCTTGAAAGTCATCCAATTGATATACGGGATTGAATGTTCCTTTTGTGGAATGATATACATCGGGGAAACCAAGGGACAATTACGTAATAGGATGCCAGGACATCGATTTCAAATTAATGATAGCGGAAATCAATTTCTTTGCGAACACTTTAATCCGCCAGATCACTCCGTTTTGTCCCTGAGCATTCGAATATTAGAAACAAGAGCAACGCCTAGCGTGGCATAATACGCCCGTCGCTTAATTGGGACAGGATCAATTCGCATTTGGCATGATCTTCATGAAAAACATCTGACGTTTACTGAAGTTAATTGCGTTTCATAGCATTTTATCATAGGAATAAGTCCAAAGGCAATATCTCCTGCAGAAATGGTCCTATGCAACCCATCTTGGAAACTGACCTGCAAAAAAAATGTTTTAGAACTAGCCCCCCCCCCCCCCCCCCCCCCCCCCCCCCCCCCTTCTAAAACTGAATTTCTCAAAAATGAAGAAAAAGATATCAATACCTGTAAAATATGTGGAGGTTGGTACATTTTACTTGTTTCATGATAAATTTCATAATGTTTTTACAGAAATTAGATTTTTAATGAATTTTCAAAACAAAATCCAAGGGCCATAAATCCGTCAAAATTATGTCAATCGTAACAAAACTCGAACTGGTACTGATGCCGCTTCGAATAAGCCTATATATTATATTTCACCTCAATATCTTGAAAGACGGCAAAAAAGTCCGGAAAACATGACCTAGGACATATGGTCAACCCCCCCTCCCCCTAAAATCATAAATTTATCAAAAATGAAGAAAAAGATATTAAAAACCGTAACATATGTGATAGTTGGTACACTTTACTTGTTTCATGAGAAATTTCAGAATGTTTTGACAAAAAATAGATTTTTAATGAATTTTTGAAAAAATTTTGAAATTTATAAGTCCAAGGGTCATAAATCTGTCAAAAGTAGGTCAATCGTAATAAAACTCGAACTGGTACTGACGCCGCTTGAAATAAAGCTATATACCAAATTTCATCGCAATATCTTGAAAGACGTCCAAAAAAAAGTCCGGAAAACATGACCCCGGACAGACGGACGGACACACGGACGGACGGACAGCGCCATAACATAATACGTCCCGTCTATTGGACGGGCGTATAAAAAAATATATCATCCCACCAACAATCCGAACCTTAATTACTGGATTAAACAGTTGGGCACTGCTGCCCCATATGGTTGCAACGACCATATCGACAGTGTAGGACATCTGACAAGTTCTGGGTGCCAGTAGGTAAATGTACTCCAGTTGTTCGACCAAATAGCAAGAAGACGTCGAAGTCATGGCATACAAAATATAACAAACCTGATATTCATAATATATCTTTCGAGGCCCTTTTACCATTAGGTCTTCATCATATTCGTACCAAGCTTTACTCTCTGCTCTTGAAGAGGTTACACGAATTGTACGATCGTCAGTGACATTACATTTTACCGATGCTGGTTCACGGGAACATCGCCTACAAGGCATCATTATGGACATCTGGTCAAACAGACTTTTCAAGACAGTAAAATGCGGCACACCCGTTGGTAATGAATGCCGTCCCTTCCTCAAAATTAAATTTGAAAATAAGGGGATTGATGCTTTGCGTTTGAGCCACCTGCCGAACCACAGGTCTGTCAAGGATAAAATTCATCCTTATTTCAAACACCAGGAGTCGCCTAGTACTTTCTACAGTTACACATTGACAGTTATTTATTGAAAACAAAATTTGCAGTACCTCGAATTAAATCGTCTCTTACAAAATACGAAAATAACAGGTGTCACATAACTATGGCACTAACAACAATGTACCACAGTGGACATTCACAGACCCCTGAAATTCAGAGGTGAGACCAGGTGCCTGGAAGGAGTGAACGTCTCCTGTTTGGCTAGCCATACCCGCAACCTACACATGCTCCACATCTGAATTCATTTACCCTCCATGCGGCCATGTTGTAACGTGTCACTTTAACATTGTCCGTAACTGGAAACTTTGAGACCTTTTAAATAAGGTCCGAAATAAAGAGAACCCCATTCGTTCACATGGCGTGAGAATTTTGTAATTATTATGGATGCATGCGAGGAGTATGTTAGACGATGGGCCAGAAAGGAGAATATGATGCTCGACTCTCTCTCTCTCTCTCTCTCTCTCTCTCTCTCTCTCTCTTTCTCTGAGTGGATGAAATCCATAGGAAAATTACTTAAAAGAAAGATAGGGCGTCTTAGGCATTCTGTTATTACTAGACACAAGTCCATTTTATGCGACCCTGGTGTTGCCAAGGAACTCTCTGATCTCCACGAAAAGTTCATCATTGTTCCTGCTGACAAAGGGGCTAACAGATGTATCTTCGTTTGTAAGACATATTATTTCAAATGTCTGATAGAGGAACAACGGATACATTTGGCACCTGGAAATCCAACATACATAGTCACAAATTTATCTGTCCCTGAAACGGTCATTCGGAATTCGAACAAAGAAAAAAAGAGGAGTTACTGGCTCAGTTATGTGGCAGAAGTCACCCATGGAGCTACACAATAAATGAATATAAATAATATACTAGAACATATAACACATTACAAAAATATTTGATTGCAGTGCAATTACGATACCGACTTAGGACGGTCATTTAATTTGACAAAAGTCAAACAAATGGTGTTGTTAACCAGTTTACGGGCCCACCTTCCCACTCACCGTAACAGCAGAACAATCAAAGGACGTACATTTAAAAATTTATAAATAATCCTCCATGCAAAGAACAAGGGTCAACAGGTATCGCATATTGAGAAGTCATAAAAATATAAACACGTAAGATATTGTAAAACACTTAATGGTATAAAAATATATGCAACATCAACATGATAAACCGTGCTCTGCCAGTCTGAAAGCGAGCTAAGACCCTAGATCTGTAGGAGTCCCGACTAACAGTCAGAGGGGACGAGGTTTAGGACCATGTCTCCTCTGAAAGAGGTTTGGACAAGGGCCGTCATATAGTCCCCACCGTCCTGTTAGGCAGCGTGCAACGTTCAAGTAAAAGTCTGCATAAGGCTGTAGAGTGGCCAAATACAAGACCTATAGCCTTTTTGATGATCTCAATATCATATTGTCTATTTAGAAGACGTTTGACTATTTTATTACATGATAAAATAACGTTATCGGAGCCTTTTACTTTCCTTAGTTTATATACGAGATCACCGTAAAATTAGGATGGGAAATTCCGTTGGATACATACTGTTGAAAAGAAATATTTCCAAATTTAGATAAAAGTTCTGAATAAGATCTGAAGAATTTGCCGAATGTTTTTCTTAGCTTGTGATATCTGTAACCCCGAGTTAAAAGTTTAGTAGTAATTTGTAAATTTCGTTTATGAAAGTCCAAAACATAGGTGCAGCCTCTGACAAATCGAACTAATTGAGATATATAGATACCATATGATAGGAGTCGAGGGACATCGCCATCCAAGTAAGGGAAATTTACAATAGGAAATCCAAAATCCTCACGTTTATCATAAATATTAGTATATATTTGGTGGTTGATAATTTTGATGTTTAAATCTAAGAAAGGTGTAGATTTATCTCAAGTATTAGCTTTATGCAATGTGAGCTCTGGTGGATATATTTCTGATACAAATTGTTCGAATTCAGGGTTGTCGATAACCAAAATATCATCCAGATATCTGCAAGTATTATTAAATTTGTCAATGAGGTCAAAACGTTTTGATTTTTGAATAGAAACCATAAAATCCCTCTCATAACAATAAAGAAATAATTCTGCTATCAGAGGCGCGCAGTAAGTACCCATAGGAATCCCAACTATTTGTTGATATATCTTGCCATCAAATTGCACAAAAATATTATTCATGAGATAATCTAGTGCTTTACATAATTCCTTGCAAGTCCAGTATTTATATGAAGTATATCGTTTGTTGGAAAAGAATCCGGATCTCTGTGAAAACACCATTGTATAAGAGACAGCAACTTGCTTTTAATCAAATCATGAGGCAGAGATGTATAAAGTGTAGAAAAATCAAATGTAGAAATTTGAGTCGCTTTGAAATTTAACGGAAGAAGTTTGTCTATAACTTCATGAGAATTTTTAATCGACCAAAAGTAATTGATGTTACTATTATGAAATGCGACATCACAATATTTGATAATATGATCTTTTATAGCAGTTAGAGCAGACGTAATATGATTCGATAGTACCGTAGTAGAGCAGTGGCTAGAATTAGATATGAAACGTGATTTATATGGACTTTTATGTAGTTTTGGGAGCCAATATATGGTTGGTAGATCAGATTTATCAATTTTACTTTTGAAGTCGGACATGGTCATGAGGGGATCGTGCAAGGTGCTGTCTTTTGAGGTAGGGCATTCCACATATGTATGAGTGGAGTTTAATTCGTTTTAAGTACTTCAATATAATATAGTTTTCAAACAACTATTGCGTTATTACCTGCTTTATCAGCAGGAACAAAGACATATTTAGCATGTAAGTCAGCGATCTTCTTTTTAATAGAATTTGCCGTCAATGTATTAGGCTGTTGAAATAAATGCGGAATTTCCGTAAAGTTCTTAATATTGATATCGACAATTCTTAAAATCTCGTATTTCCAATCATTAAGAGCATGAACCTTTACCTGTTCTTTTTTACTCAACGTTTACAATATGTAGTTAAAACATCTTCTATAACGTCACGGCATTTATTGAAATCTATCCTGGACGGTAACCTATATTTAGGTCCTTTTCCAAAAAGGGTGTGCAATTTCTTGTCCGAAATACAGTTTAGGTCACCAGTAATAACATGACCTGCCGGTTTATAAACATATTTAGAATTTTCACAAGAACACGACGAAGGAATAGAGTCTGAAACATCAGGGTTAGATGTAACTTTATTATAATTTAAAATAAGATTTCTTATAGACTTTTTGTACTGGTAACAAATAAGTGAAGGTTCTAAATTCTCAAAATATTGGGGGATTTTGGATGTGACTCTATGATCACGGAAAATATTAGAAATGTTACACTGCAAAAAACCCCAAAACATTACAATAAAAGATTTTATCTTTATTTTCAAATTGTGCAGAGAATTTTGTATATAATTTATTTCAGTAGATGTTCGATACATCCATCAATGAGCAAGTAGGGAAAAATGTTCCGCCTCGCTTTCCTATCGCCCTAATCCCTTGTTCATATCTATATACATGTATGTATAATATATATTCTTGGGGTTTTTTATATATATATATATAGTTATACTTTTAATCACAGGGCTTTCGGATCGTTGCCCCCCCCCCTTCAATTATACCAATATATATTGGTATAATTGGAGGGGGTGGGGGGGGGGGTGGGGGGGGGGCAACGAGCCGAGAGCCATGTGCTTTTAATATACAGTAAGTACTTTTTACCAGGTATTGCCGTGACTTGACTTGGATCGAAATAAAAATCAGTCGAGATAACGTGTAAACATTGAGATGCCTGTTGAACTAGGAGTACATTTTTATTAAACAGTATTAAACATTAGTGAAACAATAGTATGCACATTATTCTGACTTTTGTAGAAATATGTATGGGTAAATTTTGTTTGTTCATACTTTGAAGTTCAGTTTGAATTTTCTCTGTCTGTAGTCTGTTGGCACCACTACAGTACAGTACATGTATCAATTAGGCCTGTATAAATTAATGGCTTTGATACTAAACCTAGTTACAAAAATGGCCTTTGACCAGAGACATATAAAGTATATATGTCTCTGCCTTTGACTTTGTAATCAATATTATGTTTAGTGTAAGTTCTTGGTTATCTTTATCAATATTACTATTAGGTTGCTCATCTAACTTGATTGATTTAGTATCATCATGTACTAAATCTAAGAGTAAGACACATAAATATATTTGAATTTGAAACAAAAATATAGTTTGAAATAGATATACTGTATCCCATGTAAAGTCTAATTATAGGAAATGTCAAGATATTTAAAGTGAAGTATAATTATAAATTGCATTTCTAGCTTCTAGCAATATATTGATTTGCCTTTTTTTTAATATGGTTACTTATCCAATACATTTCAGTTAATTGCCATTTTCTTTTAAATGAGAAATTGCTTAATTTATTTACTTAGACAGTGGAGTACATTCTGAATGTGATATTTAAGTGTTTAAGTAATATACAGAAAAGAGCTTTTACATGAAAATGAGATAACAATTTTCAGATTATATGAGAAATGATTTTATCAAAATATCATAGGATTATATATACCATTATGAACCAGTCTACCTCTAGTAAAACTAGATTATCATATATCTCATTTAACTTGAACAAACAAAATCACAATGCATATAGTAGACTTTTGGGTTTAGAAAGAATTTTAAAAGGTATAATTTCTATCAGCTTTATGTCTTTATATTTAATCAAAAATTGACAGTCATCTGTAGTCTGCTTAACTTTATTAATAAGCTTTATGACATTTCACTTCTCTCAGCATTTGTAAAAAAAAACATACACATATTATTGAAATGATTAAAAAATAAAAGTTAAATCTTAATTGACATAAAGTTCCTGTAGAACTCAGATTGTTAAGTTTTGAATATTAGTTTCCATTAAGTTTTCGCCTTGCAGAAACCTGTAGAAGTGTTTGTGAGAAGTTTCAATTATGCAAGTTTCCGCAGGTTTCCGTTGCAGAAACCTTCCGGAAACTTGATGTCCAAGTGTACTCTTAGCATTTTTAAGAAGACCATACACATATTATTGAACTGATTGAAAAAAAAGTTGAATCTTGATATAAATTTTCTGTAGAAATCAGGTTGTTAAGTTTTGAATATAAGTTTCCATTAAGTTTTCGCCTTGCGGAAACCTGCAGAAACTTTAAGCCAAAAGTTTCCACAAGTTTCCGCAAAACTGAAACCTGCGGAAACTTCACATGCAAGTTTCCGCAGGTTTCCATTGCGGAAACTTTCCGGAAACTTGATGTCCCAGTTTCCGCAAGGTTTCCGGGGTTGCGGAAACTTGTTTTTTTTTTTGCAGTGTTAAGTAGATCGAAGCCTTTATTAATAAATTTAATTTTGAGAAATTGCTGCTTGGGTGAAAGAGACGGAATACGAGGAAAGAGTTTATTATATGAAAATAAAATAATCAAATTGAGTTTATATCAATCAGAATTGCGTAAACTTCGATAATCAGCTTCTGTCCTCGATTTACCTTTCATATACTGGATTCCTAAGATGCACAAGAACCCTTACAAACATAGGGTTATCGCCCAATCTTCTAGGTGCTCAACCAAACCCTTATCTATACAAATATCTTGTTCTGGGCGGAAGGACACATATGTCGTGAAGGAACACTCTGATTTAGACAAGAATTATAATGAAGACGACAAGATAAAAATGCAAGAGTTTCTGACAGATAGTATTTTCGTGATGTTTCGAGGAACAGTGTTTAAGCAAATAGATGGCATTCCTATGGGTACCAATTAACTACGCCCACTTCTTGCTGACTTTTTTTTTATATTCAGGAGAAGCAGAGTCTATTCAGACCTTGCTCTCAACAGGAAGACAGCACTTTTCATCTCAGTTTAATTCAGGTGGTGTGTTGTCACTTAATAATCATAATCTTAAGGAATACCTACACGAAATCCATCCCCACGAACTGGAGATTAAAGAGACAACCGAGTTGTGAGAGATTTGTTTCGTATTTATTTTAGTCGATTGATTCGGCTCGCTACATCATGCAATAACGTTTTGGATTTTCACGCAACAAACTCTCAGATTACTTTTAAACTTCTTACTCGGGGTTATAGATATCATAAACTTTCAAAAAACTTTTGGTAAATTTTACAGATCTTATTTAGACATTCTATCTAAATTGAGGAATGTGACAATACGTATCCAGCGGAATTCCCCATCCCAATTTCTGCGGTGATCTAGTATACAAACTAAGGAGGGTCAAAAGTTCCGATAATTTTATATCGGCGGGTTCTGAAACTATTAAACGCCTTCGACATCGACAGTATGACCCCGAGATCATCGCTAAGACTATAGTTCTTGTATTGGGTCCCTCTACAACCCAATGCAGACTTTTGCTTGAGTGTTGCACGCTGACTAACAGGGCGGTAGGGACTCTATGACAGGCCTTGTCCAAACCTTTTCTGACTGCTGGTCGTGACTGCTATTGATCAAGGATCTGAGCTCGCTTACATACGGGCAGAGCACGGTTTACTTATGTTGATGTCGCCTTACATATTTTTGATAGCAACGTATTATTATATAAACCTTTCGTGTGTAATAAAATTTTTATGCCTCTCTTCTTGACAAACCTGTTGATCATTGTTCTCTGTATGGAGGATTATTTATAATTTTTTAAATGTGTCTTTGGTTTGCTGCTTTTGCGGTGAGTGGGAAGGTGGGCGTCCGTAAACCGGTTAACCACACCAATTGAGTGTTACTTTAATTGACCATCCCAAGTCGGTATCGAATATTTTTGTAATGTCGTTTTACCGTGTATATTCTACTATAATCATGTTTTGTGTGTATGTCCTTGGTGATTTGTGTCATACAGCTTTGTCAGATGTCTTCTCTCTTGGACATGCTTTTATCTTTCGATGATACCGGTCACTTGAACATCTCCCTGCACGACAAACGTGACGATGTCAACCTCCACATATCGAACTTCCCTTTCCGGAGTAGCAACATTGCTTTTTATCCTGCCCATCTCAGATTATAAGGTATGCCAGGGCATGTTCCAAATACGACGATTTTATCACAATTGCTGACGACTGACAGATAAGCTACTTGTTCAGGGTTATGTGACAGATTGCCTAATATCGTCAAGTTCTGCGGTCGCTACGGTGATCTCATAAGAGAATATGAGGTCCCTCTTTGCAAAATGATTCATGACGTTTTGGAGCGCGATTGAATGACAGTTCGACAAATCCTCTTATGCTGTCACTTTCACCATATATGCACATTTCTGTGTGCATTGGCACCTTCACCGAATTTGACATGTCTCAATATAACTGTTGCGACGGGTGTTTCATGCAAACAGGAGAAGCTCACTCTCTCCGGTCACCTGGTCTCACCCTGAAATGTTGTATTTTACAGGGTTCGCAACGGTTTGCATGGGACAACTCCATAATTTAGCTTCCACTTTAGACTTCGACACTGGATAACTGATGGGTACTTCTTAGTTGTTTGTAACTACTCTCGATGCTCATATATTTATGCTTTCAATGCGATCATTGTAGTATTGGGGTCAATTGTCTCATATTATATCACCATATTCTAATATAGGTCGTATTAATGAGAAGCATAGTGTCTGTAGAGTGAGTCTTTCGAGTGTGAATTTGAAAGAACTTAAAAGAATATTTATTTTTTGTATGCCTTTTCAATGATGGTATCTATGTGATCTCCCCAATTCATATATTTATTTAATGTCATTCCTAGATGTTTGTGTTGGTCGACTTGGATGATAGGTGTATTGTCTAGATGTAATAGAGGGTGATATGTTAGTGTTTGTTTCATATGATCACCGATTCTATTTTTCGTTGGTTGTAATTTACGATCCAGTGATCTAACCATTCGTGAATTCTGCTTCAATTAGCATTTATTATAAGAGCATCTACAATTGAATTTTCTATAATAATAGAAATGGATGTGTAATATGCGTAAAATTTGATGTTGCAGTTAACATCATGAACAATATCGTTAATGGATATAAGAAACAAAAGTGGAGCAAGAATTAACACTTAGGGAACACCAGCATTAATATACTTGATATTGGAGACAATGTCATTAATAACTACTCTTTGTTTTCTATTATAAATTTAATCAGTTATCCATTGATGACGTTTTCCTTGTTTATCAAATGCTTTTGATTTTTTTAAAGAAATCTTCCATGCGACACTCTGTCAAAAGCTTTACTTACATCGAAAAAGACGGTCCTGATTTATTTACCGTTTTCTAATGCTTTAGAAAATTCATTAGTATTGCAGAGTAGTTGATTTATGGTAGAATCTCCAGGTCGGAATCCAGATTGGTGAGCCGAAAATAGGTTATTAGATAAATATAACTGTGTAGATGTTTGTATACACTTCTTTCAAAAACCTTGCTAATAAAAATAGCAAGGAGATAGAGCGATAATTTTCAGGATTTTATTGATTACATGTATTTGTCTTGAATACAGGAACAACACTGGCCAATTTCCAAAAGGTTGGGAGGGTAGATGCGTTTAATGATAAATTAAAAAGGTGACACAGGGGATACTTTAGTTCATTATGGGCTTCTTTAAGCATTCTAGGACTCAAATTGTCAGGACCACTAGCCTTTGTTGTATTAAGTGTAAGATGCCCTTAATGTCATCTTGTGTTACGCATATGTTGTGAATCTGAATGTGACTGTGCTGAATTTATGGCACAATTTTACTATTGTCGTTTAAAGTTGACTAAGGGGAACAGAAATCATTCAGGATATTAGCTTTATCAATATCATGTGTCATCATATATTGTAAGAACATTATTACCCGAGTTTTATTAAATTTAAAAGTTGTTTTACTAGTTTCCACCAGTGTTTGGATTCAATTTTTTCTGACTTTAATTTAGAACATAAATTTTCATAAAATTATTGTTTAGCTATTCTTAACAAATTAGGTTTCTTTAATCCTGGCTTTCCTAGATCTGCATCAATCATTTACGTAACTATATTTGTTGGCTTTCGTCCTCAATCTATGTCTTTTCTTCATGGCTTTTCGTATATCAGAGAACACCCAAGGGATATCATTGGGACGTATTTTCACAATTTTATCGGGAATCGAGCGAGATGCTGACTTTAAAATTTCGTCTATTAAGTCTGTAACGATTGTGTCAATATTTTTGTTGTTATATCCAATCAAATGCCAGTTACATTGTGAAAGATGCTGACGAAATTATTCGTAATTTCGGATGTCGTAGAGCCGTATTTGTGGTTTTTAAATTGGATATTTTCTGGTATTGTTAAGTTTAGAAAACAAACGAAAAGATTATATCTACAAAGGTCGACAACTGCAGATTGTTTGATCATTTGTGGATTATGTATTATGAGTAGGTCGACGAGCAATGAGGTATTTTTAAATATAGAAGTAGGCTGTGTTATAAGTGTTGGAATTGCAATTTTTGCAGCCTTGCAGAAATGACCTTGACCTTGACGTTTGATCTACTTAAAAAATTTTTTAACCTTAAACATAACTTCTGAACCAAAAGAGATGGGGTTTTATAACTAGACATGTGTATTCCATGGGGCAAGACATTTCTGTCGGTACCAAAAATTTTTGAACCCGAGACCTTGACATTGACGTTTGACCTACTTTTGAAAAACTCTAAACTTGGCCATGACTTTTGAACCAAATGAGATGTAGTACACAGTTCATAGTTCATAGTACACATGTGTCTTCCTTGTGGCTAGACCCTTCTGACTGTACCAAAACATTTTACCCCATGACCTTGACCTTGATGTTTGACCTACTTTTGAAAAACGTTAACCGTAGCTATAAATTTTGAACCAAAAGAGGTGGGGCCTTCATACTACTGTATTCCATGTGGCAAGACCTGTCTGTCGTTACGAAAATTTTTGACCTCATTTGAAACCATGAGTTTTGATCTAGTGACCCTTACCTTTGTCTTTGTCCTGCCCTACTTCGAATTTTGTTGCCGCGGGAGTATTTGTCCCGCTAGGACAATTCTAGTGTAAATTATATTGTATGCTACATGCAGTACTGTTTGTTCGACCAAAGTACGCATTCTTTTACCGATAAATCCACTAGAAATCCATTTTACATTAATCCTCCTGAATTGGCTTTTTGGTCCCAAAAGTAGTTTATATTTTCACCAATACATTCCACTTTCATAGTTTTTGATGATTTTCACATTGTTTTATAGAGAGAAATTTTGAACGACAGCTTTGTTTTCACACATGCATAAAGGTATATTTGGCAAATGTATAGTTAATACATTGCCAATGCCAATTTTGACAATATTAAACCGTTACACACTTTTCTGTTTTACAATGGCTTTCAATCTAAAGAATTTCTAATTGAAACCTTGGCAGAAAATTAAACATATTGTCTAAATAGATAAAAATAATTTCGACAAAAACATGGAAGAATTCAACTATTAATTACTTAATAGCATTTTGAATAATAAATATATTGTCAGTAAATGGAACAAAGAAGTTCAAAAATATTGTTAAAATAAAAATTAAAAATTTCTAGACATGTCAGCGCTGTCAACTTAAAACAGATACTTGGTTTATACCATATAAATAATCAAGAGATTAAAACGTTAAGTAATTATATTTCATTTATTGCGTGTAGAATTTATAAGAGGAAAATATTTTGTTGGTTAGATAAGCTTCAAAATCGGAATACAGTATTGCTTCCGATTTCTAAATCTCGTTGAGTTTAATATGCTCTGCTATAAAATATACCATTATAGATATACGCACAGATGTATCTGAACTTCAATTTAATATGCTGTATATAAAAAGTTAATATATATATATATATATATATATATATATATATATATATATATATATATATATATAATCCCTACGTGTGTAATACAGGAAACGTAGAAGGGGACTACTGTTTCCATGTCCGATAACTCTTGAACACCAATGTTTCAAATTCATTAGATCGTGTTCAATGATAACTTCTTAAAGAATTTAAAAATAATTTAATTACTATATTACTATACTGGAAACCTTCTCTCGGGGGAAGATTTACGTTAAAGAACACCGTCGCCATATGGGTGAAATATTCCCGGCGCGACGTAAAACAATAATATATCTATCTATCTATCGTTATAGAAAACCTTCCGCTTTTCATAAGAAATCTTCCCCTAGGAAGTTAACTATAGATGTATAGTAAACTTTTCCACTTAATCCGGAATCGCTTAGCATTTGTAATAATTCCACAATGACAATGACATTTGACCTATGTTATTAAAAATTTTTAAAGTTAATTGTCTCGTCATTTGTGGAGGGTTTGATTATTCTGCTTATCATTTTAAGAAGAGTGAGCGGATTTGTTTTACACATTGTTACAAGTGTACTCGAAGTTCACGGTATGTGGAAGAATTCAGTACATTGGTGATGCGCATAACAATACTATGTATCTATTATAAGAATGCTATACGCAAGATTTAAAAAGACATTTTGAATCGGATTGAATCTGTGTTAATGAATATAGCCTTTATCTCTTTGTGTGTAGATTAATAAAATTCGAGTATATAACGGTCAGAGGGAGGTTTACTTTGGGGATATTCTACTATATAGGGAACCATCACCCAGGAGGAAAGTTTTTCTATATCGTAAATCTTCAGGGGAGAAAGCCTGCTAGGGGGAAGGTTTACTACATGACACCGGCGTGATTTAATAGGTTGGACCTAGAGGTCGGGTTCGGGTCAAAGATAAACAAGAGGCCTTAGTGGGCCTATATCGCTCACCTGAGTACCTAGATTATCAGTCATGCAGGAAGGAAGAATTATTTATTTCTGCATTTCTGTGACTAAGTCAACATAAATGTTGAAAAACATGTCAAATTTTATTTCAGACCAGAATAAAAAACAACAACAGCTTTTTGCACATCCATTCAGGAGATTTCGATCTCTGCAAAAATCTCTGCATTGACAAAATTCTTTCACAATAATATTCTTTACCATAATTATGATCCAATTAGGCCATAAGAACACATCATTATCTATTAACTGAAAGACATGACACTTTTCTGCATTGAAATTACTTAGTCCAAAATATGTCGAAAAAACGTCAAAAATTTGATTTCGGAACGGAACCAAAAATAACAACACTTCTTTACACATCCCTTTAGATCATTCCTGTGCATTCGGTTTGTCTCTGTATGCCCCCGCGGTCTGAAGAAGAAGTTTGTCAAAGGAGGGTACCCCCTGTGATCTACTTTTGCCTATGGTGGCGCCATTTGTTGACGGATCTGGAAAATAACAACAATTGTAGGGGACCATGAGTACTTCATGCATACCAAGTTTCATCAAATTCTGTTCGGCGGTTCTGAAGAAGAAGGCGAAAATGTGAAAAGTTAACGACGGACACCGGACGGATTGACGACGGACGACGGCCAATGATTGATCACAATAGCTCACTTGAGCCTTCAGCTCAGGTGAGCTAAAAAGATTACAAAAGATGGCATCTAGACAATTTTCCTGTCATATCAAGTTTTTCATTGAACTCAGTGAAATTAATAAATATTATCTGGTTCACATGGTCGTCAAAAAGCTCCTTTTGAAGGTTTTTTATATATGCTGTACAATGTAGTATAGAATAATACATTGGCTCTTAGAAATAGAACAAACAATTTTTATGTCCTGGAGTTAGCATATTTCCTGCTTTCACAAGTCGCCTATCCCCACCCCATCAACAGCAAATGGTTGCACTGTACGCTTGTTTCTTGTCAAAAGTAAATAAGGAAAATACTTTTTCAAAATTTCTATGGGCTGGTTATGTGTTTAGGATATTTTTTCAGTTCCTGATAAAGTTTTGGATAAAGCATCAATGGTCTGTCATTATAAAAGAGCGTTTACTTAACTTCTCTGTATATGAAAAAGGACACGATCAACATACGAGGATGACGGTAAATGAATGTGTAAAGAGTTTGCGCATTACCGATCCAGTAATCTCCTGCAGGATTGCCAAATCCTAGTTTGTAGCTATCGAAACCTTTCTTGAACAGATGTTCAGGAATTTCCTGACTTTTCCGTCTCTGAATTACCTTGAATTAAAAATTAAATCATATACCACAGGCAGCAATGCTCTAATAGCGAAGTAAAGTAAAAACCATTTACAAAAAAAAAAAAGATTTATTTATACACTCATTCATTCATTCATTTATCTCATAATTTGTGTTTGAAAATCAAATGTATTTTAACTTACCAACTGCAATTTTCTTCTTCAGATTATCTGTATAGATCATCAAACCGAATTCATCAGTGATAAAGAAGGGTATTTCATAAACACGATAGAGTGTTGTGGTTTTTTATTTCATTCCCAAATCAAATTTTTGACATGTTTTTATATATTATGGCTTCATGTATTTTAACCAATTTAATTGTAATAAAGGTAATTAGAAAGAAATGGAATATCTTGAAGGATTTTTATGTATCGTATCATGTGATATGTGCCGTGATGTATATCGTATCGTCTTATGTATGCGTCTTATTATGTATCGTATCGTGATATGTGCCGTGATGTATATCGTATCGTCTTATGTATGCGTCTTATCATGTATCATGTCGTGATATGTGCCAGTGATGTATATCGTATCTTCTTATGTATGTGTGTTATTATGTATCGTGTCGTGATACATGTGTATGTGCCAGTGATGTATATCGTATCGTCTTATGTATACGTCTTATTATGTATCGTATCATGGGATATGTGCCAGTGATGTATATCGTATCGTCTTATGTATGCGTCTTATGATGTATCGTATCATGTAATATGTGCCGTGATGTATATCCTCTTGTCTCATGTATGCGTCTTATTATGTATGGCATCACGTGATATGTGCCAGTGATGTATATCGTATCGTCTTATGTATGCGTCTTATGATGTATCGTATCATGTGATATGTGCCGTGATGTATATCGTATCGTCTTATGTATGGGTCTTTTTATGTATCGTGTTGTGATATGTGCCAGTGATGTATATCGTATCGTCTTATCTATATGTCTTATTATGTATAGTATCACGTGATATGTGCCGTAATGTATATCGTATCGTCTTATCTATGCGTCTTATTATGTATCGTATCATGTAATATGTGCCGTGATGTATATCCTCTTGTCTTATGTATGCGTCTTATTATGTATCGTATCATGTGATATGTGCCAGTGATATATATCGTATCGTTTTATGTATGCGTCTTAATATGTATCGTATCGTCATATATGCCGTGATGTATATCGTATCGTCTTATGTATGCGTCTTATTATGTATCGTGTCGTGATATGTGCCGTGATGTATATCGTATCGTCTATTGTATACGTCTTATTCTGTATCGTATCGTGATGTATATCGTATCGTCTTATGCATACGTCTTATTACATATAGTATCATGTGATATGTACCGTAATGTATATCGTATCGTCTTATCTATGCGTCTTATTATGTATCGTATCATGTGATATGTGCTGTGATGTATATCGTATCGTCTTATGTATGCGTCTTATTATGTATCGTATCATGTAATATATGCCGTAATGTATATCGTATCGTCTTATGTATGCGTCTTATTATGTGTAGTATCATGTGGTATGTGCCATAATGTATATCGTATCGTCTTATCTATGCGTCTTATTATGTATCGTATCATGTAATATATGCCGTGATGTATATCGTATCGTCTTATGTATGCGTCTTATTATGTGTAGTATCATGTGATATGTGCCGTAATGTATATCGTATCGTCTTATCTATGCGTCTTATTATGTATCGTATCATGTGATATGTGCTGTGATGTATATCGTATCGTCTTATGTATGCGTCTTATTATGTATCGTATCATGTGATATGTGCCGTGATGTATATCGTATCGTCTTATGTATGCGTCTTATTATGTATCGTATCATGTGATATGTGCCAGTGATGTATATCGTATCGTCTTATGTATGCGTCTTAATATGTATCGTATCGTGATATATGCCGTGATGTATATCGTATCGTCTTATGTATGCGTCTTATTATGTATCGTGTCGTGATATGTGCCGTGATGTATATCGTATCGTCTCAGGTTTACGTCTTATTGTGTATCGTATCGTGATGTATATCGTATCGTCTTATATATGCGTCTTATTATGTATCGTATCATGTGATATGTGCTGTGATGTATATCGGATCGTCTTATGTATGCGTCTTATAATGTATCGTATCATGTGATATGTGCCGTGCTATATATCGTATCGTCTCATGTATACGTCGTATTGTATATCGTATCGTCTTACGTATGCGTCTTATGTATCGTAACATGTGATATGTGCCGTGATGTATATCGTATCTTCTTATGTAAGCGTCTTTTTATGTATCTTATCGTGATATGTGCCGTGATTTATATCGTATCTTCTTATGTATGCGTGTTATTATGTATCGTATCGTGTGATATGTGCCAGTGATGTATATCGTATCGTCTTATGTATGCGTCTTATTATGTGTCGTATTATGTGATATGTTCCGTGATGTATATCGTATCTTCTTATGTATGCGTTTTATGATGTATCGTGTCGTGATATGTGCCGTGAGGTACGTCGTATCGTGTTATGTATGCATCTTATTTTGTATCGAATCATGTGATATATGCCGTGATGTATATCGTATCGTCTTATGTATGCGTGTTATTTTGTATCGTGTCGTGATATGTGCCAGTGATGTATATCGTATCGTCTTATGTATGCGTCTTATTATGTGTCGTATTATGTGATATGTTCCGTGATGTATATCGTATCTTCTTATGTATGCGTTTTATGATGTATCGTGTCGTGATATGTGCCGTGAGGTACGTCGTATCGTGTTATGTATGCATCTTATTTTGAATCGAATCATGTGATATATGCCGTGATGTATATCGTATCGTCTTATGTATGCGTGTTATTTTGTATCGTGTCGTGATATGTGCCAGTGATGTATATTGTATCGTCTTATGTATACGTCTTATTATGCATCGTATCGTGTGATATGTTCCAGTGATGTAAATCGTATCGTCTTATGTATGTGTCTTATTATGTGTCGTATTATGTGATATGTTCCGTGATGTCTATCGTATCTTCTTATGTATGCGTTTTATGATGTATCGTGTCGTGATATGTGCCGTGAGGTACGTCGTATCATGTTATGTATGCATCTTATTTTGTATCGAATCATGTGATATATGCCGTGATGTATATCGTATCGTCTTATCTATGCGTGTTATTTTGTATCGTGTCGTGATATGTGCCAGTGATGTATATTGTATCGTCTTATGTATACGTCCTATTATGTATCGTATCATGTGATATGTGCAAGTGATGTATATCGTATTGTCTTATGTATACGTCTTATTATGTATCGTATCGTTTGATATGTGCCAGTGATGTATATCGTATCGTCTTATGTATACGTCTTATTATGTATCGTATCATGTGATATGTACCAGTAATGTATATCGTATTGTCTTATATATACGTCTTATTATGCATCGTATCATGTGATATGTGCCAGCAATGTAGATCGTATTGTCTTATGTATACGTCTTATTATGCATCGTATCATATGATATGTGCAAGTGATGTATATCGTATCGTCTGATTTGCGTCTTATTTTGTATCGAATCGTGATATGTGCAGTGATGTCTATCGTATCGTCTTATGTATGCGTCTTATTATGTATCGTGTCCTGTGATATTTGCCGTGATGTATATCGTATCGTCTTATGTATGCGTGTTATTTTGTATCGAATCGTGATATATGCCAGTGATGTATATCGTATCTTCTTATGTAAGCGTCTTATTCTGTATCTTATCGTAATATGTGCCGTAATGTATATCGTATCTTCTTATGTATGCGTGTTATTATGTATCGTGTCGTGATATGTGCCGTGATGTACATCGTATCGTCTTATGTATGTGTCTTATTTTGTATCGAATCGTGATATGTGCCGTGATGTATATCGTATCGTCTTATGCATGCGTCTTATTATGTATCGTATCATTTGGTATCTGCCGTGACGTATATCGTATTCTCTTATGTATGCGTCTTATTTTGTATCGAATCGTGATATGTGCCAGTGATGTATATCGTATCGTCTTATGTATGCGTCTTATTATGTATCGTGTCCTGTGATATTTGCCGTGATGTATATCGTATCGTCTTATGTATGCGTGTTATTTTGTACCGTGTCCTGTGATATTTGCCGTGATGTATATCGTATCGTCTTATGTATGCGTGTTATTTTGTATCGAATCGTGATATATGCCAGTGATGTATATCGTATCTTCTTATGTAAGCGTCTTATTCTGTATCTTATCGTAATATGTGCCGTAATGTATATCGTATCTTCTTATGTATGCGTGTTATTATGTATCGTGTCGTGATATGTGCCGTGATGTACATCGTATCGTCTTATGTATGTGTCTTATTTTGTATCGAATCGTGATATGTGCCGTGATGTATATCGTATCGTCTTATGCATGCGTCTTATTATGTATCGTATCATTTGGTATCTGCCGTGACGTATATCGTATTTTCTTGTGTATGCGTCTTATTTTGTATCGAATCGTGATATGTGCCAGTGATGTATATCGTATCGTCTTATGTATACGTCTTATTATGTATCGTGTCATGTGACATGTGCCGTGATGTATATCGTATCGTCTTATGTAAGCGTCTTATTATGTATCTTATCGTGATATGTGCTGTGATGTATATCGTATCTTCTTATGTATGCTTATTATTATGTATCGTATCATGTGATATGTGTAAGTGATGTATATCGTATTGCCTTATGTATACGTCTTATTATGGATCGTATCGTGTGATATGTGCCAGTGATGTATATCGTATCGTCTTATGTATACGTCTTATTATGGATCGTATCGTGTGATATGTGCCAGTGATGTATATCGTATCGTCTTATGTATGCGTCTTATTATGTGTCGTATTATGTGATATGTTCGGTGATGTATATCGTATCTTCTTATGTATGCGTTTTATTATGCATCGTGTCGTGACATGTGCCGTGAAGTATGTCGTATCGTCTTATGTATGCATCTTATTTTGTATCGAAACATGTGATATATGCCGTGATGTATATCGTATCGTTTTATGTATGCGTCTTATTTTGTATCGAATCGTGATATATGCCAGTGATGCATATCGTATCTTGTTATGTAAGCGTCTTATTCTGTATCGTGTTGTGATATGTGCCAGTGATGTATATTGTATCGTCTTATGTTTACGTCCTATTATGTATCGTATCATGTGATATGTGCAAGTGATGTATATTGTATTGTCTTATGTATACCTCTTATTATGTATCGTATCGTTTGATATGTGCGAGTGATGTATATCGTATCGTCTTATGTATACGTCTTATTATGTATCGTATCATGTGATATGTGCCAGTGATGTAGATCGTATTGTCTTATGTTTACGTCTTATGCATCGTATCATGTGATATGTGCAAGTGATGTATATCGTATCCTCTTATGTATGCGTCTTATTTTGTATCGAATCGTGATATGTGCCAGTGATGTATATCATATCGTCTTATGTATGCGTCTTATTATGTATCGTATTATGTCACATGTTCCGTGATGTATATCGTATCTTCTTCTGTATGCGTGTTATTATGTACTGTGTCGTGATATGTGCCGTGATGTATATCGTATCGTCTTATGCATGCGTCTTATTATGTATCGTATCATGTGAAATGTGCCGTGAAGTATATCGTATCCTCTTATGTATGCGTCTTATTTTGTATCGAATCGTGATATGTGCCAGTGATGTATATCGTTGCGTCTTATGTATACGTCCTATTATGTATCGTATCATGTGATATGTGCAAGTGATGTATATTGTATTGTCTTATGTATACCTCTTATTACGTATCGTATCGTTTGATATGTGCCAGTGATGTATATCGTATCGTCTTATGTATACGTCTTATTATGTATCGTATCATGTGATATGTGCCAGTGATGTAGATCGTCTTGTCTTATGTATATGTCTTATTATGCATCGTATCATGTGATATGTGCAAGTGATGTATATCGTATCCTCTTATGTATGCGTCTTATTTTGTATCGAATCGTGATATGTCCCAGTGATGTATATCATATCGTCTTATGTATGCGTCTGATTATGTATCGTATTATGTCATATGTTCCGTGATGTATATCGTATCTTCTTATGTATGCGTGTTATTATGTATCGTGTCGTGATATGTGCCGTGATGTATATCGTATCGTCTTATGCATGCGTCTTATTATGTATCGTATCATGTGAAATGTGCCGTGAAGTATATCGTATCCTCTTATGTATGCGTCTTATTTTGTATCGAATCGTGATATGTGCCAGTGATGTATATCGTATCGTCTTATGTATACGTCTTATTATGTATCGTGTCATGTGACATGTGCTGTGATGTATGTCGTATCGTCTTATGTAAGCGTCTTATTATGTATCTTATCGTGATATGTGCCGTGATGTATATCGTATCTTCTTATGTATGCTTGTTATTATGTATCGTATCATGTGATATGTGCTGTGATGTATATCGTATCGTCTTATGTATGCGTCTTATAATGTATCGTATCATGTGATATGTGCCGTGCTGTATATCGTATCGTCTCATGTATACGTCGTATTGTATATCGTATCGCCTTACCTATGCGTCTTATGTATCGTATCATGTGATATGTGCCCTGAGGTATATCCTTTCGTCTTATGTATCAGTCTTATTATGTATCGTATCATGTGATTTGTGCCGTGATGTATATCGTATCTTCTTATGTAAGCGTCTTTTTATGCATCTCATCGTGATATGTGCCGTGATTTATATCGTATCTTCTTATGTATGCGTGTTATTATGTATCGTATCATGTCATATGTGTAAGTGATGTATATCGTATTGTCTTATGTATACGTCTTATTATGTATCGTATCGTGTGATATATGCCAGTGATGTATATCGTATCGTCTTATGTATGCGTCTTATTATGTGTCGTATTATGTGATATGTTCGGTGATGTATATCGTATCTTCTTATGTATGCGTTTTATTATGCATCGTGTCGTGACATGTGCCGTGAGGTTTGTCGTATCGTCTTATGTATCCATCTTATTTTGTATCGAATCATGTGATATATGCCGTGATGTATATCGTATCGTCTTATGTATGCGTGGTATTATGTATCGTGTCGTGATATGGGCCAGTGATGTATATTGTATCGTGTTATGTATACGTCCTATTATGTATCGTATCATGTGATATGCGCAAGTGATGTATATTGTATTGTCTTATGTATACCTCTTATTATGTATGGTATCGTTTGATATGTGCCAGTGATGTTTATCGTATCGTCTTATGTATACGTCTTATTATGTATCGTATCATGTGATATGTGCCAGTGATGTAGATCGTATTGTCTTATGTATACGTTTTATTATGCATCGTATCATATGATATGTGCAAGTGATGTATATCGTATCGTCTTATTTGCGTCTTATTTTGTATCGAATTGTGATATGTGCCGTGATGTCTATCGTATCGTCTTATGTATGCGTCTTATTATGTATCGTGTCCTGTGATATTTGCCGTGATGTATATCGTATCGTTTTATGTATGCGTCTTATTTTGTATCGAATCGTGATATATGCCAGTGATGCATATCGTATCTTGTTATGTAAGCGTCTTATTCTGTATCTGGTCGTGATATGTGCCGTGATGTATATCGTATCTACATATGTATGCGTGTTATTACGTATCGTGTCGTGATATGTGCCGTGATGTATATCGTATCGTCTTATGTATCCGTCTTATTATGTATCGTGTCATGTGACATGTGCTGTGATGTATGTCGTATCGTCTTATGTAAGCGTCTTATCATGTATCTTATCGTGATATGTGCCGTGATGTATATCGTATCTTCTTATGTATGCTTGTTATTATGTATCGTATCATGTGATATGTGCTGTGATGTATATCGTATCGTCTTATGTATGCGTCTTATAATGTATCGTATCATGTGATATGTGCCGTGCTGTATATCGTATCGTCTCATGTATACGTCGTATTGTATATCGTATCGTCTTACCTATGCGTCTTATGTATCCGTCTTATTATGTATCGTATTATGTCATATGTTCCGTGATGTATATCGTATCTTCTTATGTATGCGTGTTACTATGTATCGTGTCGTGTTATGTGCCGTGATGTATATCGTATCGTCTTATGTATGTGTCTTATTTTGTATCGAATCGTGATATGTGCCGTGATGTATATCGTATCGTCTTATGTATGCATCTTATTATGTATTGTGTTATGTGATATGTGCCGTGACGTATATCGTATCATCTTATGTATGCGTCTTATTTTGTATCGAATTGTGATATCTGCCAGTGATGTATATCGTATCGTCTTCTGTATACGTCTGATTATGTATCGTGTCATGGGATATGTGCCGTGATGTATGTCGTATCGTCTTATGTAAGCGTCTTATTATGTATCTTATCGTGGTGTGTGCCGTGATGTATATCATATCTTCTTACGTATGCTTGTTATTATGTATCGTGTCGTGGTATGTGCCGTGATGTATATCGTATCATCTTATGTATTCGTCTTTTTATGTATCGTATCATATGATATGTTCCGTAATGTATATCGTATCGTCTTATGATTGCGTGTTATTATGTATGGTGTCGTGATATGTGCCAGTGATGTATATCGTGTCGTCTTATGTATACGTCTTAGTATGTATCGTATCATGTGATATGTGCAAGTGATGTATATCGTATCGTGATATGTGCCATGCTGTCTATCGTATCGTCTTATGTATGCGTCTTATTATGTATCGTATCGTGATATGTGCCGTGATGTATATTGTATAGTCTTATGTATGCGTCTTATTATGTATCGAATCATGTGATATGTGCCGTGATGTATATCGTATCCTCTTATGCATGCGTCTTATTATGTATCGTATTATGTGATATGATCCGTGATGTATATCGTATCTTCTTATGTATGCGTCTTATTATGTATCGTGTCGTGATATATGCCAGTCATGTATATCGTATCGTCTTATGCATGCGTCTTATTTTGTATCGAATTGTGATATGTGCGAGTGATGTATATCGTATCGTCTTATGTATACGTCTTATTATGTATCGAATCATGTGATCTGTGCCGTGATGTATATCGCATCGTCTTATGTATGCGTGTTATTATGTATCGTGTCGTGATATGTGCCAGTGATGTATATGGCATCGTCTTATGTATACGTTTTATTATGTATCGTATCATGTGATATGTGCAGTGATGTATATCGTATCATCTTATGTATGCGTCGTATTATCTATCCTGTCGTGTTATCTGCCGTGATGTATATGGTATCGTCTTATGTATGCGTCTTATTATGTATCGAATCATGTGATATGTGCCGTGATATATATCGTATCGTCTTATGTATGCGTGTTATTATGTATCGTGTCATGTGATATGTGCCGTTATGTATATCGTATATTCTTATGTATGCGTCTTATTATGTATCGTGTCGTGATATGTGCCAGTGATGTATATCGCATCGTCTTATATATGCGTCTTATTTTGTATCGAATCGTGATATGTGCCGTGATGTATATCGTATCGTTTTATGTATGGATCTTATTATGTATCGTGTCATGTGATATGTACCGTGATGTATATCGTATTGTCTTATGTATGCGTCTTATTTTGTATCGAATTGTGTTATGTGCCAGTGATGTATATCGTATTGTCTTGTGTATACGACTTATTATATATCGTTTCATGTGATATGTGCCGTGATGTATATCGTATCGTCTTATGTATGCGTCTTATCATGTATCATGTCATGTGATATGTGCCGTGATGTATAGCGTATATTCTTATGTAAGCGTTTTATTATGTATTTTATTTTGATATGTGTCGTGATGTATATCGTATCTTCTAATGTATGCGTATTATTTTGTATCGAATCGTGATATGTGCCGGGATGTCTATCGTATCGTCTTATGTATGCGTCTTATTATGTATCTTGTTATGTGATATATGCCGTGATGTATATCGTAATTTCTTATGTAAGCGTCTTATTAGTTATTTTTTCGTGATATGTGCCGTGATGTATACAGTATCTTCTTATGTATGCGTGTTATTATGTATCGTGTCGTGATATATGCCGTGATGTATATCGTATCGTCTTATGTATGCATCTTATTATGTATCGTATTATGTGATATGTTCCGTGATGTATATCGTATATTCTTATGTATGCGTCTTATTATGTATCGTGTCGTGATATGTGCCAGTGATGTATATCGTATCGTCTTATGTATACGTCTTATTATGTATCGTATCATGTGATATGTGCAAGTGATGTATATCGTATTGTCTTTTGTATACGTCTTATTATGTATCGTATCATGTGATATGTGCCGTGATGTATATGATATCTTTCTATGTATGCGTCTTATTATGTATCGTATCGTGATATGTGCCTTGATGTATATCGTATCGTCTAATGTATGCGTCTTATTATGTATCGTGTTGTGATATGTGCCGTGATGTATATTTTATCGTCTTATGTATGCGTGTTATTATGTATCGTATCATGTGATATGTGCAGTGATGTATACCTTATCGTCTTATGTATGTGTGTCACTATGCATCGTATTATGTGATATGTTCCGTGATGTATATCGTATCTTCTTATGAATGCGTGTTATTATGTATCGTGTCGTGTTATGTGCCAGCGATGTATATCGCATCGTCTTATGTATACGTCTTATTATGTATCGTGTCATATGATATGTGCAATTGATGTATATCGTATTGTCGTATGTATACGTCTTGTTATGTATCGTATCATATGATATGTGCCGTGATGTATATCGTATCGTCTTATGTATGCGTGTTATTATGTATCGTGTCGTAATATGTGCCGTGATGTATATCGTATCGTCTTATGTATGTGTCTTATTATGTATCGTATCGTGCTATGCGCCGTGATGTATATCGTATCTTCTTATGTATACGTATGATTATGTATCGAAATATGTGATATGTGCCGTGATGTATATCGTATCTTCCTATGTTTGCGTCTTATTATGTATTGTGCCGAGATATGTGTAGTGATGTATATCGTATCGTCTTATCCATGCGTCTTGTTATGTATCCTGTCATGTGATATGTGCCGTGATGTATATGATGTCTTCTTATGTATGCGTCTTGTTATGTATCGTGTCGTGATATGTGCGTAGTGTATATCGTACTGTCTTCTGTATGCGTCTTATTATGTATCGTATCGTGATATGTGCAGTGATGTATATGGCATCGTCTTATGTATGCGTCTTCTTATGTATCGTGTCGTAATATGTGCCCTGATGTATATCGTATCATGTTATGTATGCGTGTTATTATGTATGGTACCATATGATATGTGCAGTGATGTATATCGTATCATCTTATGTATGCGTCTTATTATGTATCGTGTCGTGATATCTGCCGTGATGTATATGGTATCGTCTTATGTATGCGTCTTATTATGTATCGTATCATGTGATATGTGCAGTGATGTATATCGTATCATCTTATGTATGCGTCTTATTATGTATCGTGTCGTGATATCTGCCGTGATGTATATCGTATCTTCTTATGTATGCGTCTTATTATGTATCGTGTCGTGATATGTGCCAGTGATCTATATCGCATCGTCTTATGTTTATGTTTTATTATGTATCGTATCATGTTATACATGTATGTGCAGTGATGTATATCGTATCATCTTATGTATGCGTCTTATTATGTATCGTGTCGTGATATCTGCCGTGATGTATATGGTATCGTCTTATGTATGTGTCTTATTATGTATCGAATCATGTGATATGTGCCGTGATATATATCGTATCGTCTTATGTATGCGTGTCATTATGCATCGCATTATGTGATATGTTCCGTGATGTAGATCGTATATTCTTATGTATGCGTCTTATTATGTATCGTGTCGTGATATTTGCCTGTGATGTATATCGTATCGTCTTATATATGCGTCTTATTTTGTATCGAATCGTGATATGTACCCTGATGTATATCGTATCATGTTATATATGCGTGTTATTATGTATCGTATCATGTGATATGTGCAGTGATGCATATCGTATCATCTTATGTATGCGTGTTATTATGCATCGTATTATGTGATATGTGCCGTGATGTATATCGTATCTTCTTATGTATGCGTGTTATTATGTATCGTGTCGAGATATGTGCCAGTGATCTATATCGCATCGTCTTATGTATACGTTTTATTATGTATCGTATCATGTGATATGTGCAGTGATGTATATCGTATCATCTTATGTATGCGTATTATTATGTATCGTGTCGTGATGTCTGCAGTGATTTATATGGTATCGTCTTATGTATGCGTCTTATTATGTATCGAATCATGTGATATGTGCCGTGATATATATCGTATCGCCTTATGTATGCGTGTCATTATGCATCGTATTATATGATATGTTCCGTGATGTAGATCGTATATTCTTATGTATGCGTTTTATTATGTATCGTGTCGTGATATGTGCCAGTGATGTATATCGTATCGTCTTATATATGCCTCTTATTTTGTATCGAATCGTGATATGTGCCAGTGATTTATATCGTATCGTCTTATCTATGCGCCTTATTTTGCACCGAATCGTGATATGTGCCGTGATGTATATCGTATCATCTTATTTATTCGTCTTATTATGTATCGTGTCGTGATATGTGTCTGTGATGTATATCGGATCGTCTTATGTATACGTCTTATTATGTATCGTATCATGTGATATGTGCAAGTGATGTATATCGTATTGTCTTTTGTATACGTCTTATTATGTATCGCATTATGTCATATGTGCTGTGATGTATATCTTATCGTCTTATGTATGAGTCTTATTTTGCATCGAATCGTGATATGTGCCGTGATGTATATCGTATCGTCTTATGTATGCGTCTTATTATGTATCGTATCATGTGATATGTGCCGTGATGTATATGATATCTTCCTATGTATGCGTCTTATTATGTATCGTGTCGTGATATGTGCGTGGCGTATATCGTATTGTCTTATGTATGCGTCTTATTATGTATCGTATCGTGATATGTGCCTTGATGTATATCATATCGTCTAATGTATGCGTCTTATTATGTATCGTGTTGTGATATGTGCCGTGATGTATATCGTATCGTCTTATGTATGCGTGTTATTATGTATCGTATCATGTGATATGTGCAGTGATGTATACCTTATCGTCTTATGTATGTGTGTTATTATGCATCGTATTATGTGATATGTTCCGTGATGTATATCGTATCTTCTTATGAATGCGTGTTATTATGTATCGTGTCGTGTTATGTGCCAGCGATGTATATCGCATCGTCTTATGTATACGTCTTATTATGTATCGTATCATGTGATATGTGCAATTGATGTATATCGTATTGTCGTATGTATACGTCTTGTTATGTATCGTGTCATGTGATATGTGCCGTGATGTATATCGTATCGTCGTATGTATGCGTGTTATTATGTATCGTGTCGTGATATGTGCCGTGATGTATATCGTATTGTCTTATGTATGCGTCTTATTATGTATCGGATCGTGATATGTGCCGTGATATGTATCGTATCGTCTTATGTAAACGTATGATTATGTATCGAACCATGTGATATGTGCCGTGATGTATATCGTATCTTCCTATGTATGCGTCTTATTATGTATCGTGCCGTGATATGTGTAGTGATGTATATCGTATCGTCTTATGCATGCGTCTTGTTATGTATCCTCTCATGTGATATGTGCCGAGATGTGTATGATATCTTCTTATGTATGCGTCTTATTATGTATCGTGTCGTGATATGTGCGTGGTGTATATCGTAATGTCTTAAGTATGCGTCTTATTATGTATCGTATCGTGATATGTGCAGTGATGTATATGGCATCGTCTTATGTATGCGTCTTCTTATGTATCGTGTCGTGATATGTGCCCTGATGTATATCGTATCATGTTATGTATGTGTGTTATTATGTATCGTATCATATGATATGTGCAGTGATGTATATCGTATCATCTTATATATGCGTCTTATTTTGTATCGAATCGTGATATGTGCCAGTGATGTATATCGTATCGTCTTATGTATGCGTCTTATTATGTATCGAATCATGTGATATGTGCTGTGATATATATCGTATCGGCTTATGTATGCGTGTTATTATGCATCGTATTATGTGATATGTGCCGTGATGTATATCGTATCTTCTTATGTATGCGTGTTATTATGTTCCGTGTCGTGATATGTGCCAGTGATCTATATCGCATCGTCTTATGTTTATGTTTTATTATGTATCGTATCATGTGATATGTGCAGTGATGTATATCGTATCATCTTATTTATGCGTCTTATTATGTATCGTGTCGTGATATCTGCCGTGATGTATATCATATCCTCTTATGTATGCGTCTTATTATGTAACGAATCATGTGATAAGTGCTGTGATATATATCGTATCGGCTTATGTATGCGTGTTATTATGCATCGTATTATGTGATATGTGCCGTGATGTATATCGTATATTCTTATGTATGCGTGTTATTATGTATCGTGTCGTGATATGTGCCAGTGATCTATATCGCATCGTCTTATGTATACGTTTTATTACGTATCGTATCATGTGATATGTGCAGTGATGTATATCGTATCATCTTATGTATGCGTCTTATTATGTATCGTGTCGTGATATCTGCCGTGATTTATATGGTATCGTCTTATGTATGCGTCTTATTTTGTATCGAATCATGTGATATGTGCCGTGATATATATCGTATCGTCTTATGTATGCGTATCATTATGCATCGTATTATGTGATATGTTCCGTGATGTAAATCGTATATTCTTATGTATGCGTCTTATTATGTATCGTGTCGTGATATGTGCCAGTGATGTATATCGTATCGTCTTATATATGCGTCTTATTTTGTATCGAATCGTGATATGTGCCAGTGATGTATATCGTATCGTCTTATGTATGCGTCTTATTTTGCACCGAATCGTGATATGTGCCGTGATGTATGGTATCATCTTTTGTATGCGTCTTATTATGTATCGAATCGTGATATGTGTCTGTAATATATATCGGATCGTCTTATGCATACGTCTTATTATGTATCGTATCATGTGATATGTGCAAGTGATGTATATCGTATTGCCTTTTGTATACGTCTTATTATGTATCGTATTATATCATATGTGCTGTGAGGTATATCTTATCGTCTTATGTATGAGTCTTATTTTGTATCGAATCGTGATATGTGCCGTGATGTATATCGTATCGTCTTATGTATGCGTCTTATTATGTATCGTATCATGTGATATGTGCCGTGATGTATATGATATCTTCTTATGTATGCGTCTTATTATGTATCGCGTCGTGATATCTGCGTGGCGTATATCGTATTGTCTTATGTATGCGTCTTATTATGTATCGTATCGTGATATGTGCCGTGATGTTTATCGTATCGTCTAATGTATGCGTCTTATTATGTTTCGTGTCGTGATATGTGCCGTGATGTATATCGTATCGTCTTATGTATGCGTCTTATTATGTATCGTATCATGTGATATGTGCAGTGATGTATACCTTATCGTCTTATGTATGCGTGTTATTATGCATCGTATTATGTGATATGTTCCGTGATGTATATCGTATCTTCTTATGCATGCGTGTTATTATGTATCGTGTCGTGATATGTGCCAGCGATGTATATCGCATCGTCTTATGTATACGTCTTATTATGTATCGTATCATGTGATATGTGCAATTGATGTATATCGTATTGTCGTATGTATACGTCTTATTATGTATCGTATAATGTGAAATGTTCCGTGATGTAGATCGTATATTCTTATGTATGAGTCCTATTATATATCGTGTCATGATATGTGCCAGTGATGTATATCGTATCGTCTTATGTATGCATCTTATTATGCATCGTGTCATGTGATATGTGCCGTGATGTATATCGTATCGTCTTATGTATGCGTCTTATTATGTATCGTGTCGTGATATGTGCCAGTGATGTATATCGTATCGTCTTATGTATGCGTGTTATTATGTATCGTATCATGTGTTATATTCCGTGATGTATATCGTATCGTCTTATGTATCCGTCTTATCATGTATCGTGTCATGTGATATGTGTCATGATGTATATCGTACCTTCTTATGTAAGCGTTTTATTATGTATCTTATCTTGATATGTGCTGTGATGTATATCGTATCTTCTTATGTATGCGTCTTATTATGTATCGTATCGTGATATGGGCCAGTGATGTATATCGCATCGCCTTATATATGCGACTTATTTTGTATCGAATCGTGATATGTGCCGTGATGTATATCGTATCGTCTTCTGTATGGATGTTATTATGTATCGTGTCATGTGATATGTGCCGTGATGTATATCGTATTGTCTTATGTATGCGTCTTATTTTGTATCGAATTGTGTTATGTGCCAGTGATGTATATCGTATTGTCTTGTGTATACGACTTATTATATATCGTGTCATGTGATATGTGCCGTGATGTATATCGTATCGTCTTATGTATGCGTCTTATCATGTATCCTGTCATGTGATATTTGCCGTGATGTATAGCGTATCTTCTTATGTAAGCGTTTTATTATGTATTTTATTTTGATATTTGTCGTGATGTATATCGTATCTTCTAATGTATGCGTCTTATTTTGTATCGAATCGTGATATGTGCCGTGATGTCTATCGTATCGTCTTATGTATGCGTCTTATTATGTATCGTGTTATGTGATATATGCCGTGATGTATATCGTATCTTCTTATGTAAGCGTCTTATTAGTTATCTTATCGTGATATGTGCCGTGATGTATATTGTACCTTCTTATGTATACGTGTTATTATGTATCGTGTCGTGATATATGCCGTGATGTATATCGTATAGTCTCATATATGCATCTTATTATGTATCGTATTATGTGATATGTTCCGTGATGTATATCGTATCTTCTTATGTTAGCCTCTTATTAGTTATCTTATCGTGATATGTGCCGTGATGTATATCGTATCGTCTTATCTATGCGTCTTATTTTGCATCGAATCGTGATATGTGCCGTGATGTATATCGAATCATCTTATGTATTCGTCTTATTATGTATCGTGTCATGATATGTATCTGTGATGTATATCGGATCGTCTTATGTATACGTCTTATTATGTATCGTATCGTGATATGTGCCGTGATGTATATCGTATCGTCTAATGTATGCGTCTTATTATGTATCGTTTCGTGATATGTGCCGTGATGTATATCGTATCGTCTTATGTATGCGTGTTATTATGTATCGTATCATGTGATATGTTCCGTGATGTATATCGTATCTTCTTATGCATGCGTGTTATTATGTATCGTGTCGTGATATGTGCCAGCGATGTATATCGCATCGTCTTATGTATACGTCTTATTATGTATCGTATCATGTGATATGTGCAATTGATGTATATCGTATTGTCGTATGTATACGTCTTATTATGTATCGTGTCATGTGATATGTGCCGTGATGTATATCGTATCGTCTTATGTATGCCTGTTATTATGTATCGTGTCGTGATATGTGCCGTGATGTTTATCGTATCGTCTTATGTATGCGTCTTATTATGTATCGGATCGTGATATGTGCAGTGATGTATACCTTATCGTCTTATGTATGCGTGTTATTATGCATCGTATTATGTGATATGTTCTGTGATGTATATCGTATCTTCTTGTGCATGCGTGTTATTATGTATCGTGTCGTGATATGTGCCAGTGATGTATATCGCATCGTCTTATGTATATGTCTTATTATGTATCGTATCATGTGATATGTGCAATTGATGTATATCGTATTGTCGTATGTATACGTCGTATTATGTATCGTATAATGTGAAATGTTCCGTGATGTAGATCGTATATTCTTATGTATGCGTCTTATTATGTATCGTGTCGTGATATGTGCCAGTGATGTATATCGTATCGTCTTATGTATGAGTCTTATTATGTATCGTGTCGTGATATGTGCGCTGATGTATATCGTATCGTCTTATGTATGCGTGTTATTATGTATCGTGTCATGTGTTATATTCCGTGATGTATATCGTATCGTCTTATGTATCCGTCTTATCATGTATCGTGTCATGTGATATGTACCATGATGTATATCGTATCTTCTTATGTAAGCGTTTTATTATGTATCTTATCTTGATATGTGCTGTGATGTATATCGTATCTTCTTATGTATGCCTCTTATTTTGTATCTAATCGTGATATGTGCCGTGATGTCTATCGTATCGTCTTATGTATGCGTCTTATTATGTATCGTGTCATGTGATATGTGCCGTGTGTATATCGTATCATCTTATGTATGCGTCGTATTTTGTATCGTATCGTGTTATGTGTCAGTGATGTATATCGTATCGTCTTATGTATGGATCTTATTATGTATCGTGTCATGTGATATGTGCCGTGATGTATATCGTATTGTCTTATGTATGCGTCTTATTTTGTATCGAATTGTGTTATGTGCCAGTGATGTATATCGTATTGTCTTGTGTATACGACTTATTCTATTTCGTGTCATGTGATATGTGCCGTGATGTATATCGTATCGTCTTATGTATGCGTCTTATCATGTATCATGTCATGTGATATGTGCCGTGATGTATAGCATATCTTCTTATGTAAGCGTTTTATTATGTATTTTATTTTGATATTTGTCGTGATGTATATCGTATCTTCTAATGTATGCGTCTTATTTTGTATCGAATCGTGATATGTGCCGTGATGTCTATCGTATCGTCTTATGTATGCGTCTTATTATGTATCGTGTTATGTGATATATGCCGTGATGTATATCGTATCTTCTTATGTTAGCGTCTTATTAGTTATCTTATCGTGATATGTGCCGTGATGTATATTGTATCTTCTTATGTATGCGTGTTATTATGTATCGTGTCGTGATATATGCCGTGATGTATATCGTATCGTCTTATGTATGCATCTTATTATGTATCGTATTATGTGATATGTTCCTTGATGGATATCGTATATTCTTATGTATGCGTCTTATTATGTATCGTGTCGTGATATGTGCCAGTGATGTATATCGTATCGTCTTATCTATGCGTCTTATTTTGCATCGAATCGTGATATGTGCCGTGATGTATATCGTATCATCTTATGTATTCGTCTTATTATGTATCGTGTCATGATATGTATCTGTGATGTATATCGGATCGTCTTATGTATACGTCTTATTATGTATCGTATCATGTGATATGTGCAAGTGATGTATATCGTATTGTCTTTTGTATACGTCTTATTATGTATCGTATTATGTCATATGTGCTGTGATGTATATCTTATCGTCTTATGTATGAGTCTTATTTTGTATCGAATCGTGATATGTGCCGTGATGTATATCGTATCGTCTCATGTATGCGTCTTATTATGTATCGTATCATGTGATATGTACCGTGATGTATACGTCTTATTATGTATCGTGTCGTGATATGTGCCGTGATGTATATCGTATCGTCTTATGTATACGTCTGATTATGTATCGTATCATATGATATGTGCCGTGATGTATATCGTATCGTCTTATGTATGCGTGTTATTATGTATCGTATCATGTGATATGTGCAGTGATGTATACCTTATCGTCTTATGTATGTGTGTTATTATGCATCGTATTATGTGATATGTTCCGTGATGTATATCGTATCTTCTTATGCATGCGTGTTATTATGTATCGTGTCGTGATATGTGCCAGCGATGTATATCGCATCGTCTTATGTATACGTCTTATTATGTATCGTATCATGTGATATGTGCAATTGATGTATATCGTATTGTCGTATGTATACGTCTTATTATGTATCGTGTCATGTGATATGTGACGTGGTGTATATCGCATCGTCTTATGTATGCGTGTTATTATGTATCGTGTCGTGATATGTGCCGTGATGTATATCGTATCGTGTTATGTATGCGTCTTATTATGTATCGGATCGTGATATGTGCAGTGATGTATACCCTATCGTCTTATGTATGCGTGTTATTATGCATCGTATTATGTGATATGTTCCGTGATGTATATCGTATCTTCTTATGCATGCGTGTTATTATGTATCATGTCGTGATATGTGCCAGTGATGTATATCGCATCGTCTTATGTATATGTCTTATTATGTATCGTATCATGTGATATGTGCAATTGATGTATATCGTATTGTCGTATGTATACGTCTTATTATGTATCGTATAATGTGAAATGTACCGTGATGTAGATCGTATATTCTTATGTATGCGTCTTATTATGTATCGTGTCGTGATATGTGCCAGTGATGTATATCGTATCGTCTTATGTATGCATGTTATTATGTATCGTGTCATGTGATATGTGCCGTGATGTATATCGTATCGTCTTATGTATGCGTCTTATTATGTATCGTGTCGTGATATGTGCGCTGATGTATATCGTATCGTCTTATGTATGCGTGTTATTATGTATCGTGTCATATGTTATATTCCGTGATGTATATCGTGTCGTCTTATCATGTATCGTGTCATGTGATATATGCCATGATGTATATCGTATCTTCTTATGTATGCGTCTTATTTTGTATCTAATCGTGATATGTGCCGTGATGTCTATCGTATCGTCTTATGTATGCGTCTTATTATGTATCGTGTCATGTGATATGTGCCGTGTACATGTGTATATCGTATCATCTTATGTATGCGTCGTATTTTGTATCGTATCGTGTTATGTTTCAGTGATGTATATCGTATCGTCTTATGTATGCGTCTTATCATGTACCGTGTGATGTGCCGTGTGTATATCGTATCATCTTATGTATGCGTCTTATTTTGTATCGAATCGTGATATGTGCCAGTGATGTATATCGTATTGTCTTATGTATACGTCTTATTACGTATCGTGTCATGTGATATATGCCGTGATGTATATCGTATCTTCTTATGTATGCGTCTTATTATGTATCGTGTAGTGATATGTGCCGTGATGTATATCGTATCGTCTTATGTATGCGTCTTGTTATGTATCGTGTCGTTATATGTGTCTGTGATGTATATCGTATCGTCTTATGTATACGTCTTATTATGTATCGTATCATGTGATATGTGCTGTGATGTATATCTTATCGTCTTATGTATGAGTCTTATTTTGTATCGAATCGTGATATGTGCCGTGATGTATATCGTATCGTCTTATGTATGCGTCTTATTATGTATCGTGTCATGTGATATGTGGCGTGATGTATATCGTATCATCTTATGTATGCGTCTTATTTTGCATCGAATCGTGATATTTGCCAGTGATGTATATCGTATTGTCTTATGTATATGTCTTATCATACATCGTGGCATGTGATATGTGCCGTGATGTATATCGTATCGTCTTATGTATGCGTCTTATCATGTATCGTGTCATGTGATATGTGCCAGTGATGTATATCGTATCGTGTTATGTATTCGTGTTATTATGTATCGTATCGTGATATGTGCCGTGCTGTATATCGTATCCTCTGATGTAAGCGTCTTATTATGTATCGAATCATGTGATATGTGCCGTGATGTATATATCGTGATGTATATTGTATCCTCTTAAGTATGCGTCTTATTATGTATCGTATCTTGATATGTGCCGTGATGTATATCGTATCGTCTTATGTATGCGTCTTATTATGTATCGTGTCGTGATATGTGCGCTGATGTATATCGTATCGTCTTATGTATGCGTGTTATTATGTATCGTATCATGTGATATATGCCGTGACGTATATCGTATCTTAGATGTGTATTATATTGTGTGGTACGCTCCATATTATATATCGAATCATGATATATGATATGATCAATACATCCATCCATACACACACACACACACACACAAACAAACATACAGTTTCTCTACGAGAAACAGTAGAATGAATATGTACTACTCACGAGCCATTCCCCTTCACAGTACACAGTTTTGGTCTTCCCAGCTATGGAAATGTTGTAAACGCCTTTTTCAGCATACAAACTTGAGTTATAAAGTGCCCGACAGCTGTCCGCTGTAAGAAAATGAATTTGATGCTTTTAAAATATAGCAGCAACAACCACAGCACACTATCTGAAGCTAGCCTGTTTTGAAGAAAATGTCTTCTATTTATTTTTTTACGATGTGCTAGTTTTCATGAATGTCCACAGGCCTTCCGATCGCATTGATATATATTTCTTGTTAGGCAAAGGCGAATAACTCATGTATGCGTCGTAACCCAGTCTTACAGTTTGAGTGAAGTAAAACCAATCAAAGAACTATGCATCACCTGTAGGTCTTTTCTTAAATATACAAATACAACCAATCTACATTTCATCATATTTTATCCCCAAATTCCCAGTACTTTCTGAGATGTGCAGGTTGAAAATATGGAATGTTGCAGTTTCTGTTTACCCAAAATTAACTTGGGTCCATGACAGGGCTTCTATGTGAGGAAGACTACGAACGGTTCTGAAAATGCACTTTATACAATTGCTGAAAAAAACAAATTTTATATTGAACACTATACACAAAATCTCAAATTAAAGTCCGAATTTACCCTATATCAGCAAAACTACCATTTGCTTCGATATGGTTGATTTGTGCCTGCCATTTTCTTTGACCTCAACGAAAATTCGAAACAAGTGATCTGATTGGATAATGTTTTGTTTTGTTCGAGTCTCTCTAATCTTATCTTGCGTCGGGCACGCGCTTTTAAGGATAACTCTGAAGGAATAAAATGTAAACAAAGTCGTAATACCGACCGTATTCTCCTTCTCGGAATAGGCCTGCCACTATAAAGATCTGTACAGCCCGTTTGAAGATTAAAGTTTATCACACTAGGGTACTGCCTGGCGCCTAAGTCATCGAATCCGTTAATCCATCCTTTGACGGATCTGGTCGAAAACAGTAACCTTTATAGGGGACCTTGAGTGCTTATCCCAACTAAATTTCATTAAAAGTCTTTCAGTTAGTGCTGAGGGGATAGTCAGTCAAGTTAATTATTACAAGTAAATTCAGTGCACCATCTGCATATTTCGTATATCCGAACCCCCCTTTTAATCGCAACAATCATAGAAATTATTTCTGTACTCCATTTCTTTCCAATTAGATTATTACAATAAAATCAGTTCAAATACACAAAATCCTTGCAATATAAGCATACTACAAGGAAATATCATTAGTTTTTAACATCCATTGATAAGGAGAAGGCCTACAAAGGAGGATACCCTCGCGGGCATACTTTTGTCTATGATGGGCCAACCTGTTGAGAAATTTGATCGAAAAACACAAACTTTGTAGAGGACTATTAGTACTACAAGTATACAAAGTTGACCAAAATCTGTCTGGCGTTTCAGTAGGAGCATTCTAAAATGTATACGTATATAGACGATGGGTAAACGACTGACACCAGACGACGGAAAAAAGTAAACAACGAAAAAGTACCGAAGGGATAATGTATCTCGTAGTCGAGAAAGTAAATATATAAATATACACATATGAGCACATGAAGGAGACGAAAACACTATGATCAAATTATCCTATTCACAGTATGGAATGCTGTTGAACTGAAATTCCGGCCTCGGAAATGCACGTGAACAAATGTCTGTATACATGTATATACATATTATGTCAAATCAAGTATAGTCAAAAAGTTAAGATGGTTAGTTTGTATGGTCAGATCTCCAAATATCGGTTAACATTCTTGAAAGATGAATCTGAAATTGCACTAGATTAATATCGACCATAGAACTTCCTCAGTGACAATTTCAAACATTCCTCAATATATCCCTGTGATATTAGTTTCGTGGACAAAAATGCAGAGGAAGCACTGGCATAGCGTATAGGTTGTGAAATGAAAACGTCATATGCGGGAGACGAAGGATGGTTACCAAGCTAAATACCTGTACCGTAAAAAGAGATTTTTTCGACTTGGGGTCGTTGAAATTTGACCCTATTTCTAATCACCAGTTTTCAGGTTTATTATACTTATTATCGAATAATGAATAGCCACACGATGTTGTAACCTGGAGTTCAAATTTTTTTCATAGGGAGTCATTAATTAATGTTGAAATATTAATACCCCCTTCCCAGCTACTGTCCTTGCATTGCTTCTGCAAGACATCCCTCTTATGTAACAAAAGCATACAGTGTACTTAGCTAAATATTTGTATTGTAATTAAGAGATTTTCTCGACATAGAATCGTTTTTTAACGTTGAATTTAGACCCTACCTCAAATGATCAGTTTTGAAGTTCATTTTTTAATTACTGTCGAATAATCGAACACTCACACTATATTATAAACCGTAGTTCGAAGCTTCTTTCATATGGAGTCATTAATGAATGTTGAAATATGACATCCTCCCTCCCCTATTTCATTGCAATGTTTTCGCTTACTATCACGCTTTAATAAAAAACTTCAAGTATACTTAGCTAAATACGTGTATTGTAATACATGAGCGGAGATTTTCTCGACATGGGGTCATTTTTTAATGTTGTAATTTAACCCTACATCTGTTACCCAGTTTTAAAATTTATTTTACTTACTATTGAATAATCCAATAGTCACGCTATATTGTAAACCGGAGTTCAAGCTTCTTTCATATGGAGTCATTAATGAATGTTGAAATATGAAACCCCCATTCCATGGCTATTGTCAATGCATTATCTCCGCAAACTATCACTCTTTGTTAAACAAAGACATAAAGTGTACTTGTCTAAATACGTGTGTTGTAATATATGTACAGAGATTTTCTCGACATGGGGTCGTTTTTTAATGTTGAAATTTGACCCTACCTTCAATGACCAGTTTTCAAGTTCATTTTACTTACTTTTGAATAATCGAATAGTCACGCTGTATTGTAAAACGAGAGTTCAAGGTTTTTTTATATGGAGTCATTAATGAATGTTGAAATATGACCGCTCCCCCTTTTTTCCTGTCTATGGCAATGCATTGTCTCCGAAAACTATCACTATTTATTCAACAGGGGCAGGCTTGGTGTAGTGGTTAAGCGCTTGGCTTGCGGCGCCGACGATCCGGGTTCGATTTCCGGGTTGCGCCACTATGTTTAAGAGGTTGGTAACCTCTTGCTTCGCGATATAACTGTAATATGGTTGAAAGCGACGTAAAACACCAATCAACCAACCAACTATTTATTCAACAAAAACGTAAAGTATACTTATTTTAAAACGTGTGTTGTAATATATATATACGGAGATTTTCTAGATATGGGGTCCTTTTATTAATGTTGAAATTTGACCCTTACCTCTAATAACCAGTTTTAATGTCTATGTTACTTACTATTGAATAATCGAATAGTCACATTGTATTATAAACAGGAGTTCGAAGCTTTTTTCATATGGAGGCATTTAAAATTAATGTTGAAATATGACCCCTTTGAAGTACTAGTTCTCTTAAACAATACGTCTAATGAGATCGAAATTTGCATAATACTCTACAGATGTCATTGTACAACGTAAAATTTAGACCATTCTGTAACTGACCCGTTTGCAAACAGGAAGTACACAGTATGAATTGAATTTTAATGGTGCAAGTGAGCATTATACACAAGGGTCACTAATTAACGTTAAGATATGTCCCACCACTGCGGGTCAATTTTCAACAAGGGTCACATTTTCACACGAGGGTCACTTTTTCACGCGTGGGTGGGATCATTAAATAACGGACCGAGTCAATTTTCAACGTTAAAAATCGACCCTTAAACCGTTGAAAAGTGACCCGGGGTCACTTTTTAATGTTATACTGGCAACGGTAACTTGTGCGGACATTTTGCTCTCCATTGTCCATTCATCCCGGGCACTCACTGCTTCGGGTGGGTCCATTGCAAAGGTCTAAATTTCTATGCAATGCATCACGTAGATGTCGTCAACATTTACGTGAAATTATCGTGGAGTGACGTAAAACTATATTCAATCCATCAATCTGACTGATTCAATATGATATATTCAAATGCGCCCTTTAAGACTGAAATATTATCACTTCTCACCACTGACATTTTAGTTACGGCATTAAATCAAAGGTACGGGTATCCAATAATCAGTCGTTTTATTATTAAGAGACGTTAAATTCTTATCGAATTCTACACTGTAAAGGGGAACATAACAAGGTAATAAAAAGATTTAGTTACTAATACTTGCAAGTTGTATTACGTATACTAAGGCTAATTTTTTGCAATAGTTATCTTTCTTAGACATCTATAGATACCCACAAAATTACGTCCCCACGAACCTACAAAATATCACAAATCCACGAAAATTGTGACCAACGAAAATAAATGATTTTACTGTAGGTGTTGTTGTTAGAAAAGAAAATATCTTACCAAGCTACCATGAACATCAATTGAATTATATGGTAAAGATTGGGAAAATATCAATTCTGGGTACAAGTACATGGAACTTCATACCAACATTTTATATTTATCGTCTTTATTTCTCTCCTTTAATGTTATCAGGTGATATGGAAACAAACCCAGGATCCCCAGTAGTAAATCTTAAAGATCTAACCATTGTCACATCAACTGTCAAAGCACGCTGAATAAACTTAATCTCTTGGCATTGGGTTACACTCTGGCTTGGTCAACCTGGCTTGACCAAGAAATAAAAAAGGACATACTTATCTCGAATGATCAGGAACCCATCCGACTCGACAGGAAAAGACATGGGAGTTAAAGGTTACACCCTTTGCTGAAAGGGAAGAGCTACAAATACCAAATTTAGAATCAATTTAGGCAAACATAAAGCTTCTGCACTCACCCAAGGTTTGCCGACTGGAATTTTGGAAATCTTGCTATAGACCAGGCTATTCAAGTTTGTCAAATTTAATTTTGATAGGTGAATTTAATGAAGACATGCTAGATTACCAAAATTTCTAGAAATAAAAGAAACATCGGGAATATATGTAGCATCAAACAGCTGATTGACATTCCAAATAAGGATTACCGTTCTTTGGTAGATCTCATATTATACATGTCTGTCAAATCTATAACCAAGTTAAGGACACACACACACACACACACACACACACACACACACACACACAATTAAAAACTCTCTGATAACATGCCATTGGTGAAAAAATTGAGACCGAGTTCTTTTACTTTAGATGTATGTACACGAGAAGATTCCAGGTTTTCTATACAATTTCTATCTCTCGAGGATGACCAAATTGACAAGAGTTTTCGGATTGTCTATATAGTGTAATAGATTAATACTGGTATGCATGTTCTTATATACGTTCAAGAAAAATATGACACCAACTTACTTATCGTAAAAACGTAGGAAAAATCTATTGGAGACATTTGAAGGAATGAATATTCACTGCGACTGTGCACGGAGTCTTAACCGTCAACTCACAGGTCAAACCTTTTGTAACGGAATGGAATTTAGTTATAAATAATATTTACAAAACAATTGATATGAGAATTTGTAAAAAGTACGGGCAATATACAAATGTACATTTACAATGGCCGATCCAGAGAAAGATACTGGGGGTTGCAACCTCATGTTTCGATGGAAAATGTAACCAAAACGACCATTATCTACATTCTTGAAAACAGTCTCTATCTTAGCAAACTGGTACCAGAAAAGGTATTACCAAAATGTTGGAACCCGCCTTTAGAAGATCACCGGATCCGCCTTTGTATAAACAAAAGAGGAAGAAAGACATACGCTTAAGCTTCTTCCTGAAATGCCGTCGTCCTTCTTCCGAGATGTCAAAGGTCATAAACGTCTGAGAATACAAAGTGCATCTTCCAGAGTTTATTTGTTTGTTAAAGGAGAAACTTGTACATTTAGGCTTCTGCTCACAATATGACGCACAATGGACGTGTGATACAGCATTTACTGTTTCAAATAACGCAGAAGATGGCGCCATGTTGCAGTATGACTCCTCAGTAATATAGAGAGTTCCGGTGACCATTAAAACAGATAATGCGCACCACACCACAAATGTCTTCATCATAGAAATAGGCAGTCTTGTGAAAGAGAGATCACACTCGTATAAGGAAAAATATATATTATATCATCTAATAACGGAAATAACAACGTGGTGCAATCAGCAATGTTTTACGAAAGAAGGCTTCAAAGTGTATTCTACGAAAATCAAAACACACTGGAACATTTTCCCAATTGGCAAGCAGTAGACTTTATTATCGTAGTTTTCCTTCACAGTAATTCATGATGAAAATAAATTATACATGGTTAATAGTTTTGGAGGTCAGCCTTCCAGCCTGAAATATTTGAATCAGAGGTACTGGCAAAAGAATATCGCTCCATGACAATAGTGAATTCGTATAATTATGTCGAATGTATTTTTGAAATATTCATGTGTCAGGCAGTCCATGATACTTGGACAAATTTACATATTACAATACATCGAAAATCTTGGATAATGTAAATCGATTGTAATGTTTAGGTTCTGAAGTCGGCTCTTCGAAAAAAAAAAAATTCCAAATATTAATTGTCAAGAGAATTGATGTGATTTTTTTTTTATCAAACTGTACATTCAATACACACTAAATTTGTGTTATTTCCACAGCATTATGCAACACCAATAGGCTGGCTTTATTAGAAGAGCTCACTCTGGAACCACAGAAGTATTTCCTGGTTGACAATGTCAAGACTAATATCTCAATATGTCAGAAATATACCGACACCAAAGCGCTTGAAATCCTACAATATATATCTCAATATATATAGATCTATTTTCTTCATCGACGAATACCCTAATAATGCTCTAACAAATAATATTCCCTTGTTAAGTCTTTCACTATTGCTGCACTTCAAACGCACTAAAGGCATGATCAAAATATACATGAAAATTATACGTTGATTACATACATTAGTGTGTTCTTTAATTCACTGGATATAACGGCATCATTTTTTTCTTTATTTTTGAAAGGATATCTCTGTGCTCACTATCATTTTAATTCCTACTCAATATTTTCAGATATATGATGTCACCAGTTATATATTATGACTATACATTAAGATTATACACGCAAAATTTACAGCATTATCTTTTCATAATTGTACTGATTTCTTTCATCTTTGTGCAATCAATTGACTTTATATGCTGTTTAATTATTGCATGCAATGTTCCGAAGAATTCCTAAAGAAAAGCAGAAGCCCATAATTGCATAGTTCAGTTTGTATAAAGATAATTATAATCCGGTATTTACAGTTTTCCTAATATCAAAAAGAATTATGTATCCACTTAGGAACATTAAGTTCATGTAATGTCGATAATATGACTTCACATTTATCTAACACTGTAGGACAAAAGATTTAAAAGTAGACCTGAACTTCACACTATGACAAGAGTGGTTTTGTTATCAAATATTCCACAAAATCATCCGTTGCCAAGCTGTATGATATTCTGTTGTGTAGACTGTATAATGACAATTAAGCCCGATATTTACAGTCAATCTAACATATACTGCAGACATGGCGCGTATAGTCTGACATATACGGTCAACATAGCATATACTGGAGACACTGCGCGTATAGTTTGACATGTACGGTCAACATAGCATACCTTGTATAATGGAGACATTGCGCGTATAGTCTAACATGTACGGTCAACATAGCATACATTGTATAATGGAGACATTGCGCGTATAGTCTGACATGTACGGTCAATTAACCGTACAATGGAGACATTGCGCGTATAGTCTGACATGTACGATCAATCTAGCATATAGTGGAGAGATTGCGCGTATAGTCTAACATGCACGGCCAATCTAGCATATAGTGGAGAGATTGCGCGTAGAATCTGACATGTACGGTCAATCTAGCGCAAAATGGAGACATTGCGCGTATAGTCTGACATGTACGATCAATCTAGCATATAATGGAGACATTGCGCGTATAGTCTGACATGTACGATCAATCTAGCATATAATGGAGACATTGCGCGTATAGTGTGACGTGTACGGTCAATCTAGCGTACAGTGGAGACATTGCGCGTATAGTCTGACATATACGGTCAATATAGCATATACTGGAGACAATGCGCGTATAGTCTGACATTTACGGTCAATCTAGCATATAATGGAGACATTGCGCGTATAGTCTGACATGCACGGCCAATATAGCATATACTGGAGACAATGCAAGTATAGTCTGATATATACGGTCAATCTAGCAAATAATGTAGACATTGCGCGTAAAGTCATAGCATATAATGGAGACACTGCGTCTATAGTCTGACATGTACGGTCAACCTAGCATATACTGGAGACACTGCGCGTATAGTCTGACATGTACGGTCAATCTAGTATATAAGGATGACATTGCGCGTATAGTCTGACATGTACGGTCAACCTAGCATATACTGGAGACATTGCGCGTAATCAAACATCTCAAAAATCATCGAGCAATAAACTCGGAATTCACTATATATCGGTCTCCTGACCTTCTTCTGGTGAATTTATTAGAATTGGTATTCTCGATTATGAGACTGAAGAATATCACCGGAAATGGGGTGCTAGATCACTCGATCTAGCACACTGATCTAGCACATGGCGACCGCTTACTTGTGACGTACCACTATTTTACTTGTAACGTCACGCTGCTCCACCATGTTTTTTACGTTTTATGTTTAGAACAAGATTATTAGGATCTAAGACCATGTTCTGGGAGGGACAAAGAAATCTCAGTCACAGTTCCCATGCCTATTGATATCCATGACGAGGCTTGCCGAGTCATGGATTTCAATCGGCATGGGCACGAGGATTGAGATTTCTTTGCCCCTCCCGGAACATGGTGTTTTGATCCTTTTTCTCACATTTCCCCCCCTTGTTCACTGTTTATAATTTGTCGACAGTCAAAGAAAGACAACTCCAATAATTACAGACAAAATCTGCCCAATACCTTACGCAAGAAAAAAGTCCCTGTTGACAAATATAAACAGCATAAAGAAGATTTACCGTAGTAGTTAGCTTATTAAACAAGAATTCAAAGTTTATATTTTAATAATTATGGTCATGGTGCACACACAAAGATTTTAGACTATTCCGCTGACAAAAGTACACAACGCGCACTTATTTGAACATGTAGATGCACACCGCATGTTAACACTTGTTACACCATGATCTTACACGCTTGAGTTGATTGTAATAATGTATGTGTATTGATGTGTTATAGATGATATTGTGTATTGATTTCTATTATCAATGCTTTGGGAAATTTCATATCGATATGTACAGTACTATCCGAGGCTGCCGACGAGGACATGAAGCAGACGAGGTAAGAACATTTGAAGAACTTTTTTTGCATTCGATGGCGATGACCTAGATAATAGAGATGGCACTGATTGCTGAAGGCCCTGTGGTTGTTTAATGAAGCAGAATTTTTGTGCCCAGTGGCATGTACTGCATATGTGTCCAATATATTTTTCTCTAAAAGTTTTTGGCATAGATACTCCCTGGTGGAAGTTGACGAACTACTTCTAAAACCTTTGTGTGTGCAACATGACTAGATCTATATTTATAAAAAAATATACACTTTGAATACTTTCTGAATGAGCCAACTAAAACCGAAGTGTGTAACTGACTTTCTAAAAAGTAGTTCGTTAACTTCCAGTTTAAGCCACGCCAACAGGGTGAGATAACGGAGGGTGAGATAACAAAATCTCTTCCAGAAAAAATGAGGATTTTCCTGTCCGAAATGTGAGAAAATATAGGCATTTAAAATTTTTAAAAGGTTAATTAGCGAGAAAAAGAATCAAGAATTCACCTCTTGTCCCAGATTGAAAGTTATCAGTCTCAGGCGACATATGTCGACATTCCAACCCAGGCGTTAGCGTTATGTTGCCCTCGACTGATATCTTTCGATCTGGGACTCGAGGTGATTCTAGATTCTCATAATGTTAGCTAGGTAAAATCCATCTTACTCTATTATCGATATTTAAAAAATTACAATAAACAAAGAATTACGTCATAGCGTATACACATGTATAACATTTAGCACAGTTCCGCAATCCAGCATATACTGGAGACAATGCGCGTATAGTCTGATATATACGGTCAATCTAGCAAATAATGTAGACATTGCGCGTATAGTCTGATATATACGGTCAATCTAGCAAATAATGTAGACATTGCACGTATAGTCTGATATATACGGTCAATCTAGCAAATAATGTAGACATTGCACGTATAGTCTGATATATACGGTCAATCTAGCGTACAGTGGAGACATTGCGTGTATAGTCTGACATGTACGATCATTCTGGCATATAATGGAGACATTGCGTGTATAGTCTGACATGTACGATCAATCTAGCATATAGTGGAGAGATTGCGCGTATAGTCTAACATGTACGATCATTCTGGCATATAATGGAGACATTGCGTGTATAGTCTGATATATACGGTCAATCTAGCAAATAATGTAGACATTGCACGTATAGTCTGATATATACGGTCAATCTAGCGTACAATGGAGACACTGCGTGTATAGTCTGACATGTACGATCATTCTGGCATATCATGGAGACATTGCGTGTATAGTCTAACATGTACGATCAATCTAGCATATAGTGGAGACATTGCGCGTAAAGTCTGACATGTACGGTCAATCTAGCATATAGTGGAGACATTGCGCCTATAGTCTGACATGTACGGTCAATCTATCATATAATGGAGACATTGCGCTTTAATATAGTTTGACATGTATGGTCAATCTAACGTACAGTGGAGACATTGCGTGCATAGTCCGACATGTACGATCAATCTAGCATATTTATTATAACCACTAGGCCGGTGTCGCTGCTGGTGGACTGATAGTCCGCGAGGGCATCATAAGTCTAGTTTTCAGTGCTTATGTACTGACATGAAATATATACTTCAAATTTTCAGTCATCAAATTAAGTAAATCACTCTAAAACTAAGGAGTATCCCCCTCATGCATAGCTCTGTCCTTAGATAGATTCTTTTGTTTACTTTTCGGTTATTTTGGTTTCAACACTGCTCTTCAAATATTTAAACATTTTGAGAATTCCAATCATTTGGCCACGAGCATCACTGAAGAGACATAAGTTGTCAAAAATGCGCATATGGTGCACTAAATTATAAGGTATTTATGTTCTATATTTAATATAATGGAGACATTGTCCCTATAGTCTGACATGTACGATCAATCTAGCATATAATGGAGACATTGCGTGTATAGTCTGACATATACGATCAATCTAGAATATAACAGAGAAATTGCGCCTATAGTCTGACATGTACGGTCAATCTAACATATAATGGAACTGTTGCATGTATTGTCCGACTTTTACAGTCAATCCAGTCGTTGTCGGTGAGATGTATTTTCCGGCTATATTCCCCTAACGTCGTTGGAGGAAGTCCAATTTTGTGGCTATTTCTACTACTTATCTTTTCGTGTGGTAAAACAAAGAAACATTGATACGATTTTTAAACGAAATCTATGATCATGATAAATTGGTGCCGACAATGTAATGCAATTTTTTATTCAGAAAATTTCAAGTTTTGTACTCTGACTAACGAGGATATGTTGGGAACATTACAACTGATTTCGACTGATTGATTGATTTTTGTTTTACGTCACACCACGAATATTTCACGTATATGGTGACGGCATCTGCCTGATGCGGGGCATACAAATTTTGACCTGTGCAACGGACCCACCCGAAGCAGTGAGGGATCTTTAACGTGCCATGCATACCACGACACGGGGCCTCGGTTTTTACTGTCTCATCCGAAAGACATGACACCAGCATGACCAGAGCGGGACTCGAACCCCGGCCTCCCGATCAGGAGTCCGACGCGATACCACTAGGCCACGCCGGCTTAAAAGTGATTTCGAAATATTATTCGAGTTTATGTTTTTATGATCTTTGAAATTGAGTTACTTGTTGAACCTCAATCCGTATATGATAGATTATTTATAAACTTGAATGTTTGTTCTCTGCTTGTACTGCTTTTGTTGTTAGTGGGATGGTGGACCATTTGACCGGTTCAATCCGCTATTACTTCTTTTCTGACTAATCAGTACGTTTGCTTTTAGGGCAATGATGTTGCTTCCGGATGCTTGTGCCTACGGGCTTTGAATTATAAATACCTGTACCCACATAGTTTTATGACCATTCTTTGTCATTAAATGTCTATTAGGTATATACATATAGACCATTGAATAAGGTCTATTTGATTACACTGCTTTTAAGATCAATATCGAAGAAGAACCAAACCGTTAATCATTCTCAAAGTCCAAGGACAGATACAAAATCGTATAAGTTTCAAAAAGGAACTGTCGTGAACCCCGAAATACTGAAAAATTCCTAGGTGAGACTGAAAATTCCGAAGAGAAATTTACTCGGTAATCGTAGCCACTGACCGTCCAAAGTAACAAATCGTATCCCCAATATTTTGTGACAATCAATATCTACACTGTATACGTGTTTAACTTTCATCGTATTTTCAGTATTTTTGACTGGACTGGTTGCATCAACCATGGTAAAGATATTGTCTGAACATCTTGTATGCTAAGAAAACTGATAGCGATTCCAGGGCATTCACCATACATGAGGAATGCATGGGCGGATCTAGAAATTTTTAAAAGGGGGGGGGGTCGGCATTTCCCCCCAAAATCAACAATGCTTTATTTTATGAAATTCAATATATAAGACTTTCATGTCCAAAGTCGACATATACACTTAAACCCTAGGTATTTTCTTTTTGTCAGAGTTTTCTATACAATAATTAAGAATTTCGAGTATTTAAGTTACAATATAACACATAAATGGTTTCATTCTAAGGCTATTTAATTTGCCTTTCGAACACTCTCTACCTCATTACATACAGCAAATTCAAAAAGACGTGATCCATCGACAACTGTACTATTTTTACCAAGTCGGGTATTGAGTGACATAACATATTGTTGAGTATTATTTCTTATACATTATTTGAATATTTCATATGTTAGAAATGACTTTAATGCATTTCATCAATCAACAACACATAAAAAGAAAGCACGTATAATGCATGTAATTATCTATTATGCTACTTTTAGTTGACATTAATCCACAAATTCTAGGAGCAAGAACGGTTAAACCCAAAAATGTGGGAGGCATCCTAATCACACATAGCTTTACATATAGCTTTATTAGAACATGTACATGTACTTTATAGTGTTGTACATCGGAAGTGATTTAAGAATCGATAATCGGAAAATAATCGAAAAAGGCAAACCGATCGATTATCGATTTAAATGGGAAATCTATATTCTTTGAAATTTGAGTTTGACAAATAATAGATCACATAGCAAATCTTATTTTTATTTGGCCGATTTGGCGTCATTATTAGCTTTCGTCACCATCTTGCATTCGGACATCCTCGAGCTTTTCCTGCGTAACGTAACAACCATTGACTCGTAGTCATTCGTAGCCATTATTGAATAGTTATGGACGCTTGCACATGTACCAGACAAATAAGTCCGTGCTTGGCTTGTAATGAAGACAGTAGAAGACTTTCACAATGAGATTATTTCACAAACGCTTAAATGATCCAGATTCCTGATGAATTATGAGGTATACTCCTCGGGATTTATCTTCAATTTCTAAGTAAAATCTTAGTTTTCAATCTTTTGTTTTACCATGAATATTATCTTAAATGAGAAAATAATGAACTATATATATTCTATGTATACTTCTTCATTGAATTCAAATATGGATTTCAAAATATTTATTACAGTATCTGTAAAAATTACTGAAAAATTGCATTATAGCCTAGGATAAAACCAAAGTCATACCCCCCTCATGCATTTGGAATCTCTCCCGCCTTTACTCATACAAGAATTCTGCAATATGTAAAACTCAAACGGATACATACAGTGAAAAAATCCAATTAGACGGACCAAAATTGAACACTAATCCCGAACTATTGCAGCGTTATTTACTTTCCTTGACACAAATGTGTACCGGATTACATTTCAAGCCTACATGGCTGATATTACTGAGTGCAATGGCGGAAACCGATTGATGCATGGAATCAATTTAAGTCATTCCGCTAAGTGACGTCCGAGTCTTTTTGCGTAGGTACGAGTGAAGGGAGAGATCTTTATACGTCGACACCAGTAAAATTCCGAGATTGTTCCGAATGGTCACCTTGTGCTTAATAGACAGTTTATGCGGAATAGTTTTTGAAACAATTCACGTGCAGTTTAGTTCTTTCTGAACAATCTTTTTTTTTATCTCTCTCTCAGCGACAATCGATTATAAAGAATTGGAATCGATAATCGGAATCGAAAGACTTTTAGCGATCGACATTCGATTATCGGCGACAATTAGTACATCACTAGTACTTTAAACGTGTATGTTTGAAATTATTGCGTAAGCGTGCATCGGCATATCGTATGGCATATTGCGATGCATTTGCTCAAAATTCGTATTGCGATATAATCCCTATATACGGTTTTGTCTTTTTATAGCTTGGGATACTGCTTAAAACGTTTGGGTCAATAGTATCTAAAGTCATAATGTACAATACATTAAGATTACTGACATTTTAACTGCAAATGTTCAAAACGTAATACGAAAGTGAATAAAGTCATGTATCTGTGGCACTCACAACAATTTACCACAGTGATCATGCATGGGTCCCTGAAGTTTAGAGGTGAGACCAGCACCCGAGCTAAAAAAAAAAAAAACCTTTCACGCGTGTTCGATTCTAAACCTGTATTCAAACTCAAAACCCCTACTCACTCTTGAGTTTGAGTACGGATGAGGTTATAATTTTTACGCTTTCGATCCCGATTCCTGTGAGTGCATACAAACACGGTTCTGAATATGGTCCTATCCGATTTTGAAATTTTTGAGAACATACTCGAGATTGGAGCACGCTGTCATGCTCCAGATATTCTATAACCTCGATAAACTTCGAGTTCGAGCACATAGTCACTTTGGAGCACCGACTCGTGCTCTAAAATGTGTTTAACTAGCCACACCGCCACGAATGTCCAAAACATACAAGCTTACATAATATTACCCTCTGTACGTAACATTTAATACGACGAAACACTGTAAAGAAAAGGTCATAGCCACACACAACATATGAAGAGGGCGCAGTAACATTTTAGTGCTATGAATAAAAAACTCTTATAGATATTTACCTAACCGTTCATACTCCTAACTTTATCGTCTTAGTTCTACAAAATTCGGAAAATACTTTATTTGTACATTTTAGGTCTAGATTTACCAATTTTAATATCATTTCTACACTTAAATAAGTAATTAGATTGTATATGCATAAACAAATTGAGGCGTTGTTCATAAAAGTTCATAAAGTTTAGAGGAAATTCGGGCGGATTTTTTCGTTTGTCGACGCATCACGCTTTATAGGGAGGTTGTCATGTTCCAAGTTTTAAAGGGACACTATCCCTCAACCACGTTTTATTGTATTAGAATAATAAATTTAGGCAATACGCTATTTTTCTAGGCTTGTTAAAGTTATAGAGTTTCCGTTAAATATAAAATTTTAAACTTAAAATCAACAAAGATGCGGTAATTTAAAAGGAATTTATTAGAATTATTTTTCCCGTTTTAACTGTCCTTTTCTGGAATTCAAATCCGCCCATTTGCACATGCGCAGTTTGATATAAACAAAAGACGCCAAATATTTCGAGGAGTTTTCGATGCAAGGGCCAAGAAAAAGAGCAAGAAAGAAACATTTAACGGACTCTGTTGTCAAAACGCTAAACAGCGTGCTCTTACCTCGCTCTCCATCATTGTTTTGGTGCGGTCACATGATTGACACGTCATGCATATCATTAAAAAGGCATGGATTACGAGAAAATAAAAGCGATATATTGACGGCCGTAACTCGATTAATATGTGTATTTTTAAAAATTGTTTTCGTATGCTTTCTAATAAATATCTAACAGACCTATATAGAGAGTTAAATACAGTACACATTTTTAAAACCCATATTATATGCCGAGGGACAGTGTCCGTTTAAGGCAATTGGATCTTTATCAATATCATTAAAGAATAGGCATGGTTTGAATAGAAATTTCTCATTTACAAAACAGAAAAAAAGAAATATAACTTATCGAAGAGACTCTTTGTCCACTCAATGAGTCTGCTCCCGTAAAAAACGACCATTTGATTCGCCCCCCTGAATATGTAGCATCAAGGGGTATAAAAGTTAAACTTACCATTTTCATTCACCTTTATATTATTTTATATGTATATATTTTCTTTATGTGCGTCTGACGGTTACATAATGCAAAACATCGCCACTCACCATGTGTAAACTTGCCTCACTGATCGGGAGTTTTACTACATTGTATGTTGCATTGCATCTCGCAGAGCAATTAATAAAATTTGACAGTTTTAAACCGTTAAAACGACAAACCTTATCCGGCGAGCAGCTGTAGACAGCATGCACCCATTCGGACATCCTCGACCTTTTCCTGCGTAAAAAAGCTCGGACGTCACTCGTAGCCATTATTTAAAAATAGTTCCTGTAGTTATAGACGCTCGCATGTATACCAGACAAATAGGTCAGTGCTGGGCGTGTAATAAAGACGGTAGAAGACTTTCACAATTCAACGGACTTAAATTAAACGTTAATAACGAACTGTTGCAGCTTTCATTATTTCCCTTGACATAGATGACATAGATTGTGTAATGGATTACATTTTACATCGGTGATATATTACTGAGTACAATGCCGGAAACCGATTGATGCATGGAATCGATGTAAGTCATTCCGCCGAGTGACGTCCGAGTCTTTTTACGTAGGTACAAGTAAAGGGCGAGGTTGTTCCGAATGAGCATGCACCGGCGCTCTGAGTGACGGCATGACACAAATAGTATACTATGGTTTTTAATGCGTGGATTCCTTCCCTTTCTCTCTCTCTCTCTCTCTCTCTCTCTGGAAGGTCATTTATAGGAATCTGAAAGGGGTGGGGGTTCGGGACCCCCTCGATCCCCCCCCCTCTCTGGATCCGCCAGTGGGAATGGTTAGAACTCGTTAACTGTAAGTCTGGAAGAAAATATGTATCTGAAGTTCAAGTTAAATATCACGTTATTTTTGTACCTTCGACGGAATAATGTTTACTTTTACCATAAATTGCAAAATATGTGCATGTTGCTGATTTTCAATATTGTAAATTCTACACTATTTGCAGAACGATTGATGGTAAATGATACGTCCAATATGATAAATTTATTCATTGATTCAATTCTAATGATTTGTTATAAGACGTGATCAGTACGCATGTTGCAATCACACACTAGCGTGTCTGCGGAAATGTACAGGAAACAATGTATAGAATATTTTAAGTTTTGTGTTTACACCGATACAATTTAATGTTTAAATGTTCATGATGTAAATGTGAAATTTTCAATTCAAGCAAAAAAAAAAAAAAAAATAAAATAAAATAAATAAAATATATATATATATATATATATATATATATATATATATATATATATATATCAGCAAATACGACTAAAGTTCTGCTCCAACATCGATAATGATACAGCTGTTTTATCGACCACATTCAATGATCAATTGTGTTGTCCTGCACATTACTACAAAGGCAGTTGTTTGGTCAACGATAAAGTAAAGCTGATTCTATTTTGCTATAGTCTTGATTGTACTGTACCAGATGAACCACTGTTTATTGTCATAGGTGTGATTGTACTACACTATATAAACAACTACTTACTATCATAGGCGTGATTATAGTGTATCAGATGAATCACTATCTATAGTTGTTATAGACGTGATAGCACTATACAGGAATACTTTATGTGAAAAAAATCATTGTACAAAAAATTGGAACTCGATCTTAAAATGAAATATAAACGACAAGAAGGTAATATGATCGAGTCTTTAAAGAACAGCAACCCCAAACAGTTTTATAAGTATTTTTCAAAACAAAAAAATCGCTGCCCTGCAACAAAAATTGCTTTTGATAAATTTTACACCCACTTCAAGAATCTTAGTGAAGAAGCAGATCTAGAAACTGAAAATACTTTGGATATGGAAAGCTCAGTCATTGAACCAGGAATTTTTTATGAATTAGATTGCGATATTACTGTTGATGAAATCAAACTGTGTATTAGTTTTTTTTAAAGAAGAACAAGAGTTGTAGTGAAGATTTTATTCTTAATAAGTTGTTTATAGATTGCGCTGAGACAATTATGCCAATTCTTCACAGAGTGTTCAATTCTATTTTTAAATCTGGGTTTTCCCGCAGTCATGGTCTAAAAGCCACAATTGTACCTGTTTATAAAATGGGGAATGTTAATGACACTAATAATTACAGGGGCATCTCTTTGGTTAGTTGCATGGGGAATATATTCACTTCAATTCTAAATCAGAGATTACTTATATTAAGTGGGATAAAGATAATTCTATAATAACTGATGCACAATTTGGCTTTAGATCTGGCTTTGGAACAATTGATGCAATTTTCGTTTTGCAGTCATTAATAAATAAATATCTACGTAAAAAGGGTGGCAGATTATATTGCTGTTTTATTGACTATAGGAAGGCATTCGATTTCGTGAACAGGAGTAAATTATGGGTTAAACTTACAAAAATTGGGATACAAGGGAAAATGTTAAAGATAATTAAATCGCTATATGAGAATATTAAATGTTGTGTAAAGTATCAAGGGTCTCTCTCTGAGTATTTTGATAGTCAAATCGGCCTTTTTCAGGGAGAAGTTCTTTCACCGATATTATACTCCTTCTTTGTAAAATGGTAGATTTCCTTGTTATATATTTAGGAAATTGAAAGTAATCAAATATTGGCTAAAATTAAGAAAGACAGAAAATTGTATTTTAAAAACCTGCTACGAAAATATGGTAAATGAAAATGATTAATGGATTGAAGGTATCAGAGTAGAATTGGACAGATTGGGATTAAGTTTTTATGGTATAATGATTTTGATGAAAAGAGTGCGTTTTTGTTAATAAAACAAAGAATCAAAGACATTTTTATACAATATATGAGATCAGAAATTGATGTCATGACGAAAGGTAAATTGTACAAGTATATTGTAAATAACCATTGCCTACAGTTTTACCTTACGACACCATTACCTGAAAAAATTCGTAAAATTATAACTAAATTTAGAATTTCAGGTCATAATCTTAACATTGAAAACGGAAGATATTTAAATGTCAATAGAAATGATCGTAAATGTTTATTATGTAATATGAATGAGGTAGAAGATGAATATCATTTTATACTTCAGTGTCCAGTATATGAAACAGTGAGAAAACAATATATCAAAAAGTATTATTATTGCAATAGTAGTGTTTTTAAGTTAATTCAATTACTTGGTTCCGAAAATATTAAGGAGTTATGGGGGTTGGGGAAATTCTTGATAGTAGCTGGTAAAATCCGTGAAGGATTATCTGTAGATGGACACTGAAGTCTAAAATATTATTCACTGAAATGTAATTTAGTTTCAATGTTGTATGTCATTTTTTTTTTATAAATTAATTACAATATAAAATATACACATGTATTTGTACTTTAAAGTGTGAATAGCAATATATTCAACTATATACATGTACATATGTATATGTACTATTAATGTAACCCATATATCTTCGATATACGGAATAAATGAAAATGTAAATGTAATGTACTATACCAGATGAACCACTATGAATTATTGCTAAAGACTTCATTATATTAAATCATATGAACCGCTCTTTATTGTTATAGACGTGATTGTACTCTATCAGGTAAACCATTATTTATTTGTTGTTATGGACATGATTGGATTTTTCCAGATGTTTGACTAAATTCTAAAATTAGATGAACCTCTATAAATTGCTGTACACGTGATTGTACTACACCATAGAAATCCCTATAAATTGTGTCAATAATACTAACGTATTCTCTTAGAAAATCATCATCAAGGAATTCCAGAATTGGAAGGGGTGCTAAGACGCGCAGCACACTATCTAGAAATATTTATTGTATGGGAAGGTGGCACGGTGTACTACAGGGGTGTTTGAGAGAAAACACATTTTACATAGATAATATAAAATCTCCTAGATTGTATGAAATTTATGATGGAACTTTTCATTAATGAAGATGTTGCATTTCCACATGCAAAATATTTTGGTGTCTTTCTAAAGAGTTTGTGCTGATGTACATGACCTTCACTGCCATATATTGAGATATAGGGCAATATTACACGGTCGTATAGTGTAACATAATTTCCCTAATCAAATTGTATTGAGTAAAACTTAACAAATTTGCAGCAATTCATATTAAAATAATACCAACCAATACAGATTTTGGTGCTAAAGCCTTACGATTTGGAATTAAGTTAGTGAAATAAATTTTAATCATTACATGCTTAAGCAATAATTAATTATTACACATTTTATTGAGTAACCTTTCTTGTAGAGAGGTTTTCTGCTATACATGTATAGTATAATTACTGAAGATATTATATGTAATTAATACCGCAAAAAAAAAAAAGGAAAAGGAAAAGAAAACCAGTCAAATCTTTACATTGAAAAGAACTGCATCCCCCCAAAGCTATCACCTTAGCCAGCACTGTTTTAAATATGTTTTCGATCTCCTGTCATCACATGCTTTCGTCCCCATTCAAAGATATATATATATATATATATATATATATATATATATATACAAAGCACAAAGACACTACAGTTAACAAGGCACCCTATATTTCACTTATATTCGTTCCCCGTCTGGGACTCGAACCCACGACCTATGGTACCGAATCACCTAGCTGTCATGCATCCGACCCTCTAACCGACTGAGCTACCCGAGCTCCACAAAAAATGGAGCTTTAATAGCCAATCATTAGCTAATCGCATGCATGACAACACGGCCGCGGAAAGTGAAGGAATTTACCCGACGTAAACGGTTAGAGGGTCGGATGCATGACAGCTAGGTGATTCGGTACCATAGGTCGTGGGTTCGAGTCCCAGACGGGGAACGAATATAAGTGAAATATAGGGTGCCTTGTTAACTGTAGTGTCTTTGTGCTTTATATGTTTGTCTAATTTGTCTTTATTTTCTACAGGTATTTCTTCGGAGATCCAAGGTCCATAGTACTCCCAGGTGTTTCACTGATTCTATTTGTGCTTTATATGTTTATTTCTCTTTCAGTGATGTATCCTCTCAGGGGATCCGCCTCCGCCTGTCTGGGAAACAGAGGATGCACTCAACATGCGGATAAATAACCACAGGTCGTCCAACACCACTAAAAATGCATTTACCTGTGGGTAAACATTTTAACAAGGTTGACCACTGTTGGGAGGATATGATGGTTGTGGCCATAGACCATAACATTATGTAGACGACAGAAGAAAGAGTTGCCAAAGAAAACTTTTGGCAACTTGCGCTTAAGACAGTAGAACCTAATGGTCTTAACAAACTGATGGATGTCTACCAAATGAACAAAAATATCAAACACCTGTCCTGTTGACTTTCGGCTTACACTCCCCCTCCCCCCGTTTTTTAAAATTTATTTATTTATTTATTTTCTTTGTGTTTTCTCATCCATTTTATCCTTTCTCAGTCTACTTTAATCTCTCAGCATTCTCTTATTTCACTTAGTCATATAACTACATAAATGGGTCAAGGCAAATCGCAACATGTAGGTGTCGCCCTATTCCCCTATGACCACGATATCGGATATAGGCCTGGGACCAGTTGTTCGAAACTTTAACCACTGGTTAAGCTAACCAATGGTTAAAATTTGAGAGACAATTAATTTAATTTATAAGATTTCTGTATACAAATATTAATCTAAATTACTTTACAAAGCTTGTGTCATATGCTACAGATCAGTACACAGATTATGAGTTAAAGTCTGCTCATTTCAAAGAAATAGTCAGATGAAATTTAACCACTGGTTAGCTTAACCAGTGGTTAAAGTTTCGAACAACTGGCCCCTTGTCATTTTACTCTTAAAAAGCGAACTACAAACACGCAAATGTAGCTAACGCCCTATATCACCGTATAATTAGACTAGTGCTTTGTATATAACTTTCTTTCTTCATATTACTATTTATGTAGTCTTTTATATTGTTTTGTCCTGAAGAAAGGGCAGATCGCCTCGAAAATTTGACCATAAGTTTTTATTTTAATGTCGTTTGTCGCTTTCTTGTGCTTCTATATCTGACGTCTTTTATTCTTGCATAGATAGAAGATAAGCTTCAATTTTACCTTGCATTTCACAATGAAAATTCGGTTTTGTCCAAGCTCCATTCTCTTGACAAACGATGTAACCTGTCCCTTTCATCTGGAAACCTGGATTGCAAGCGTAATGTGCCTTCATTCCATACGAGTAGTTGCCGTCTGAGACAGAGGCGTTGGCCACGACTGGTAAAGGACCGGTACAGTTGACTGAAATATTCAAAGAAAAAATATGTGATGTATAATGCTAGAAATAAGTTTATCTTCCATTATAAGTCAATTCTTTCCTAGGGACAAACGAGAGGTTTTGAGTGGCACAGTCATCACTGTTTCCGCTAAATGACGCAAGACACAATCAATATTGTATCATTATGTCAAAACTCTTACAGAAATGGTTTTTGTTTGCCACCAAACACGTCATTAACGCAGTCAATATGTAAGGTCTACCAGACCGATGTTGAATTTCACATATTTGTATTATTGGGTTAGAGTAATGGTCCTAGACTGTAGTATTTTCATAAAAAAGATCAAAATATCATATCAAGCGTCTTCATGATTTGAATAACTATGTTTAAAATTAATTACTGTAAAATCCAAAACTATATTTCCTATAATTTCTATTTATCTTTTTTTATTTTTAATTTTTAATTAATTAAATTCATTCATCAATAATCATTATTATTATTATTGTTATTATTATTATTATTATTATTATTATTATTATTATTTGATTAATTAATTAATTTATTTATATGCTTCTTTGCATATGGTATGACGCTTGTATGGACACTGGTTTATGGTTTAAAAAGACCATCACGTAAGAATGTTGGTGTACATATACGCAATTAAATCTCTTCACTTTTGTATGGATACTGGTATATGGTTTAATTTTTGCCATATATGAATGTATGACATGTCTGTTAGTTCTCAGTTTTAAAAAGAATTAAGTAAGCTATATATCCCATTGTTATTTCCGAGAACGTCGTACTGTAATTATTTTGTCCAAAGAATTTAACAGACAGTTGTGTACTAGTTGTGTCATGTTTTAAGTTTTGAATTTAATTGGGGGTGGTAAATACAGAAATTAAGACATGACATGTTTTAATTTTTGTATTCACCACCAACAAGTAAATTAAAAAATCAAAACATGACAGCTGCCTCGTACTTGCCCAGTAACAAGTGTTGTGTCAATAGATTATGACGTTTTATGGTTTGTATGAAGATCAATGAAATATCCAGATTAGAATCCATTAATTAGGAAACGAGAAAAACATTGATGCATAGCATCAGTTTGCCGGCAGAACCCAATACTCATGCAACTTTCCTCCTCCTCTGATTAGAGGTCATTTCGATGCGGTGCCCATTCCGATGGGCATACTCTGAAACAACATAACGATAGATTGATAGTGTAAGAGAAGTAAATCAGAGTCTGTAATGTACAAGTATGTTCCTAATGTAGGCAAAAGGAGAATAATTATAAACAAAATCATAGTCGTGTATTTTCATTTCCATTTAAGTAGTAGCACAAAATATGACCATGAAACAACCCCCCCTCCCGAGAGCCAAAAAAACAAAAAACAAAACAAAAACTCGCATTAACAATTAGCACAGTGTTTGAACTCATGCAGTAATAAAATAAGTAATAGTCTCTTCATGTAAAAATAACTGGATATAGGATCGATAAGTCAAAAGAAAACTTCAAGTAATGTGCCAATTGACCCAATATGTATACTGAAATAACAAAAATAGAACGGAATCTCAACAATGCTTCTAATGACTCCGTTTTCTCAATCTTCTACAGATTTTGATGTATTTCTACAGCTAAGTCACTTACTACGTACTTAAATTACACGTGAATTTTGGGGTCGACCAGTTGCCATTGGGTCGACAATAGCTGAATGTCCTGCTTTTTGTGTCGTTAATTTTGTATCCTTGTCGACAGGTGTAGAACGCAACCTTCTCAATTGCTATCCCGTCTGGTATCTCGTACTCAGCATTGTCAACAAGAATCGGCAATATACCACAATCTGAAATGAAATACATAGAATAAGAGACGATGGAGAACGAGTAATTTTGTGTCAGAGGCAGCCGCCATATGTCGAATCTTATCACTTTATGGAAATATGCCATTATTCCTTGTTTGAAAAATAATATCAGTGGCGGATTTAGAGGGGGCCTGAGGGGCACGGGTCCCCCTTTTGACCACATATTTACCAGTAAAAATCCTGATTTTGCACCAAAAATGGCTGAGAAGTTTAGCTAATACACATGTGCCCCCCTTTTCGGAAATCCTGGATCCGCCACTGAATATTATGCATGTGTGACACTGTGTTTGGTATATGTTCGAGTATTAGAATATGCATAATTTCTGTTCCCGATTATTCTTGGATTTTGTCATTTTGTTCCGTGTCCCATTATTAATAAAAATAAAGTAATTCATGATAATGATGTTCGCTGGTTATTTATGTAAGTCATTTTTTGAAATTTAAAAAGCTAGTTCAATAATACAGTAAAATGCCGTGAAAGAAACAGTTTTATAGTGCTGGCGTGGCTCTGATGTTTAAAAGGGGTAAACTAGTTTTCTAGTGTTAGAGCGACTCTGGTGTTATGGCGAATGAATGGTTGTATAATGCTAGAATGACTCTGGTGTAAAGACGTTCTAAACCGTTTTACACTGTTGGCGTGGCTCTAGTGTTTAGCCGGGGTAAAATAGTTTTATAGTGCTAACTCAGCTATAGTGTTAAGAAGGGTAAAATAGTTTTATAATGCTGACATGACTCTGGTGTTACAAAGGGTAAAATAGTTTTATAGTGCTGACATGGCTCTGATGTTACAAAGAGTAAAATAGTTTTATAGTGTTGGCATGGCTCTGGTGTTACGACGGGTAAAATAGTTTTATAGTGCTGACATGGCTCTGGTGTTACGACGGGTAAAATAGTTTTATAGTGCTGGCTCATCCCATTCACAATAATACCAAATCAAACCATATCATACTAAACTAAACCATATTATATAAACCAGAAAAATACCATTTCATGCAATAAAATCCAAAACGATTCCATAAGATACCATACATTCATACAATACCTGTCATATCATTCTATACTATACAAAACCATACCATATTGTACTGTAATATAATGTCATATAATAAAGTAATATTCATGCCATATTAAACCATACCTTACCAAATCATACCATACCACTGTATAAGATACTACACCATACATTTGGTTGGTTGGTTGATTGGTGTTTTACATCGCTTTCAACAATGTTTCAGTTATATCTCGACCTGGAAGCAGGAGGTAACCAACCTCTTAAACATAGTGGCGCAACCTGGGAATCGAACCCGGATCGTCGGCGCCGCAATACTACACCATACAACAACTTCATACAGTACAAAACCATATCATAACATATTATACCTATCAAACAATGCAATACCATTACATACAATAATATACCGTATCAAGCCATACTTAGCCATACCATACCATTACCACACCGAATTATACCATATCATATCATATCATATCATAACACACAACACCACACCATACCATATCAAATCCTAGGATATAATTCTATATCATACCATGTCATATTATACCAAACCATACGACACCATACTAACCAATCAATTTTAAATGAAGAAATTATATCCCAAATTGAGAGAATACTGTAGTGATCTTAAATTCCTTGTCACAAGTTCATCAGTACTATGAATAACATTTGTTTCTAACCTGATATTACACATCTTCGTCTTGCTTGTGGCAGTCGTTCACATGCTTCATTTTCAGCGCATGTATGTCCCTCGCATGCTCCAATCAAACCCTATAAAACAAAAACAAACGTCATCACGAGGAATCTTTTTACTATGAAGTTTAAAATAACTGTTTAGTGATAACCCCCAACCCCCTTTAAAAAAAAAACCTATAAAACAAAAACAAACGTCATCATGAGGAATCTTTTTACTGTGAAGTTTAAAATAACTGTTTAGTGATACCCCCTCCTAAAAAAAAAACAAAACAAAACAAAACAAACCCCCCCCCCCAAGCTCCACCCCCTCAAAAAACCAAACAAACAAACCAAAACAATACAAATACCACCCCCCCCCCCCCCAAGAAAATAAAAACTAGACAGACAATTCTATATAAGATAAACAAAACTAAAGCAAATCGCTCCTCCCTCCCCCAAAGACGGATTCGAAAGTATTCGTAATTATTACTGTTTATAAATTGCGAAATATTAACGAGATTTAAATGTACACATACAATTAACAATTTTTAATTGCCGAAAATTTTCATAAAAGAACGCGTATTATCCTCTAGTATTCGTATATTAGTAGTCTAGTGGGGCACCTCAGATCCAAGTTTGAATTTCCCGCGCGATAAACTTTCGACCAATCAGAGGCCGGTATTCAAATATCACGTGACTTCCTGTCGTGGCGTCATCGTTGACCCCGGTAAAAGGCCCCTTGACCTCTGGGATGACCCCTTGACCTCTTCACTGACCCCTTTGACCCCTCTTTGACTCCTGACCTCATTTTGACCCCCTCCCGTGACCATAAAGAGGAATTCCCGGGTCTATTTTTGGAGGCTACAGCACGGTTTGATGAGAATACATATTGGAAAAGGAATCATTTCATTACATGTGGGGATGAGGTAGGGTCACTGAGTGCAAAAATTATATTTTCTACAGACATACATATATCAAAAACTAAAAGTTAATGAGGGCTTCCTGTCCTATGGGGATGGGGTAGGGTCACTGAGTGCAAAAATTATATTTTCTACAGACATACATATATCAAAACTAAGTTAATGAGGGCTTCCTGCTCTGTTACACCATACATGTTTGAGTATTCCCTCGATATCACGTGCCTTGGTCTATTTTTAGAAACTAAATAGATCAGAGAGGATACAAAACATAAAGGATTGTATATTACTCCAACCGTCATTAGTAAAAGAGTCGTCATGCTGTCAACATCGTGTCCCGTGTGTTCCAAGAGTTTTTCTCGTCCAGATGCAATGAAAAGACATTTGCGAGTGGCCCATGGAAACAGTCAACCATATCCACCACCAGCACCACCACATATTCCACCACAACCACCTACACCACCACCACCACATTATCCACCACCACTACCAAATCCACCACCACCACATAATTCACCTCTACCACCACCAAATAATCCACCACCACCACCACATAATCCACCACCACCACCACCACCACCACATCATTATCCACCATCACCACCATATAATCCACCACCACCACCACCACATTATCCACCACCACCACCACCACATTATCCACCACCACCACCACCACATTATCCACCACCACCACATAATTCACCACCACCACATTATCCACCACCACCACCACATAATCCACCACCACCACCACATAATCCACCACCACCACCACATTATCCACCACCACCACCATATATATAATCCACCACCACCATCACCACCACATTATCCACCACCACCACCATCATATATATAATCCACCACCACCACATTATCCAACACCACCACATTATCCACCACCACAACATTATCCACCACCACCACCACCATATATATAATCCACCACCACCACAATATCCACCATCACTACCACCATATATATATAATCCACCACCACATTATCCACCACCACCACCACCACATAATTCACCACCACCACATTATCCACCACCACCACCACATAATCCACCACCACCACCACATAATCCACCACCACCATCGGAAAACATTTTCAAGTTTCAACACCCGTTCACCATGATAGTGGTCGGACCGACGATGAGCGGAAAGATTACATGGGTTAAAGACCTGTTGACGCTAAATGGACTTGTGATTGAGCCTCCTCCAACAAGGATTATATGGATATACAAGAGATGGCAACCAATGTATGACGTCATCAGATCCACTGTACGACCTCCTGTTGAATTTATTCAAAGATTGACTGATGACCTACGCAGAAACGATTTTATAACCCCCAAAGAAAACAATTTACTCGTCATGGACGATATTCAAAGGGATACATCTGGAAGTCCAGAGGTCTGTGAACTTTTCACAGAAGGAGCACATCATCGCAATCTTAGCGTGGTGTGCTTGATGCAAAATATATTCAACAAAGGAAAAAAAAATAGGACGATGAGTTTGAACAGCCAATACCTCTATTAAAAAATCCATGAGACCAGCAAAAAATCAGCACCCTTGCCAGACAAATGTATCCGGGAAACACAAAGACATTCATGGATGCGTATCGACAAGCGATAGACAGGCCATTTGGTTATTTACTCGTAGATTTAAAACAAATGCAAAAGACTACAAACGGACGTCTTCCGTACCTATAAAAGGCCTGATTCACCAGAAGATTGCCATTTCTCGTCTGACTGCGAAGGTGTAGAGACGTGTCATTCTCGCTCGAAGAACGAAGTATAGTTCGCTGGTCAATCACACCCAGACATGTCGGAAAGACGCCCCCCCATTTTACATGGTTAATCACCGATTTAAATATGGAAACCCAGAATCAGATAAAGCTCCATATAAGGAGAGACAGGTCCCATTTTACATGGCAAATAATCATCGAATAAAATATGAAGATTCAGACAAAACACCATCGTGTGTTGACTGTGGAACCATGTTTGCTACTGAATATGATCTCCAGAGACATATTAAACACGGCTGTCCGATGGATGACGATGAAAAGAGCATAGACATCGACGACGATGATGATGATGATGATGATGACGGTTTCAGTTTCTTAATCAACGAGGTCTGGGACGAACTTAGTTCCCAATACAAGAAGAAAATCAATCAGTTAATGACCGAAGATACAAATTTAACCCAACAAGATGCGAAGGAGGAAGCCAGTGAACTCATGTTGCCGAAAGACAGATCGTTGTTAATGAAAAAATATGGAACTTTTCTGTTGAATATGTACCACTTAAATGACAGTAAACTCCATAGAGATATTAAACGAGAAATTACCAGCCTAATGGAAGATGAGACTATGGACATAAAAAAGGCTTGCACCCTTGTAATCAAACGACATAAATTGGATTTTGATCCTCTTTTCGAAGACAATGAAGAAAGTGATGTCGAAAGTGACACTAAATGATATTAAAATCAATGCTATATATTGTATTCAAATATTTGATTAATAATTATTGGTGAAGGTGTATACAATAAATAATAAAATGTATTTAATCTTTTGTTGTCATTTCCTTTAAATGGAATGTGTTGAAAAGTCTTTATACAAATATGACAATGCGATACGAATGATCATGTCCGTACTGGTTTATTTAAGTTCACGACAATCCTTGCTCGCATTGAAAATCATTCACCGGTAACGCCAGCGCTTTCACTGATATAAAGATGAATAACATTAAAGGTGAACTAATAATGGGGACAGCTACGATTCACTGGTCACGAGACATAACAAACGTAATGGAAAAAAGGACGGGGGACTGATTCCATATTCCGCTTAACCAATATGTATTGTCATCAAACCGTGAGGTCGCCTCTAAAACAGACCCGGGAATTTCTCTTATGGTCACGGGAGGGGGGTCAAAATGAGGTCAAGGGTCAAAGAGGTCGCGGGGTCATCATAAAGGTCAGGGGTCATGTGACCGGGGTCAACGATGACGTCACGACCTGATGTCACGTGATTTTTGAATACCGGCTTCTGATTGGTTGAAAATTTATCGCGCGGGAAATTCAAACTTGGATCTGAGGTGCCCCACTAGACTACTTATATTCTCATTCAATGTTACATTTTTATGAATGTTTTTTTTCTTGATCAAAGTTACTTTTAAAAACGTTGATGGGAAGTCACCTAGCTGTTTACCATAAGTATTCATTTGATATCGATGACGCGTTGCATGTTGCTTCCTGTTCTTGATATTAATACAATCATTACGGGTTGGCATGTGATGTCTGTGTAACTATCACTACGGGTTGGCATGTGATGTCTGTGTAACTATCACTACGGGTTGGCATGTGATGTCTGTGTAACTATCACTACGGATTGGCATGTAATGTCTATGTAACTATCATTACGGGTTGGCAAGTAATGTCTGTGTAACTATAATTACAGGTTGACATGTGATATCTGTGTAACTTGGCATGTGATGTCTGTGTAACTTTCACTACGGGTTTGCATGTGATGTCTGTGTAACTATCATTACGGATTGGCATGTGATGTCTGTGTAACTATCATTACTGTATACGGGTTGGCATATGATGTCTGTGTAACTATCACTACGGATTTTCATGTGATGTCTGTTTAACTATCACTACGGATTGGCATGTGATGCTGTGATATTGTGAATATACGCTACAATAACTTCGTAAAACGGCACAAAATTTCCGAAATTGTCAATTCAGCGCATCATAGATGATGACCCCACTAATGGGACGAACTCAGTTAGTAGAGAATGACTTTTTCCATGCCCCCCCCCCCCCCCCCCTTTGTATATCCGACAATGATAGTATTAAATCATCGATGCTACAGTTATTCAGGAAATCCCTGGATAACCATTATTTGTAGCACACAATGATTAGATTGTGCACAATAGTAAAATAAATCACCGTTACACGAACACGAACGTTATTTCAGCATTAAATATGTATATCTCATTCAGAGAAACAGAATTTGTTATGGAATATAAACTATAACACGGAAAACTGTTTATGCCTCAATTGGTTTCAAAATAAGAAATACATGTATATTTTATGATGACATATACCTGTGGGACATTTATTTTCACTCAGTAATAGCTGTTTTATTGTTTTATAAATGTACAAACCGTTAAGAGCAAAGTGCGCTGTATTTGTCAATCCTGAATCAATTCTGAATCGTGAAATCAGATTCTCAAATCACCAAATTTGATCTATTTTCGACTAGAAATTATATAGAGATGCCTCGCCCTGGCTAGATTGACACAATATGCTATTATATTTTATTATTAAGCAGAAACGTGCAAAACTTAAGCTAGAATCCTACAACAGTACAGAAACAAGTTAAACAATATTTCAAAGTTTGTATATAAATTTAGACATGATGATGATGATGATGATGATGGTGATGATGATGATGATGATGATGATGATGATGATGATGATGATGATGATGATGATGATGATGAATGGTTTCTCACTATATGCAATGAATTTGAATGGTTTCTTTTCAAATGTATTGAGTTTCAATGGTTTCTCACTAAATGTAAGGGGTTTGAATGGTTTCCAACTAAATGTGAGGAGATTGAGTAATTTCCCATTTCAATCGGGAGTTTGAATGGTTTCTCACTAAATGTAAGCAGTTCGAATAATTTCTCATTTCAGTAAGGAGCGTGCCTAGTTTTCCACTTCAGTGAGGAGCTTGACTAGTTTTCCACTTCAGTAAGAAGCGTGAATAAATTTCCACGTCAGTAAGGAGCTTGACTAGTTTTCCACTTCAGTAAGGAGCTTGACTAAATTTCCACCTCAGTAAGGAGCTTGAATTGTTTTGCACTTTATGTTAAATATTTGGGTCGCTGAATATTAACATTATCTTAAGGTTTTGGATCAATTTCTAGTTACAATGTACAAGTCTGACTTCGATTTTTCTATAAAAATTGGAAAGTCTCTTGACTAATTGATTTCGAATAACAAAATGCAATAATTATTTTCCGATCATAGAAAATTAAGGGAAGTTTACTGTGTACAAGAAATACGTAGATAATAATCTTAAAGCTTTTCAATTGTTCATTTAATATGCCTTGATGTATCTAATGAAGTGATTACGTAGTTCAGAGTCAATATTTGCCCTATTGACCTGAAGGTAACATAAACAATAAATATATTAATGAAAAGAATTCTTCAGTTTCATCGTTTAATTAAACACAACGCTTTACAGTGCTGTTTATTTGCATAGTTTACGTGTTTGGAGTTAGATGTTAAACTTTCCCCCTTAAGCTTATTCTGTTAATATTCTATTATACGAAGGCTAATTCTATGGTGCTACAGGGTTACGTTAAATTTCAACAGCAGACCTTTCCTGGTTATTTTCGTAAGTGTAGACGACGCCCATTTAAAGCACAGTAGAAAGGTACCTTATGATGGTCGTTGATCAGTTGATGGAATATATTCCGAAGAGCCATATGCCTTCTGATATAGTATATTTCGTACAGGTACATGTACTTTTCTTATTATTCCCGATGAAGCGATGTGTGTGCGAGTGAGCGTGTATGTGTTTGTATGTGTGTTTGTTAAAGATAATATCAAAGAGGTAATATGATAATGAAATGCAAAATATACATACCGGGTGCCAGATTTCCGTTGTGACCTCTGTGTACTTGGCATCTTCTCGGTTCGTTTTGAGATTGGAACTTCCCGCAATGTCATAGTTCCAGTGACAGAATTTGCTCTTAGTGAAGTAGTTGATAGATCGACACCGTTGACGACATAGACACTCTTCTACACAGTCTAAAAATGTGATGCCAAAGTCAGACCCCAATCTGCTCTTGTTCTGATTATCCAAATATTTACCACTCTGGACCTGGTCGTAAGCCTTCTTCAGAACATTGGGGTCGAATGTGGGTTGTTGGCATTGTAAAAGTTTAAGTACAAAAATATAATACACAGAGTAAAAAACTGTCTGTCTTACGATCATTGGCGCCATTCTGCAAATTACTCGAGTATCTGCCACTGATCAGCTCGGAGCTATTTTGATTTAGTCAGCATCATTTTCGCCATAAATATATTCAACAGGAGCGGAATCAGTGATCATTAAATGGGTTTAGCTACATTTTCGATTTTCTAATTGATATCATTCCACAAGAGCATGCACTTATTGTGATTGCAAATGATAAAATCAGAGGCGTATATATTGCTAATTTCGGTGTTTTCAAAACTGGCTACCTTGATTCTATGAAATACGTATCATCTCTCCTAATGTTTTAACAGAAATTGAACCCAGATCGTTTGCGCCAGTGGCCAAACAATTGTTTCAAAGCCAGGTATGTCCCTCTTCTTTGTAAACCATGTACAAAACACTGTGTTACGATTCGGAGAAGCAAGCGTCTCCATTTGGCTAATTGCGTCCGCCATGTATCAATATACCCTTCACAAGTAAGATATGTCGACATGGGAATCGTTACTGTATCATGTAAACGACGTGGAAAAAAGCTTTAAAAAATCATGCCTCCCATGCCCCATTGCCAAGTCGTATCATTGAAAATTTGACAACTTCACATGTATATGGATAAAATAAATACTGTCATCTTCAATTTAATTTTTCACCCCAGGATTCGCCTATGATGTGAGCAATTTAACACCTGTATTGTTAATGTCACGTTTTCTTTCAATATGCATGATAACCCAAGCAGCATCGATTAGCACCATTTATACGGTACCATCCCATTATTGGCGTGCGATAAAGTAATTATAAAAACGGCGCTGATCAATACAAATGCACATTATCGGACAGTTATCGGGTAGGCATGTATGCATTTTGACATAATGGAATGGAATGGCCACCATGATAAAACATCAATTTTTAAATGGTTCATTGAAACTGTTTTAGATAATGCATTGTTACATGTCGCCGACAATATCTAATGACTATGAGAACTATAGTGGTTATGATAGTGATAGGTGTTACTTTCCTCCAGCTTACAGTATAGACATGAAGTCTATTGCGACAAGTTTCGGTATGGAACCTGGGCAACAAACCTTTAAACACGAGAAATATGCTAAGGACAAAAAACCAAAAAAAAAAAAAAAAACCAAAACCAAAACAAAACAAAACAAAAGCTAAAAGAAACTGCCAGACACCGGATTATAGTCCACCATGACCTTTGATCTACATTTTAGAAATTTTAACATTGGTAATACCTTTGTATTGTAAAAAGTTTTATTTTCCAGATGCGTATTCCTTGTAACAAGAATTTTCTGTTGTTGCAATAACTTTGACCATGTGACATTAACTGTGATCTTTGACCTATATTTAAGAACCTTAACATTGGTTACAAAATGTGACAAGACCTTTCCTTCGGTGCAATTTTTTTTTACCTCGTGACCTGGACTGTGACTTTTGATTTTGATTTTAAAAACTTTATCATTGATTATTACTTTTGAATCGTAAAAGTTAGGGCTTTCACATTTCACATACGTATACCTTGTGACAAGACCTTTCTCTGGTGTATTAATTTTTGACCCTGTGACTGTGACCTTTGACCTACATTTCAAAAGCTTTAACATGTTGTAACTTTTGAATTGTAAGAGATAGGGCTTTCATATTTCACATACGAATTCCCATGTAGTGAAGTATAGTCAAGGTAAAGGACATTGTAAAATTGTCTTATTTGGACTTTGTTGCCGTCGGGAGCATTCGTGTCTCACAAACACACTTTTTTTTTCTTTTTTTTTCAGAGTATTAAATCAGTATAAGCTTTAACTGACGGTATTTATCAATTTTATGGTGGTACTTTTAAATGTCAGAAAGTGATTTGCCTTCACTTTGTGATGCCATTTCAGTCTATATTTATGTAGGGTCTCTACAGGAAAGTCATACTCAATCTTACAATCTCAAACTTAAATAATATAATAATATGTTTTCCTTTTACAATCAAAAATTAAAGGTAAGTGCCCCCCTCCCCAAATAGTCTTTTGTTTCAATCATCCTTATTCATAATCATTCTCTCGCAATGAATAGATATTGCAATGTACATGTACATGTGTATGTTTATGATTGTGTGCATATGTTTAAGTATAAGTGCATATGATTCTATCTTTTGTCTAAATGTAGTTTACATTTCTTTATGATCCTTTTTTCTGTAATAGTCGTTTGAAAAAGCTTTCAAGAACGTAAAGACTTTAAAAATGTCAATGTCTAATTGAATGACGGACTGACTTAATTACTTAGAAATTATGATCATAAATTATGCGAATGTTGTGGGATGAAAGCTGTGAGCTGGACATCAACAATTCAATATCTTTGCAAATATATATAACCATTGCCAATCTCATTTTTAAAAAGATGTAGACTGGTGAAAAAGCATGTTTTTCTTCATAGTATTTTTAAGTGATATAACTTAGAAATCTTATTCTAAGTTATATCATTATTATTCTAAGTTTTATTATTCTTCTTATGTTTAAAAAACCTCTTCTCTATTTGCCTCAAACCGGTGTGGCGCACTGGATAATGTGCTCGGCTCATGATCAAGAGGTCCCGGGTTCGACTCCCGCCATGAGCACACCGGTGTTCTGTCTTTCGGATGAGACAGTAAAAATCGAGGTCCCGTGTCACGGTAGGCGTGGCACGTAAAAGATCCCTCACTGCTTCGGGTGGGTCCGTTGCAAAGGTCTAAATTTGTATGCAATGCATCAGGCAGATGCCGTCACCATATACGTGAAATAATCATGGAGTGACGTAAAACAATAACCAATCAATCAATCAATCCTTTGGCCTCTACACTTTTAAATAGGACTTCATTTTAAAGCTACAGTCACACTGTCACGAATGAGGCTTTACCACGTTTTAATTTTGTTGAAATTTCACTACGTTTCGGCGTTCCTACCTTTTCTAGCTTTGTAATACGTTTCATCTACGTATCTGTAGGTTTTACTACGTATCATGCGGTTTGCACTAGGTATCCACTACGTTTCTGCTAGGTTTTGCTACGTATCATACGGTTTTGCGCTAGGTATCCGCTACGTATCTGTAGGTTTGCCACGTATCATACAGTTTTGCGCTGGGTATCCGCTACGTATCTGTAGGTTTTACTACGTATTATACGGTTTTGCGCTAGGTATCCACTACGTTTCTGCTAGGCTTTACTTCGTATCATACGGTTTTGCGCTAGGTATCCGCTACGTATCTGTTTAAAGGTTTTACTACGAATCCCTAGGTATTCCGTACGTTTGCCTACGCTTTACTACGTTTCATTACGTGATGTTAAAGTATAAATGCAGCTGTCTTATCTGACACTCTTCGTCAATTAGACAATTGTTAAATATGTATTCTTATTTGTATTTGTTGAATACATTACAATTTTACATTTGCTAATATTGCAGAAAAAGCCTTTTTGCATTAACCAAGTTAATCAATATAGACTTTTTCTTCCGAATAGATGGAACTGTATAAAATAAAATCAACATTTGTTTATATGATGTGTTCAGTTCAAAACTATGTTAAAAATATGCAGTGCTAAAAGCGCTTTTTCATTTAGGATTGCTAATTATGTCTTTTTTAATTTCTGTTGTTGAATGTAACAATTATTTACATTTGGTAATATTGCAGAAAAGCCTTTTTGTATTAACATAGTTGACATAAAATTAATTTTTTTTTCAAAAAGATGAAACTGTATCAAATAAAATTATTATATATTGTGTTCAGGTTAAAACTATGCCAATATACACAAATTATCAAGTGGTACAATATCAAAAAGCACTTCCTATTGAACAATGCCATCTTGCCTTGAGACTTCCAACTGAATAATAATAATAATGCTTTTGGTATAACCTTTGCTGTTTGGCAAATCTGCTAACATAATTACCCCTCCTGATCTCCCCAATGTCATCCAAATTAGCTTCGTTCTTCCAAGCTCCGGACATTAACACATGATTCTGGTCTTCTTTATCGAATAGAACATTTTGATCTTATCAAACTATGTAGGAAAACACACGCAAGAACGATGGATTCGACATCATGTGGTTTCTGCTTAGGCGTACTAAGTAAACACTGAAATCTTCCACTATTCGTCGCGCCCTTTACAATCGATAGTTGAATACCCTTTCATCATGTGTCATGCTTCGCCTGGCAAATGGTTTCATCAACCAGGTCCTTAGCACGAAAGCGTCATCACCTACGATAAAGTAACGCATATCTTTGTCATCTCCTACGATAAAGTAACACATATCTTTGTCATCTCCTACGATAAAGTTATGCATATCTTTGTCATCTCCTACGATAAAGTAACGCATATCTTTATCATCTCCTACGATAAAGTAACACATATCTTTGTCATCTCCTACGATAAAGTTATGCATATCTTTGTCATCTCCTACGATAAAGTAACACATATCTTTGTCATCTTCTACGATAAAGTTATGCATATCTTTGTCATCTCCTACGATAAAGTAACGCATATCTTTGTCATCTCCTACGATAAAGTAACACATATCTTTGTCATCTCCTACGATAACGTAACTTATATCTTTGTCATCTCCTACGATAAAGTAACGCATATCTTTGTCATCTCCTACGATAAAGTAACGCATATCTTTGTCATCTCCTACGATAAAGTAACACATATCTTTGTCATCTCCTACGATAATGTAACGCATATCTTTGTTATCTCCTACGATAAAGTAACGCATATCTTTGTCATCTCCTACGATAACGTAACTTATATCTTTGTCATCTCCTACGATAAAGTAATACATATCTTTGTCATCTCCTAGAGAAGGATCAGCAACTGGAATATCGATATCTCCATCCAAAATGTGTTGTTTGTCTCATTGGTTCCAGATGTTGGCATCGGAACAGGAACCAGGAGCACCAACATTTACCCATCTAAATCTGTAGTCGGCATTAACTAGACCCATCTATACGATAGAGTGATAGCCCTTGTAGTTAAAATAGTTTGAACTCCTCCATTGGGAAACTTGATGGCAACATGTTTTCCGTCTAAAGCTCAAAGCATATGGTGAAACTGCTATTTTTCACTGTGTTGCGATTAGAAATATTTCAGGAGCTGTGATTGGAAGCAATTATGTGAACAATCTATAAATAAAGACTGATTCTGTAGTAAAATCAAGATTTTATTTTAATTTTGCTAATGTACAAGATTATATGACCTAAAAAGGGGATTTTGCTTACATTAGAATTTTGGCATTTTTTCTGGTGGGGGGAACCCCTTCATGCATGATTTTCTTGAAATTAAGGTGGATAACCTATGGTAAACTGTTATAATTCTAATAGAGGAGGGACTGACAAACATTTTGATATATCGGTTATATAAAGCCATTATGTTGAAAGTTGTGTAAATCTTGCCGGGTTGAAGTAACAGAGGAAGGGAATATTTAATGAGGGAAAAATGAATATTTATGTACATCGTGGTATGTTATTTTGAGTGCCTTTTCCTTCATCGTTTTGAATGTTACACCGGTTCCCTTTGTAATGTGGTACTCGTAAAAAGTTTCCATGGAGAGTTCAATAAACGATATGGCGATTTTTATACAGGACCAGTTGTAAGATTGAAAGAATACTGCACGGTACAGGAGTAGGAAGACGTGACCGATCACATTGTGCTGTTACTGTCAAGTACAATATTTGTATTTCATGCAGTACATGTTGATTTGTTACATGAACCTGCTATAAGCCACTTACTAACATTTCCTGTGATGAAACCTTCATTATTAATTTAACAAGGCACTTATAACAGTATGAGTAATAACACAATAGGACATGGATGTTATATTACTGTATATATACCTTGGTCTATCAAACAAGACAGTAAAAGGCAACTGGAGTCGTAACGCAAATTATGTCGTTAAATTGACGTAAAACATAACGTACATGTAGAGACTCTGTAACTCCACACATGTCAGTTTTAAATGTAACAATATAAAAAAGACCAAATGTTTGAAAGCATGTCAGCATGACATTATGTTACATGAAATATTATACAAGAAGATATTGATGTTTCTTTCCATCAATGGATGCCCTGACAATTTGGGTGTACAGACAGCTATGCCGTTCTTAACTAAACGCGATGTTTACCTGAGATCAGGAATTCATAAAGATAAAATTTTGCGAATAAATTTATTGTCAAAAGCAAAATACGTAATAATTATTACTTTAAGATTCATGATGGCTGGGCAAACATAAACTCTAAAAGCATTGCATTTATTATTCTTCTTCAGTACAATTTGCATCTGATAATCTCAAATAATCGCGCATTCTCATTATGTATCTCGTTTTGCAGCATGATCATTTGCAGCATGATCATTGCAGCATGAACATTTGCAGCATGATCATTTGGCACGCCATATTATTAGGACAGGGACGTATCATTTCACGGAGCGGAGTTAAGTCATTGCACAAAGATTATTTTAAGTACGATTAAACATAAATCCATGTAAAACAGTTATCGAATGACAAGCAACCTTTCGCTTCCTTTAAACACTCATTTATTTTCCCAACTGCAAGTTCCTACTACTATATCATTTAATTTTACATGTAACACGCATTTTGATTGGTTTATAAATTTGTGGTACATGTATATTTCATCCACTAAATTTTCTCTGACGACGTAATTTGCCGCGTTTTATTAACTGTGATGTCAAGAAATAGTCCGTACATGTACATACCGTACCCATTTCTGAGAATATAAAATTCTTTGAAAGGAGTTAAATGATATGGAATGAATCTGATATGTTTTTCGTTGGATGGAGGTATAACACACAAATAAAAAAAAGGACGGAAATTTTATGCATCATGCTCTACGCGCAATGATGCAGCTTTCCGTCTCATTTTTTCCGTGGTATACTTCCATCCAACGAAAACAAAATTAGATTCATTCCTTAAGTACTTCAATTACTTCTCCCATCGAGATCTCCATTCTTAAACCTATGAACTTATATGTAAAGAACGGCCTGGTTTTCCGGTAAAAAAGATTCATGACAATTTTGTATTACGTTCCGTATCTTTCATTAGATATGGATTGATATTAAAATTCGAATACATTCTCTGATCCTTCCTCAACATATTAATTCATGATCGATAGGTTTCATGGTAGATACTTGAATTTTATACATCTAGTATATGACTGTCAATTTAATACAGCATTTCGTCCATCTTATCCATAAAGTTAATCAATTTCTCTTTTTTCTTTTTGTTTTTGTTTTTTTTTTTTTTACCTTTTATTCATTCACGTTTTAATCCGTTCATTTACGTTCCAGATAAGCAATAAGCTAGGAATTTAATTATGATATATGATGATTCATTCATACCCTTGTACTATCAGGTCACATATTATATTCTATTACATTGTATATTTTGTTATGACATATACATTAGATAAGTGGAACACTGGAAGAGTACATAACTAATTTATATAATGAAACGCTATGTATATTACCTAACTCCTTTTCATATAATACTTTAGAATTACGAATGAATAAAAAAGCAATATTATCGACAATACAAACAGAAACTATAAATAACATGTAGTTCAATTAATATTGCCTCATATGATCGTAGCACAATACGCTTCTCAAACATGGAATTTTACTGTTTTTTGAAACACCATATCACAAAGTCCACACTGTCTGATAACTGCACTTAAAAAACAAATCAAGCATGCGTCAATAATTCAGTGATGAAGTCATACTTTCTTGATTGAAGGTAATATGTTCATTTTCCGAGCAAATGCATCCACTGGTGGTGGCTTCACCTCACTTTTACCGAGAGGCGGTAATTGTTTATGTTTTAGCCGCCCTTTACTTGTTCCGGGTCGAGTAGTTGGTGCTTTAGTGGAAGCAGTCTCTTCGTCATCAGAGTCCAACGATACGGAATCACCTCTGTGTCTTTTATGCGGGATATCAGAGCTACCCCCTGGCGATCTGCATCCCTTTATTGCCCAGATTATGGCAACAATAATAGCCGCAAGAACGATAACTCCAATTACAACGCCTAGGACCAGTCCCAGTATAAAAAGTGTTCTGCTAGACGACTCGGTGTCCGCTGAAAAAAAATGTTTGTGTGGACCAGTTCGTTAATAGAATTTGATATCGTGTATAGCTTGTCTTATTAGATAGACAAATTTCAGAAAAAAAAAACAAAAAGCATTCCAGTGATAGGCAATTGGGGCTGGCTCCTCAAGAGGACCCTGCTGCATTTTAAATGGTACGTTGGTCAAGCTTAGCTCTTGTCTCTAGAGTCTTGAACCATACTTACATGGATTGACTGATTGAAAGAATGTATTGTACCATGCCTTTGCTAATTTACATTATACCTTTTGACGTAATATATGATTAAATAAATAATGTAATAATGTTTACTATTCAATCATGAGCATCAAAATGTCTACAATGTTATCATAGAACCTGCAAAGCCTTACTTTGATACTAAATTTTGATCGAATGTTTTGTTGTATTGCTGGGAGTACAATTTTAATTCAAACTTGATTTTTTACGATGTTAGTTTTCCCTGCTCGAGTTACATTTTGGCAATTTACTATTGCCATTCCACGAGATATGAACTAATCACGTTATATTTAAGCAGTGAAAGATTTTCATATCATGTCAGCTTGGAATGGCACTAGATTATATAACATATACTTGTGGATGTGCTTATGGTTAAGTCTGATGTCATAGTTACCTTCTGTGACGTAGTATTTGATTCTGAACCCCCTAAACTCGGTGTTGACGTCGGTTGTGAGGACCACCAGAACATAGGACCCTTTGTCCTGTGTGACAGTCGGCGTATCATCACTACAGAACTTCTTCAGCACTGGGTAAGTCGTGCATGGACCTATACACAAAATAGAAAATACAAACCATGAAAATTGTGATTGGATAAAAACTCAACTTAAATATAGAACTTGTATCAATAAGTTTGGGGGATATAAAAATAGACAAATACATGTAGGAGTACATTAACCAAATAACAGGAGTGCGACTTGCTTCCGTCAGACATTCATGTACAGACCTTTATAGATGGTGACGTGGTCATATAGACACGTGGGACTGGCCTCTAACCGGGAATCCATAGTCTCCAGTTTGATAACGCCGGTGTCATTGGGATTACGTATCAGCCAGTAAAACAGCAAAGAACTGGAATAGAAAAATGTGGGATAGCTGATTCGATGCTAATGTATGCAAGTACATATGGGTCAATTCTAGAATTATGCTTAAACTGTGAAGAAAGGTAAAAGAACTCTCGATACATCAGTGATAAAAAATAATGGCAGTATCGACTGTGAATTCAGACGGGATCATTTCAAAAATATCATTCGTTTGCTTATTGCAGAATATATAATAATTATGTGAAGTTATTGCCATTTTTGACAACCAAATGTGATATCTATAAATCATAGTCATAGTAGAATATCAGTCTTTCTGAGTGATTTGATCATCAAATTGTCAGGCAAAAATGCACCTGAGACTTCATCAATATGCAAACAAAACATTATTAGTTAGCAAATAGATTAATAGAATAATTCAGAAACATATAACAAAAATGTGTGATATGTTTCTGAATGAATAGGTCTTTATCAGGCAGTACTAAAATGGGCATAACGGGTACCAACAAGCAGAATATGTTATTTATAGCTCACCTAATCTAAAAATAGCTATCACATGTGTCAGGCTCTCGATTCGCTCTGCGCTTTCCATTTTACAATGACACCTTGGCAATTAAAACTACTTAATACAAAAGACACTCTTGCGAAAAGCAGAGAAAGGGTCGCCATGGGGCAGTGCTCCAGGGAGATACGAAGTTTTGTTATCCCTAGGGAAGACACGATGTTTTATAATATCGTCACGTGATGTATTTTAACGAATCAGCTTCATAGTAATACAGTTGAAGTATAATAATTTGTACTCAATATCTCTGCACAGATTTGGAGTTAGATGTTATTAGATTCCGATTTCAACTGAACTGTGACAAGAGACGGTCATTCTTCGAAATGCATCCGTCTAAAATAACTCAATACGTCTACTTTAAACACCAACTTGCAATTATTACGTTTCCATAAGAACTGAAATAATATAGGAAAGACAAAAATCGCTGAAGGTTGACTTACACAAATACTAAATAATAAGCAGTGCCTGAAAGATACCCTGCAAATGCTTAATTGACAGCTCAAATTGTTGAATGTTTTATCCTTGTGTGGACAAGAACAATTTATTGAGAATTACCATTCGAAAACTTTTTTCTTGCATTTTTCAAACGCAGTATAAGTGTCCTATATTCAAAATTTACATGAATAACACAAGTACACATGTGAAGGTGTTTAAACAACACTGAACTTTAAGTGGGATGATTTCAAAATGATAAATACAATTTAACAAAATATCCACTGTTGGTGTATATTCTTACTAATATAGGCCGTTGTAAATTTCTCACTTTGGATTCTTTCGTTCAACAAATTTATTCAACAATTTTCTTTAAATCAAAATGCGAAAATAACTAGTGTCAAGCGACTACGATACTAACAAAAATGTACCACAGCTGACATTCACAGACCCCTGAAATCCAGAGGTGAGACCAGGTGCCCGGGAGGGATGAGAGTCTCCTGAATGGCTAGCCGCACTCGCCATGAATGCCCTTACATACAGAAGAAACAAATGTAACTCGTATATAAGTGAATGTGAACCAACACTGTGTAGAAAGTATCATTGCCACATAACATCAGGAAAAATGTACCATGAATTTCAAATTGTTATATTCAAACAAAATTTTATCAGTTTCACCGACTCTTGTAGATGGCCGCACCATCCATATGACATGTCATCAGAATAATCCACTCGTTTGTCATTGAACCTTGTAGGGAAACCCCCTCCCCTCCCACAAAACCGTGTGGATGATATTCACTTTAACGGTGATTCAAAATGCACAACACCAAAGCGGGAAATTTGACGCATTCGGTAAAAAAACATCTACGATAAAGTGAATACAGTGGGCAAGTGTTTTTTTTTTTTGTTGTTGTTGTTTCCTTAATGTTAAAATATGCAGGACAATTACTCCTTTTAATGTCGGAATGCACCAATTAGTACAGACCGATCCGATTATCAAGAGTAAGTTTACGAAACGTAAAGAACTGTGGTTATATTTACTTAAAGTATTTGTATTATTTTCTTACGATTTGAGTACTTAGTAGTAAGTAATGTATCGGTTCTAAAGATCGAATACTTAGCAGTGGTTGGTGTATGTAGTCTAAAGATCGGGAAACTTCGCAGTGAGAGGTGTATACATGTGGTCTAGTAATCAGGGTACTCAGCAATGAGTGGTGTATGCGTTCTAATAATCGGGGAGCTTAGCAGTGAGTGGTGTATATATTCTAGTGCTCAGGGTACTCAGCAGTGAATGGTGTAGGTATCTGGTTACCGGGATATTTAATGGTTACTGGTGTATGTGTTCTAGTGATCAGGGTACTTAGCAGTAATTGGTTTATGTGTAATCGAATGCGATACCAATCTGATTAAAACCAAATCCCTACTTCGCTTTCTGATAATCGCCACTTATCAGTAAACGGGAGCGAATTAGAGGTCTGATTTCAATTAGGTTGATGAGAGACCCGTTTCATTAAATACTTGGCAGAATGGCACATACCTGTTGTAATTGTCCGGGTAATTTGGCGATGTGAAGTACTGAGGAGTAGTTGTTGCATTTAAGTTCTCTATCTGGACTGAAGGATCCACGCAGGACGGTGTGGCTGTAATCAAGAAATTCTCATGCATTACCCTATGAGGAATAAGAGAATAAGAGAAATGCACCTTATACATTTTATAACTTGTAGCTTCAGGAGTCAAAATATTGTCCTGCATAGCGAATTGTAGGGATATACAATGAAAGCATCTCAATATATTTATGCATTAGAATCTTTACCATCAAATCAAACCGCTATTTCAGACTTGTAGCTCGTGTTTAACGCAAAATCATAATTATTTCGACTATACATGAATATTAGAGCACATGGTATATGTTGGGGGAGAGGAAGGTGTGTCGAAGTTCTCCGAGAAAACTACCAACTATTGGTAAGTACTGAGCGGAGTGATTAAGTCCTTTTTGGAAAGAAAAGTAAATATTGGACACCTTTAGTCGAACGTCAATACCGCGTCAGATTGGAATATCGTGTCATATAGGAATATTGCGTCAGATTGGAATGTATCACGATAGTGTTACACATAATGTAATAGATTTCTAATGTTGCTTACAACTTCCGGAAGAAACGAATTCTACTAAAAACCCTCTCTCTTGGTAATAGGCATCTGAAGTGAATACTATCAGCATGTCTTTGCTAGTACTGTTCACATCACTGGACACCTCTCCACAAAATGTGGTCAGAACAGGATGTTCTGTGGTAGAACCTGTTAAAACAACAATCAAAGTGTCAATGTTTTCCTAGAGTAAATTCACCTGATAGATTTCTGAAATGTTTTTAAAAGAGGGGTGATCTTTCAAATGAAACCTAAAAAATGTTTAACTCCAAATCACTCATATTTCTTGTATAAAGTGAAAGTTTGTATTAAATTGTGAGGAAAACTGAAATGCATTATACGTAGATATGACATATGTCCTTCGACATGCATATAAATGGACCTTGCTTCTTGTCCCATCACGGTAAGCACAAAGACTTATCATCATTCACTTATCATGTATGGCAGTGTATATACCACTTATCATGTATGGCAGTGTATATACCACTTATCATGTATGACAGTTTATATACCACTTATCATGTATGGCAGTGTATATACCACTTATCATGTATGGCAGTGTATATACCACTTATCATGCACGGCAGTGTATATACCACTTATCATGTATGACAGCTTATATACCACTTATCATGTATGGCAGTGTACATACCTTTTATCATGTATGGCAGTGTATATACCACTTATCATGTATGACAGTTTATATACCACTTATCATGTATGGCAGTGTACATACCACTTATCATGTATGGCAGTGTATATACCACTTATCATGTATGGCAGTGTATATACCACTTATCATGTATGGCAGTGTATATACCACTTATCATGTATGGCAGTGTATATACCACTTATCATGTATGGCAGTTTATATACCACTTATCATGTATGGCAGTGTGTATACCACTTATCATGTATGGTAGTTTATATACCACTTATCATGTATGGTAGTGTATATACCACTTATCATGAATGGCAGTTTATATACCACTTACCGTTTTGTAAGAAGGCTTATATACTACATGATAATATAGATATGTCTTCCGACTTACTTCATACACCACATTTTATATACTACTTAACGACATCGTATACTATACATTAAATACCACTTACCATCATGCACGAAAGTTTATCTACCATTTACCATTACATTAGACAGCTTATTTACCACAAAACATCACATTCCCCATCACTTGACATCGTGTACCATACTTTGAATACCACTTACCATCATACATGACAGTACACCTCGCTAAGTAGCTTATCTACCACAAACCAGCATATTCTCCATTACATTTATTTATCATTGTATACCCCACATAATCTGCCTACCATCCTATTCTATACGTTACATTTTCTTCCATACCTATCTATGTACCATCCCATATCAAACCTAATTCATTACCGTCCTATAGTTCCTCCTATATTTAATTCCCGCATTGCGCCACTGTGATCAAGAGGTTGGTAAAATCCTGCTTCCATGTCCAATATTATTGACAAATTGTTAAAAGCGACACCAATCAAGTAATCTTAATTATTCACCATGCTGTAATCAGCGTCATCGTCTTACCATCCTATGTATTAACCAGTCTGTACCAGACCTAATCTACTTAACACCCTTACCACCCTTATGTACTTACCGTCATATAAAAGACCTCATCTACGATCTTTACCTTACCTTATATACTTACCATCCTGTACCAGACCTAATCTACTTACCATTCTTTACCTCAACTTATGTACGTACCACCCTGTACTAAGCCGGCGTGGCCTAGTGGTATCGCGCTCATCTCTTGATCTGGAGTCCGGGGTTCGAGTCCCGCTCTGGTCATGCCGGTGTCCTGGCTCTCCGACGAGACAGTTAAAACCGAGGCCCCGTGTCGTGGTATGCATGGCACGTTGAAGACCCCTCACTGCTTCGGGTGGGTCCGTTGCAAAGGTCAAAAATTTGTATGCCCAGCATCAGGCAGATGCCGTCATCATATACGTGAAATATTCGTGGTGTGACGTTAAACAAAACTCGATCTATCAAATACCACCCTGTATCAGACCTAATCTACTTACCATCCTTTACCTCAACTTATGTACTTACCACCCTGTACCAGACCTTATCTACTTACAGTCCTTTACTTCACCTTATGTACTTACCATCCTGTATCAGACCTATCTACTTACCATCCTTTAACTCGCCTTATGTACTTACCATCGTATATGACGACTGTATCTCCTAGTACACATTCCTCACCCATTTCCAAAAATGAATCAACTACTTTCAGTTGGACAACGTCACCTGTTGGAGCGCTGATCAACCATTTGCAATTTTGGTTCCTATAAGTAATTACATGTACGATGTATTAACAGTCACACACGAAGAAGAAACAAACATAAAATACGACTGTAACGGATATTGACATGATGTCATTCTCGACTCTCTTGGACTCCAGGAAAGTCCGAGGCCACACAAGCCGCCTTACAAAAGGGGCGTTTCCAATTAAGCTATCCACATATCCCATAAATTGCGTAAGACGAAGTAATTATATTTCAGTGCTGCTCACATGAATTACCATAGCAGGGAAATAATAACACCAACAAGTGAAAAGTTCTGCTTTTTCTACCAACCATCTGCTTTCAAAATACATGTACTTTTTAATCATTTTCGCTATCTTGTTGAAATATGGTGAGTGACTTACGCTGCATAAAACACTGGGTAGGCTGGTGAACTGATATACTGGGTAGTAGTCGTGGCTGTCAGAGTAACAGTACTACTGCTACATGTGGAAGTTTGGCTCACGGTTGTAGCCGGAGTCGTTGGAACTGTCGGCAACCCTGTAAATAAAGAATATATGAAATTCATAGAAAATGTTTGTCAATTTCATAGCAGATCATGAAATAATATGCATGAAATAAACGACTCAGTTCACAGGCCAAACATCCATGTACGAGTTATCGACCTTTGAGGTTGTTTCAAATGATTGATTGGTTTATTACTGTTTTACGTCACCCCACGAGTAATTTTACATATACAGCAACGGCATCTACCTGCTGCTTTGCACAGAAATTCATACGTTTGCAACGAACCCACCTGAAGCAGTGAGGTATATTTTACCTGCCACGGAACTTCAGTTTTCATTGTCTCGTCCGAAAGACAAGACACGGGTATGCGGCCCATTGCGGGGGAGTCGAACCCGGTACCTCTGTACCGAGCCAAGCTATAAACACACTGAACACTATTTCTAAAGTAACGTATATGTGTGTGAAATGATAAGAGCAATGAAGTCCGGGAAATATTTGGTCATAAGTGATCTCGGTGTGATAAATTCGTTTTACGGTTTGTTTCTGACGTACTTCTGACCCAAAGTAGGTTTGTAAAATTCGGGGATTGGAGGGGGGAGCGTTTGATGTAATATGTGTTTTACACCTTTCTTATGGATACCCACATATTTAGAAATAAAGTTCAGGAACATATCAGAAATTAAGAAGCAGTCAGACGTCACCTACCTATATTGACTTCTGCATAGGAAATGACGAATCCTCTTCGTGTGGTTCCGCTTCGACGTGCTGTGTAGATCACCGTTATCTGGGGTCCACTTGATGTAAACATCAGCCTTTCAAGTGGGGGAGGGGGGAATTGTTGCCGTTCAAAACACAATGGGACACTATTGACTGCAGATGTTGTACCTGTATATGAAATTGCTCATTTGAAGCCGACTATATTGCAATACGATAAACTTAGGCAGTTGTGCGTGGTTATGTTATGAGTTTTCTATATTTCTACATATATGTAATTTCTATTCATGGAAAATTGTTTATTCGGGTTATAATTGTGTATTACTATTATGAGGCGTTACCGTCATAAATCGTCAAGACATCCGAGTAACACTCCTCCCCTGCCAGAAGGTCCATGAAAATCACCTCCATTTGGATACCATAGTTGGTGGTAGCTGGCGTTATCGACCACGTGCACGACTCCGCTCTACAAAACAAACGTGTATATTAAAATGACACACACACGTACACAGACGTACATACGTACAAACATACATACATACATACATACATACATACATACATACATACATACATACATACATACATACATACATACACACATACATACATACATACATACATACATACATACATACATACATACATACATACATACATACATGCATACATACAAGCACACACGAATGTTACTTACAGAAAAACTACAACTGTTAACATATTTATCAAATACTTGAATTATTATTTGATGAGGTTTTTTCAACAACTATATTTCATATTATCAAGAACTGTGTTCATCCCTACGTAGGGAATTCGATAGAGAGATTTCTCTCCAAACAGTACAGTCATTATGAAATATTTGTATAAAGTTACCCCAAGAAGTACTAATATAGTGACCTGTCGTAGGCGTCTGGCCATGAACTACTAGTGAAATACTGAGCAGCCGTATTGGCCGTCAGTGTAATGGGAGCCGTACAATCTGCAGCGCCCACTGAAAAAAAGGTAGAGATAATGAAAATCAATAAAACGGAACGAATTTTACGTTTATAATGTCATAATCAACCTTTGCCATCCATTACAGGGTTCATATTACTACTACAACTATACTCTATAACTCACTGAATATTTATGTAACAGCTATTAACAATTATTCTTTGAAGTAAGTTGAAAGTGAAAGTGTAACTTACATAGGGGTACTCCCAGTAAATAACGTAGAGTAAAGCCGCGGTAATTCACGCTAAAATCACTCTTCAGCCGAATGAGACCCTGTTGTCCCGACGTCACCAACATGACCCCTTGTTCGTTGACATTACAGTAAACTGTAGGTTCACTAGACATGACACTGCCTGGAATATTGGAATGATTTACTATTTCAATACGAGCTCACACTCTACGCAATATTTTGGCAAGTACTGAAAACACTGTGCATCAGAAATTACATTGTAATATATGAATAAAAGTTGGTATTTTCCTCAATGGCATGGTAGCCTTTACTTCACGAAATTTTTATTTTGTGTGAAAATACTTGTCTTGTGTAGAAACATTTCAAATGTACTCAAAATGCACCGATACCAGACCATTCATAAATAACTAAGCCTAAGCCTAAGCCTTTTTATACGTCTGTAAACGGTCCATTTTGAATTTTTATTATCTCACTCAAAATAATATTAATTAAAAATACGCAACACAAAACATTACATCTGTGATTATAAGTTCGCTTTTGATGCTTATATAACCACTGATTTCTGACGGAGTAAGAAGTCTGTTCTAAAATTCCATAAAATAAAAAATGTATATAATCATTAGTGCTTTTTTGGCTTCAATTTCACAGAAAGTAGTAATTCTACTTCGTATTTAGATATTATATTGTCTTTGGACATTAATGGTAAACTGAACACCTCACTCTATGACAAACGTGACGATTTCAGTTTCGCTATTACAAACTTTCCTTTCATAAATAGCAACATTCCATCATCGCCCGAATACGGCGTATTCATATCTCAGTTATTACGTTATTCCACAGCATGTTCAAATTACAATGACTTTGTTCTGAGGGCTAGGCGACTCTCAGTCAAGCTGCTCAACCAGGGTTATATATTTGCTAGACTAGCAACGTCACTGAGGAAGTTCTACAGTCGTTACGAGATTCTTATTACTCCATATGATATCTCGTTATCCAGACTTTTATATGATATTCTGGACTGAGACCGATTCCGATCATTTACACAGATTTGACACCTTCTATACTAGAAGGTTACCTACTTTGACTTCTCCATATATAAATACATATGGAATTTACACGATTTGACTCTTTCTACTGGGTATATGGGGCGGGTGTTGCTAGCAAGCAAGAGATGCTCACTCTCCCCGGGAACCTGGTCTCACTCCATCACAGTGGTTGACATATGCTCTTCAAGTAGACATATTTTGTTATTTTCCACTTGTTTTTCATTTTCACTGATTTTGTATGTCCTCTGGTTTCATGATTTTTAGACTTTAATCTTATGGTTTAATCTTATTCTTTCTATCCAATAAATGAGGCCGTCATCAGATCGCGATTCTGATTGGCTAACGTAAGATTGATGCACGAAATTTTGATTTATCATTCTCAAATAAAACATGTTATCGTTCTTGAAAAAAGATTTACTTTGAAATATTTGTAATTGAATTGTAAGAATTGACTGTAAAAATTTTTCTGTCTATTGATGTATAGACCAAAACCGATGCACAAACTAAATATAATCCGCTTCGGAATAAAATAATAAAATTTAATAACCATGAAATTTAATATAAAATTAATGGCTATTATGCCTTACACTTTCGACACATACGTGTAAAGCAGTCCTGTTTGATTTCAGCACACCTATCAGAACGAGCACATGTTCATATAGATTATATCTAATTGTGTGTCTCATTCAGATCCAAATATTTTACTTTGTTATAAATATATATCTAATGAATGTGCATAGAATAACTTCATGGATCACGTGAACACCAACATACACTTACATAATTTCTCAATGTTATATGACGTACTTTAATTCTTACTACATGTAGCATATATATGTGGCACTCAATATAAATTTGTTTCATTTGCACCTACCTCCATCATAGAATTCCATGAAATCATAGTTACACGTAGGACTTCCTTCTATGTAATACTTTCTGACGTCAATGACAACCTTTCCGGATGATGCCGAAAAACGCCATCTACAGTCCATAGACCTGGAAACAAAAGCCACTTAGCTATTAATCTAAGTTTAGTCCCCATGCATTTAAGACTATTTTAGTATAGTGTACAATGACAAATCGCTGGTACCTGTTGGTGATATCAATAGTGAGTACTTTAGCTTCTTAATATTAAAATGTTTATGTTCAAACAATGTTAACATCAGAAAAAATATTATGTTTTCTAATATTATCATGAAGCCTTGCTCTTCCATTTCTTGGATTGCGCCACTATGTTTAAGAGGTTGATTACCTCCTGATTCCATGTCACCATATGTCTAAAAATAATTGAAAGCGATGAGAAATACCAATCAATCAACCGACCCTTTTTAATTACATATAATGTAGACATCGTTCCCTTTTTAGTCATAGGTATGCACTATGTAGTGATCTCCTCCCATTTTACTCGTATGTATTAAAGTGTCTGCTTCGATGTTAGTGTTTATTTCTCATTCATATATATTTTATAACAACCCCATTTCCCCATTTCATTCATAAGTACGTAAACATTGAAATTATGTAAACCCTTTGTTGTTACATTAAATATTTTCCAAAGATGATCTATATAAACTAAATGTTCAAAGTTTCTTCATGAGAAAGGAATGGAAAAGGAGGAAGGAATTCTTGTCTTAAGAATGTTTCATGATCAATTACGGAAAATCTCTCCAGTTATATACAAAAGAGGTACCCTATTCTTACGAGAAATAGGACGTTTCATAGTTGGGTGAAGAGAACGTCTGCAGGCCATAAGTGGCAGTCGCCAGATCTTCTGTTACTCCATTTTTATTGGTGTTCGTGCACTGACCAAAAGCTGCAACAGAAGATTAGTTGTATTATTAAAAAACGAAAAGAATATTTGATTCTTATTCTGCGTTTTGTCATAAGTTTGCGTAATAATTATATGATGACGGCAACTGCATGATACAGAAATTTAGACCTATACAACAGACCTAACCGAGTCAGTGGGTGATTTTTAATGTGCCATGTCTACCGTGGCATATGACTTCGTGTTTTACTGCCTCATCCGTAAAGCAAGACACCAAAGTGTCAACGACGGGACTTCAGAACCTCTTGGTCACAAGTGAAGCATTTAAGATTGCGAGCTATTTCGGCTCCTTGAAATAAACAGAAAATTAATACATAGATGAACAATGAAATACACGATGATGATGGTGATCATGATGATGATAATGATGCTGATGATGACAACGACGACAAGGACAACGACGACGACGACGACGACGACTACGACGATGATGATGATGATGATGATGATGACAACGACGACGACGCTGATGATGATGAGGACACGACGACGAAGACGGCAACAACGGAGATGATGATATTGATGATAATGATAATAATGATAATGACAACAAAAACGACAACGACGACGACGATGATGATAATGGTGACAACGACGGCGATGATGACGATGATGATGTTAATGAGGACAACGACGACGACGAAGACGACAACGGTAATGATGATTCTGTCTTCATAGAATCCTTATTCATAAATAGATAAACATTAAATACACTCTATATTACTGGAAACTATTGAAACAAACAGTATCCTTTGACGTGTATCTTTGTTTTCAATGCGAAACAAAATTGAACTTACCAGATTCTACAGTGAAAAGGCATATAAGCAGCAAGACAGGCACACAGATGGAGGTCATGATAGTCTGAAAGATAAAACATACATATACTTTCTGAGTCAATTAATTACAGAACCATTTTTTTTTTTGATATTCATAAATTTAATGAAATAATTACACGAGTTTAAACTTTTGTTTAAAAAGGAAAACACAGCGAATAATATGCAAACGTCTTGGAATGGAAAGTCACAAATTTGAATGGACATATAGTGCCTCAGATTTGTGTTGTAAATGATTTAGCACATACTATTACATATTCTTCACTACCCAAGTAACAGAAATAAAGAAACAACAACATCAACAACAATAACAAGAACATCATAAACAACAACACTCATGTGGACGAATTTCTATAGTTTTAACCAAAATAAAATTTCTAAATTGGCATTGAGGATTGCGTTATACAATATTACTGTTCTTAGTTACATGGCTATGTGACACCAGTTACTTTCGTATTTTACATGAACGTCACACTTATTCCCTTTGCAGTGTGGAGCTCGAAAAAAAGTTTCCCGCGGTGGGTTTGACTTAAGTGTTATGATACATTTTTTCCTGATGTTATGTGGCTGTGACACTTTCTACACAATGTTCGTTCACATTCATGTACATATACATTGCTGAGTTATATATGTTTTGTCTGTACGCAAGGGTATTCACGACGGGTGTGGCTAGCCAATCAGAAGACGCTCACTCCTCCCGGGCACCTGGTCTCACCTTTGAATTTCAGGGGTCCGTGAATACCACTGTGTACATTGTTGTTAGTGCCATGATCATGTGACACCAGTTACTTTCGTATTTTACATTAACTACTGTACGTATCAATTTGATTATCGTAGAGAATTTGCGTATATGTTAACCTTTAAGTTAAATATGTAATTTCGATACTACTCGTATATTTTCGATGTAACCGCATGAAAGATACAGCAATAACGTTCTCCAGTGGCGGATTTAGCGACGATGGCTGTGATTTTCATAGATCTTCTGGGAGGGGAGGAGTGTTACTCAAGCGCACTAGACCGCATTCCCGATAAAGATAGCTTACCGGGTGTGGTGGTTCATTTGGCCAGCATCATTCTGCTGGCATGGCTTTTACACTGGTCTATGTATTATATCCCCTTTTGGTGACATATTTACTAGTAAAAATCCAGATTTTGCACCAAAAATGGCTGAGAAGTTTGGCTAATACCCATTTGCCCCCCCCCCCAACCTTTTCGGAAATCCTGGATCCGCCACTGTATTCGAACATGGACGCACCGTCTACCGAGTCTTATTGACTCCACTGAAGCCGATAGGGTATTACAAATACCACACCTTATCACATGGACCAATGAGTCACCAATGACTCCACCAGAGGACCCCAATGAGTCACCAATGACTCCACCAGAGGACCCCAGAATCCCACCGATGCCACCACATTGTAACATGTAGCGACGACAGGGATAGACCCAAAGATCTGAAGCCAGACGCACTTGACCACATTCCTGATAAAGCTAGCCTGTCGGGGTAGCAGTTGAAGTGGCTAACATATCTAAGCCGTCACAATCTCATTTACTTTCCTGGTAATTCTGGTTATACGTTTTGTGGAGTTTGTCATACAGCTGAGTTAGATATGATTTTCTAATAAAACTGACTCAACTGTATCACAAATCCGCCATCCTCTCTTGCCTTTCCTCACACACTATTAGACAGTACAGAAGTATCTATAGACGGAAACTTGAAAAAGGGACTTGCCATTACTGTCTTTCATTCAGGAAAATAGAGGGGTTGAAAGTTGAAGCCCAAAAGCTTGCTACAATGACCTGGAGAAGACGAAGAGATGTACCATTAGACAAATACAGATGATACTTTCTCTCTCCCGTTTTTTAGTCTTCTGTTTTTAAGGTGGAGACGAATGTCCCCTCCCTGGATCCACTTGGATCCTGGCGACTAAGAAATGGCGGAGTCTACTTGAAAAGATGAAAACACTTATTCCACAAGCTATAACTATTTATCATATACCCTCTCTATCATTTTAAATTAATCATAATCGACATCAAATATTTTGACATACATATGGGTGAAGGTAGCCACATTAGTTTGTATACCATGTGGCATATGTCATACCTAATTTTGACTAAATTCCTTACCTGAGTTCATCATATTATCATGCTCTTTTGGAATTCATTAAAGCATTAAATTTTCCGTTACAGGCAGTAAATCATCTTTTCATTTTCATTTAATTCCTAAAATGTTTAGACACAAAACTACATTTAATACAAGGCAGATAGTTACGCAGGTTTCTGATTTACTTGAGTAATTTTGTGTTCTTTCCGTAGGTTAAGAAAAGATATTCTTAACTTAAGAAATTTATTAGAATTATCGGTATGAGCCCATGCATTGATAGTAGGCCAAGGTGGATTATCTGACACTACCACTCGAAAACTATAGCTAAAACTTAGTTAAGGTTATAGTACTTCTTTAAATGTTCAAGGAGTATGTGGCATGTTGATGGTCGAACCAATGGTTTAGGAAAAAGTGGGAAGCTACAAGGAACGTGCTCAAATAAGACAAATTTCATGTAGTATTAATTTATGTTAAAAGGTGAAATGTAAAAGCAGACTGGGACAAAGACATCGAAATTGTTATGTTGTTAGGAAGTTAGGGGGATACATGGATAAATGAGACAGGGAGATATTTTTCTAGTATATGTTATGGATCACAGAGACTAAACTAGTGAGGTATCAATGATTTATAATTAACTGTGTACAGGCATTTCTAAACTGCATTAAAATACGGTGAAGTGTTGACTGACTATTTTTCTGTTTTCCTTAGTGATTTTGAAACAAGATGCATGAGGTATCAATGGCGAACTGAGATACATGTACCATTGATCAAAGTTGCTTTGCTAAGCACGTCTTTTAACCGGACATGAATAGGCAATGTAGTATTATTACCCCCTGAATGGCAGTATTCTCTGGGTATTCCGGCTTACTCCACCACACTGGTTGTCGCCATATTTGTGACTGGAGTAGTTTCAATTTGATGACGTCTCACATTCGTGTTTAATGATGTCCAAATCAAGCAAATCAGTGGTTGATAATTAGGTTGCTCGAGTGAAAGAATTGTTTCATGGATATTATAAAAGAGAATCTGGAATAGATTGTAGTCTTTGTTGTGGAAAATCTTGCTCTTGCTATTTTTGTTTATATTCGTTTGTATGTGCCATAGGGCATTAAACTGCAAACAAACAACATATATCAGCGGGATCAGTCTTAAGCATGTTAAAACGACGATTTTATGCTTTGATTTCATATCAAGTTTGTTGGCATATTTCTGCAAATAACTTGTCGATTTGTCAAAATTTAAGTCGACATCAGTTTCTGTAAAATGACAAATGTTATGTCTACTTGTTAGAAAAATAAATCGGCTTGATATCATGGATGCTGACAAGTCGACATCCTTGTTTGACTCGTGGATGGCAGAAATATGCTATCTTTAGACAGTGAAGCTATGACGTACATGTATATTTCTGATGTTTTGTGAAACCAAGGAAGTGTCCGTTGAGTAGAAATACATGTAAAGCTTAATCTGAACCTATACAGTGTTGTTTAATTCTGTAAGTGTAATACTAAGCTATTAAAAATAATAAATACACAACCAAGGTCACAACCAACTCGTGTTGTATAAAACAAACAAACAATAGGCAAGACGTGTCACCGTGTAGTAGTTCTCTTGTTTCTAACGATTAGAAAAAAAATGTACAATAGCGCCATAATCCACATTTTACTTTTACACCATTTCACGAACCAATTGACAATTTAAACGTTTTGTTGTCATGTTTATTGACAGATTTTCTACTTCCAAGCAAAATGTTTGAACAGAGTAAATATATAACCTAAATGTAAATACATATTTTTCTGGATAGCTTAACAAAACAAAGGAACTCGTAAATACATGTATCTTAAATATTCTCTATTTCTCTTGTACTTACAGTTAACGATTAGTGTCCGAAAAAAATGAATAGACAAAAACAAATTTCTGTTGTTTCCTCGTTTTATCGACAAATCCGTGTAAGTTTCATTGCCATGATGATGTATATCTCATTTGTTTGTTGTCACTACTAGGGCATCGTGTATATTTCCATTTATAATGGGTAATTGTTGTTCCCATTTAATATTCTAAAGTCTTATTGAAAGCTTTGAGCCCTTACGTGTATACGTTCGTCAGATCAATAGATTTAAAAACCCGTCATAATTCATTTGCTATAGATGCCGTCAAGCGTAGCCTGTGCCGTAAGAATCGATTGAAATAATACTAGACATCTAATCATTCATGTGTAATGGGTAGGCAAATGGCGATTTTTGAATTTAAAAATATCATTTAGTTCATATATATATATATATATACATAAAAGATATTTAGGTCAGAGTTTCCCGATTTTGATTTACATAATTAAAAATGAGCGCAAAAGGGAAATTATAGTGTATTAAAATCAAATGAGTATGTCACGTGATGTCACCATGTGATAATTTACAACGATGTTTCATGGTAAATAATATTTATTCAGCGATTAAAAGATGTCAACATTTATCTACAATCATGTATGTATACCTGTATCAGCATTGTGTTCTAATTATTATGTACATTTGCAATATGGAGTAAAATATTTCATAGCCGTTATAAATTTACAGCCATATCAAACAACGCTCTTCTTATGTTATCACAAAATAATAACGAAATATATAACTTAAGTCATGAAATGTTATTGTACCCTTATAAGTTGAAAGGAATACATGTTCGACGAAGTGTCCTCTTCTATTTATAAACAGTAGCAGAGACTGTAAGCTATCGTCTGAATACTACATTTAATAAAAGGAAGAGAAGTAACTCTTGTAAAATTCTTAGCTGTTTATTGTACTATATAATTTGTCTGCCCTTGTAATATATCTCGGAATCGTTAATCAATGTTGTCTGTGGATGATCTTAAATCGATGAAAATTTCCTTACAACAATATTTATATTGATAGATAATTAAAGACAAAATACGACTTACTACAACTTGAAATCGCAAGGACTCGCAGATAAGTGCTACATGTTGTAGGTGATCGTGAATAGTTGTAGGTCGACACACAGCCGTGATCCATTGTGCAGAAATTTGGATAATGTTTTAAAAAAATGAAAGAAAACATCTTAGATTATAATAAACGAATCTTTACATACATGTATCGTGCCAAAAGAAGAAATTAATCTTACGTTGATTGGGATTTGCACATAAAATATAAATTTGATAGTAAAAGTATATGTGTATGCCCTCAAAATTATCTTCACAATGAGAAGGTTGTGTGATTTTACTGATTTATCTTCACAATGTCAAGGTTGAGTTATGACGTATTTCACACATCCTTGACAAAAGTTATTATTCAAAATCTGGACTCACGAATGTATTTTTTTTTTCGGTAAGAAACAATATATAGAACTACATCGGGAAACATTTTCATTGAACGACATATTGATATGGATAATCATTGATTACGCTTCTGTAGAGAAAAATCAAGCAGGCACAGGTGTTGTAGCATAGATTATCTTCCCACATAGACCCCCCCCCCTCCCCCCGGATAAACTGACCCAGTATAGAACTTCCCCCCGAAAAAACCGACCCAGTATAAATCTTCCCCCACGGAAAAACCGACCCAGCATAGATTATCCCCCACGGATAAAACGATCCAGTAAAGCTTATCCCCCCCCCCCCCCCCTTTTGAGATCAGTACGCTTTTCCCACTTTAGAGATAAAATCCGGTTTGGTTCGAATATTACAAGTGAATGAAACTAAGTATGCATAATGCATTACCATGTTTATTTGACAAAATCTCATCGGATATCGGCACATTGCCAGTTTGAAAATGAAATTTTGAAAAATCATATTTCCCCGCATAAGGGCATGTAGTTTATTATGCAAATTAAAGATAACTCTTTACTCTAGCTGGTATTAGATGAGAATCAAATTATGAACTGATTCCCCATTAAGACACATTATCACCTACATGTCGAGTTAAAACAGATGTAAAAACATAATTTTGATCAAATTACATTTTAGAGGTACCAAAATTACATTTTTAATTTCCTTTGTGGAATTTGTATAGAGTGACATTCAAACATCGTTTAACAAATTATTGGAACTAGAGAGCGGACGTAACATGCAAAAATGTTCGGGGAAAGGAACCAAGAAATCCCTACAAGTTTTGCGAGAAGTATCACTGACGAGATGTTTTTATCTTGGGAGGCTCTTTTCAGTATTTGTATAAGAGTCACACGATGCTGCATACCTACATATATATTTACATACAAGCCTCTCTCACATACACGTAGCCGTCAGTATTATGCACCAGTAATCGAAGATTTGGGATATGTAGTTTTTGCCCTGTCCGTTAGTTTGTCTGTTCGTTTGTCTGCAAAAACTTAAACCTTACACATAAGTTTTGGATGCTGTGTGATAAAGCTTCCATTTTTCACTCTAGGAACCCTTGCGATAAGAGGTAAAAGCACGGTAATTCCATTTCCCACAGGATTCAATGTTAATTTACCAAACTTCCGGCAAGATTTACACACCATCCTACACGTTAGCTTTATATAACCCATATATCAAAATGTTTGTCAGACCCTCCTCTATCAGAATTTTAAGTTTACCATAGGTTATCCACCTTAATTTCGAGAAAATCATGCTGTAAGGGAGTCACTCCCAAAAATTTGCCAAAATTCAAATGTAAATAACAACCCCTTTTTAGGTCATAAAATTTTTACATTAGCGAAATGAGAAAAAAAAATACATGATTTTACAGTAGAATCAATCTTTATTTATAGATTGATCATATGATTTCATCCAATTAACGCTCCTGATACAATGAAATAGTAGTCCTTCTCTCCCTACACCACATCAGCCAAATACGACTCTCGTCAATTACTGTTCTTTGACCAAGACCTTTCCACTCGGTATATTTGAACATCATCTTCTTTTGAAAATCTTACGTCTTGTTCATAACGTTTGATTTGTAAGTGACAGTATTAAATGGCATGCGCTTATAGTTGGTTCCATGACTTTTGACTTTCTAGTTTGACCTACTTTAGAATAACCGCTCGTACTTGATAGACGGAGCAATTCGTGCTTCACAAACTCATCTTGTTTATTTTGATGTTGTTTTATGTTGTAAAGATGTCGTCGACATATTTGCAAATCATTCGGATATATCTGTGGCGAAATGTTGTTTGATCAAGGCGAACTAATATGATCCTTTCTGTGAGGTGTGGGTTATTTTTGTTTTGTTTTGTTTTTTGTTATTTGTTTTTGTTTGGGGGAGGGGGTTGTTTTTTGTTTTTGTTTTTGGTTTTTTGTTTTGTTTTTAGGGGTTTATTTATTTATTTTTTGCCTTTTTTGGTTGTCCCCCGACTTTCGCGAAAGCGTAGGGACATTAAAGCTCATTCGTATGTCCGTCGGTCTGTCCGTAACAAAAACTTTAACCTTGGTTATAACTTTCTAACTGTAAGACGTAGGACCTTCATATTTGGCATTTGTGTCCCTAAGTTCAATACCTTTCCATTGGTACCCAATTCTTTTCTTTTTTCATCACGTGACCTTGACCGTGACTTTTGACCTACTTCAATGTAACTTTTTAACCGTAAGATGTGGGGCCTTCATATTTGACTTGTGTGCCTCTAAAGTAAATTCTCAATCATGTTAGATTTTAGTATAATATCATCAAACTTTACAAGGTTCCGCTGCAGATTCATGTAGACATGCACAACCATGACAATATATCACCCTTACTGATAGAACCACGAAAGCGGGGGACCACAATTTCTTTCTTTCTTTCTTAATTTTTTTGTTTTGTTTTTGTTTGCTTGTTTTCTTTTTTGTTTTTAGTTTTGATTTTGTTTTTGTGATTTGTTTTTTGTTATTGTTTGTTTTTTTTTATTTGTTTGTTCTGTGTCCTTGTGCCATAATAATTTGAACCCCCAGACCATGAAAATAAGCAAAGTAAAACCATTTCAGGGATTGAAACCTCTTTTTCTCAATACCAAATCTTTTCTATTCTAATATAAATGTGATCTAAAATATAATATGGCATCTTGACGTAATGTTAATGAGATTTTCCCAGTGATTCTGCTCAATAATCATACATGTATATCTTATTGTTACTTTTTGCTGTGTGTTTGATATAGTTTACACCATTAAGAATGATGAGAAAGAATCTTTGTTTTGTATGCATGGATGTTTATTTTCCTCCATCGCCGGCTGATAGGTATTTCAAAAGGACGTAAAATCAAGACTAAATTACAGTTTGAGTTTTCCGATTTGACGAATCAATAGGGGAATGATGAACCCAGGTAGGGGAAAATCTATGCTGATAATCAGAAGGGGAAAACCGTACAGATAGAATATTCCCTTTAGAGGGGGAAGGGTCGGTTTATTCGAGGGAAAAGTCTATGCGGTGGATAGTCTATGCTATAACACCGGAATTAAAGTTGAACCGACTGGATCAATATACCTCTACATTTTTCAAAAGAAATGGACAAATATCATTATAATATCATAGTAGATAATGACTCACAATATAATTCTAGATATATATCTAGATATCTAGATATCATGCTGTTATAGTACAATCAACAGATATCGAGAGGTTGAACTATGCAACATGAGGAATCTAAACGAAAACATATTGAATGTACATGTACATGTAAATATATTTAGTCCCTCAACAACACTGCAATCCCACCTCAGACCTCGGAATTATAACACAAAAATGCTGTCAAAGGAACCATTGTCTTAGAGGGATTTAAGTCAACAATGCACCATAGTGAACTTTTCTTTTATTTACTAGTTTTGCCAGTAGTGAAATTTAAAACAAACACACTATAAACAGTTGACATATACCGGACATAAAAATTGCAAATCTGACTAGAATAAAAAATGATTTGTGAATAATTCCAAGGGACAGTCACTTCTTAATCATTTCCTTTTGTACTGATGCGGACAAATCATCTTCTCGAAAAACCATACAATAATCCTAATTATAGCGACGTTAACCGTCACGTGGGGACTCTGTTTTTACGCTCTCGTTCGACCTGTCCCATAGCTGTTTGGTTCGAACTCACAGTGTTTCGACCAGAAACTAAGTGCATTACATCCTGAACAAAACTGTAATTTGACTGTCAGATTTTCAGTGAATGTTATTTTTATTTTACGTACCCAGTCATGTGTTCACTTTGAATTACTAAAAAAAATGAAAGAGAAAAATGACACATATATTTATAACCTCCTGCTGTATGGCGGTTGTTTTCATTTTCCTGCATATTTCTAAATTTCTGTGTACTACAGGACACAAAATGTAATTAGCATATTCGACGTACCTTCTCAGCCAAACGAAAAAACAGTAATATCACATGCAAATACAATGTGAAATATAGCAGTAAATGACGTCTGCGTAACACTGACGGCATTCATTGACTCTTGATAACCAGTGATGGGACCGACTGTTCCCGAGGCTAAGAATCTCATGTCCGTCATAGATCCTTAGAACATTCAGCCGTCAACACAACTGCTATACTTGCATACATTTTCAACAGACTAATCTATGAAATAAAACCTTCAAAAATCTTTTCTTTTTCAACATATTTTATTCCAAAAATCATTTCATGTACTGAAAACAGTATATAAAAGAAATGTTGAGTTTGATATGTATATCACAAAGACTAAAAATCTGAATAAATAATAGAATAAAAATACATGGCACATCTTTGTAAATAATCTAAGTGCAATAATGATCTTATATTACCTTGAGTCAATGGAACCCACTGAGTAGCTTCAATACAAAGTGTAATTTATACAGTAAAATGATATACAACTTTTATTAGAACATGAAGTATTTGGAGAAAATATGGCACAATGAGAAATTTCATTCTTATTTAACAGGGTAGATAAGATTAATCGGTGACAACGATCGTCACAAACTATGGCACATTGTGTGTGAAACATGTGAATATATAGCATTGACTAAGGTCAAGGTATACTTCGATGTTATTCACTACGTAAATCATACACTGACTTGTGAAAGTAACAACTGTGATAAGTAACAAATGTGATGTTATCATGAGGGAGCAACCATTTTATTTTTAAGGAGGGGGGGGGGGGGGGGGGGGGGGGGGGGCAGGAAGACTTTCACCGGCCTGAATATTTTTTTTGCCCAATTTCAGAGCCGGATTATTTATTTATTTATTTATTGTTTTTTATTTGCCGGCTCTTTGGGCCGATTATTTTTTTTTCCCAAAATCTTAGCCGGACATTTTTTTTTACAAAGTCTTCCTGCCCCCCCCCCCCTAAAAATCAAATGGTTGCTCCCTAACAATGACTGCAGTGTGAACATTCATTGACCTTTGGGAATCAGGTGTGATGTCACTGTAGTGCTGATGGAGGTGTGAACATTCACTGACCCCTGGAAATCAGGTCTGATCTAATGTAGTGCTGACGGTGGTATGAATGTTATTGACCTCTGGAAATCAGGTGTGATGTCACCGTAGTACTGATGGAAGTATGAACATTCATTGACTCGTGAGAATCGGGTTTGATGTCACTGTCGGCGCTGTGAACATTCATTCACTCCTTGGAATCAGGTTTGATGTCATTGTAGCAACGACGGTGGTGTGAACATTTATTGACCCCTGGAAATCAGGTTTGATATAACGTAGTGCTGATGGAGGTGTGAACATTCATTGACCCCTGGAAATCAGGTCTGATATAACATAGTGCTGATGGAGGTGTGAACATTGATTGACCCCTGGAAATCAGGTGTGATGTCACCGTAGTACTGACGGCGCTGTAAACATTGATTGACTCTTGGGAATCAGGTGTGATGTCATTATAGCACTGACGGTCGTGTGGACATTCATTGACTATTGAAAAAAAGGTCTGATGAAAGGTAGGACTGACGGCGGTGTGAACATTCGTTGACCCCTGGAAATCAGGTCTGATGTACCGTAGGACTGACGGCGGTGTGAACATTCGTTGATCCCTGGAAATCAGGTCTGACGTAACGGTACTGCTGACGGTGGTGTGAACATTCATTGACCCTTGAGTGAGGTCGAGTAGCCGGGAAGATAAAATATCTGAATTAACGGTAAGTGAAATAAAAATGCATGAATGTTAGTATGACATGGTTATGCTTACCTTAAATATATACAAAAACTTTTATAAATGATGGATATATTATATGTCAATACTTGTATTGTTTAAAAGTCTGGTTTGTTTGTTCTTGACATTTACAAACGTTAATTTGAAAATGATCTCACAACTTAAGATATGAATTTTCTATAATTATTTAACATTCATTTTGTAGTAAACTAAATGAAAAATGATATAGTACAGACCTATAAAGCGATTACAGTTATGTTACTGAATATTTTCAATATTTTACAAATCTGTACAAACATCATGATATGGTCCACTATCAAGTTCTGAAAATTTTCTACATGTACGATGGAAAATTTCTTTTCTGGTCATGCCCCCATTTTACATAAACGTCAAAGTAAAACATTCACAATTTGTCACACATCATGCTCTAATAAAATTTTCCACTTGGAAAACCTGTAACGTTGCCCCTTTCCCTTTCTGAAAGCCTCTGAATGTGCTACTGATGCCTTTTGGCCGTATGGTCAAACTTAACTCCATCCCACGTAGTGCCATCTCCTGTTTGTCTCAGAACCATCTGCATGGGGAAAACAAAATTAAGTAACCAAAGATTGCCGAATACAGACACAAAATTAGAATTAACAGAGGCAGTAGACTTAACAGGAATATCCTTGGTCATCTCGTACAAGGTTTTACCGGAAACTATGATGATCATCTGAGCATTTAAATAGATAAAACCTATAAACCCGAATAAGACTTCCGTGTAAACGTGAAAAATCATAATGGCGATATGGAGCGGAATGGTTCCCGTACAAGCACGTATTAGAGTGAAGGGTAATAAGTAGTCTGTCCAGGAATAAGCATGTGGGGCATAAAGAAGTCTGAGGTAACTAACTGTAGTATATCCTCCTACAAAACCGATGATGGATGCATAGAATACCAAGACAACAAAGTAACGCTGATTTCGAAAACCTATGCATCTGCCGACCATGTAGCAATGATGATCGCGCTTTAAAATGCAGACATTACACGTTTTACAGTGATGTGTACGTGGAGGAACACGAAGTTGACATATCTCACAATAATGCCATTCCAAACTTTCTCCTGTAGCTCTGTCTTCCATCACATGACCATTTTGATGTGTGGTGTCAAATGTCGTAAACCGTTCTGGCGGGTAATTCCATCTCTCATGCAGTCTGACGTCATTGGGTCTATCTTTGGTTTTACGTAATGCCGTGTCATATAGTGAACAGCATAGGTAGTTAGCAAGTCCCTCGATACAGCAGAAATACACAAAAACTTTTACATAGTATTGTGTCCAGTCATCGTAATCTGACAGAAAATAAGGAATGAAATATGTTACAAACATATACAGTTGTGTAGGAGCCTGGAAAGCCAAAAGGCAGTGCAGCATTCTCAGGGCAGTCTTTGAATGGCGCCTTTCAGATTTCTTTTTCTTGTAGAATGCTTTCCAATTTTGAATCAAGGGTGTGTTTGGATTGTACCAGTCTGGAATGTCGACTTTTACAGTATTCCTGAAAATAAAAAATCAGATATATCAAAGTCTCTGCAGTATTACATGTTTGTCCCACATTAGGTTAAACTAGCAAGTCCTTTTCTCTCCCCACTTCAAAGGTTTTCAAAATATTGATGGATTATTGTTTTACGCCATTCCACGATTCTTTCACGTATATGGTGATGGTATCTTCCTGGTGCATTGTATATATATTTATGCTCACCACCAGCAGCAAAGGATCTTTTACGTCCTACGCCTACCATGGCAAGGGAACTCTGTACTGTCTCATCCAAGACAGGGCACCGGTGTGCCCATGGCGAGAGTCGAGAGCCTCTCAGTCACAAGCCGAGCGCCTCATCTACTGAACCGTACCAGCTTTTTCAATATAAAAACTGCTGCATACATATTTCTATGTTGTAATTATTTTCAACAAAAACATAATTAAAATAGTTTCTAAATATCTTGTAAGACTTTAAAATTAATCTTTTCAAGGAACACGTAGCGATTGGGTTACTTTCTGAAAGTTGCTATCGCGTTCTTACTTGGATCTTGGTCCGTGTGGAGACGTGACGTTTGCTATTACATTTTCTAGTCAAACTACAATGTTTGAAAAACCAATACCAGGAAGAGAGGGGAAGGCTTCAACATATATGGTGCTGAATACTGAATTCTAAACATCTTATTATCAGCCATTGTGAACCATACTAAATTTGGTACATTAACAGCCGTGTCGTTGAAAACTCTTTAACTTTATACTTTTAAAAATTAACATGAAAATCTGTCACATTGTAAAATAATTATTATGATAACCGCGTGTGAACTCAGCAAGTCCGTGTAAACTTAACAAGGACTTCATTGGCCTGCTAGCTTGTGTTGTGGACTTGAACCGTTAGTTAGAACATATTTGACAAAAAACTTGGTTCAGAACAATGACCAATAGAAACGCAGTGGCAACGTGTAAAGGTCGCCGCACCGTAAGATCTGGGTTTGTACATAATAGGTGTCGGAGACACGAAATCCTCTTGGGAACAGCCTCAAGCAGTACCACTTTCTCCTTAAGTTGTCACTTCGTTTTTACCGTTCGAGTTTCATTCTTGCGGAGTTCACATCCATACGTACTAAAGTAGTTCTTGTCAGAACGCGTTCGCGGGAGTCCTGGGAAGATTGCTTTGGTCTGTCAGTGAAGTTAATAACAATATTTATAAAAGTGCCATCTTTGTTAGAAACCGAAATCGGGACTTTCGGATTTGCAGCCCACCGCTCTACCAAGTAAGCTAAAGGGAATTCCCCTCCAGCCGAGTTAGTAACAAGTACCTGGACAGAGCAAACCCCGGTGACACATCGATATCACATTCTCAACAAGAACTTGTAAGAATGGTGAAGTCCTCACGGCGCTTCTGATGTTCACTTCACTTCTCGTGTCCTGGTATCAACGCCATGCTAGACTATGTAAGTGTGATAGGAAAAGCAGGAGTTTGTTCTTTGTGGTATATGAATAAATAACTTGTACGGTCACATAATATAATAATGAAACGATTTAAATACTAAAATCCAGGCATCCATGACTTATCTCATAAATAAAATAACGAACAATGTTCACCTTTGTCAACTGGTTTTAGCATCGTACCCGAATCTATTGTATCATAAAAAATGATGGGCTTACCTGTTGTGCATCTTAATGGATTTATATGCAAGGCATATATGTGAAGTTGTTATACACCGATACCCGTCCAGAGGCACATACTCGTTGCGATGATATAAAGGAAAACAAACATATCTTTTAGATTTAAACCAACTACATTCTATGGAACGCCATAGCTGTCTGTATGGGCTTTTTTTACGGATATCATGCTGTTTTATAATTACATGCTGTGGTAGCATAATTATATGCTATGGTTTTATTATTATATGCTATGGTTTCTTTATTATATGCTACATATCATCATATGCTGTAGTCTTATAATTATATGCTATGGTCAAATAATCATATACAGCAGTTTATAATTATATGCCAAGATTTCATTATTTTATAATGCGGTCTTATAATTATATGCTGTGATTTCATTATCATATGATGCGGTCTTATAATTATATGCTGTGATTTCATTATCATATGATGCGGTCTTATAATTATATGCTGTGGTTTCATTATTATATGATGTGGTCTTATAATTATATGTTGTGATAACATTATTATATGATGCGGTCTTATAATTATATGCTGTGATTTCATTATCATATGATGCGGTCTTATAATTATATGCTGTGGTTTCATTATCATATGATGTGGTCTTATAATTATATTCTGCAGTTTCATAATTATATTCTTTAGTGACACAATTATATTCTGTAGTTCCATAGATCTGATTATATTTTGCTGTTCCAAGAGTTCGGAACAAGATTTTTGGGTGTTTATAAAATTGGCAGGCGGATACGGATTCTATATAAAGTACGAAAACGGACGCGGATTATCCGTGTCCGTATTTCTTTAGTTTTTCATTATTTATACGACTAAAACGAGTTAACTCATTTACATTCCGTTTATTACATCACCGTGTTCGAGCCTCAGTTGTAGGGATTTGGTAGGGTTGGATGTTGGAGATAGTCCCCTTTTTTGCTTTGGAGATGATGTTCCAAAATGTTCCCCACCCTACCGAATCTTCAAGTGGGATTCGAACACTGTGATGTGTGGCTAATTATCGTTTTTCAAGTTAACATTGATGGTGGTTCCTGGATCCACATGGAAAACTGGAGGCGGACGATTTTGTAAAATAATCGAATTATTAGTGTCGAAGTCTTTGATCTCAACTCGTGAACATACATTCATGCAGAACGAGCCATAATAAATTAATTATAGTTCTACAGAAGATATCACAGATTTCAACATGAGATGGTTTTGAAAATTTTAATTTTAAAACACATTTAGTTTTATAAACACATTTACTGACTCGGACACTGCTTTTGAAACGAGGCAAGAGATAAGGGAAATAATTCGCACGTAGTCCTAATTCTTTTGGCTGGACTATGGAGTGTAAGTGATGTAATTTGTCTTTGATTAGCGAGAAAATGAAATTACAAGGTTGAAATTCTACGACAGCCTGGGGGTGGCGGGTGTTGTCAAATTTACAGTAAGGGAAAAATGTCATTATTACGAGAAAAACTCCGTTATTACAAGTTAAGAAAGTCATAATTACAAATCAAGAACCATAACTCTGTCATAAGAAGTTCAGTTGATTTCATAACGACTTATCTCGTAATAACGACTTTCTTCACATGTAATTACTATTTATTTTATCCCGTAATAATGACTCTCTTAACTCGTAATATAAAGACTTATCTACGGAAACGTTTTGGTGCCTGGTGTTGTTGTGTTGTAGGTAGGTATCATGACAAAAATAGAATTGACTTGCCGAGATTAATAAAACTTGATGACGTAATGAAGTCGAAAAGTTGCCGTAAACTATCCTTAAACGAGTTCTTTTGGGTAACTTGTCATCTATAAAACATTTAGTTGATTTTCTTTAAGTCAAGATAACTTTATGCGATTTTCCTCATGTCAATTTTAAAATAAATCGTCGTAATAAAGTCGCATTTCCATGAAAATGAGGAATTATTGACATCATTTTTGTTGATATGTTGCAATAAACATGCTACTAACGAGAATTTTATGTCGAGTTATTGTTTTAAAAATACCATTTCGAAATTTCGTAAGTCACTTTCTCTTCGACATCGAGTTATCAAACTCGTATTTGTATGAAAATCTCGAAATATTGACTTCGTTGAAGTCAACATGATGCGAAAAAGTCATACTTACTGATATATTTTTTTTTTGACGAGCATTATTTATATGCTGAATACCTTGTATAAACGCATTTCCAAAATTGATATGTTTTCCAGAAACAATTATTTATTTCTTCATAATTTCTTATATTAACAGTAATAAAAAGGGGTGGGGGACACATTTGATAGTCAAGTATTAACCAGAATACTCAGTCATTTTGGTGCAAAGTCTGGAGTTTACTCTTATTATTTGAGTGTTTTCAATCTTAATATCTGTATAAGCCTTGGAAATCTGTAACGAAAAAGGGAGTCCCTCCTCTAAACCCGCCACTGTATATGCTAAGTATCCAGTGGAGTTTTTTTTTCTTCAAATCAAGTCCATTATAATTACCCTTCCCAATGAAAATTTCATTGTCGTCGTTGATTTTTTCCCCCAAAATTTGTCTAAATTCTCCCCAAACATTGATCTCTCTTGAAAAATTTTGGGGAAAAATCAACGTCGACAATGAAATTTCATTGGGAAGGATCCTTAAAACGGACTTAATTTGAAAAAAAATACCAACCCCTCTCCCCCCCCCCCCAAAAAAACCCCACTGGATACTAGCATATACAGTGGCAGATTTAGAGGGGGGGGGGCTCCCTTTTTCGCTACAGATTTATATTCCTCATATAAATAGTGATCGTCAAAAAGAATAACAGTGTTATACTAATATTTAAAACATTTAATATGTTTAAACATTATTATAGAATAATGTTTAAACATATTAAACGTTTTAAATATTAGTGTAACATCAGTAAGTATGACTTTTTCGCATCATGTAGACTTCAACAAAGTCAATATTTCGATATTTTAATACAAATGCGAGTTTGATAACTCGATTTCGAAGAGAAATTGACTTACGAAATATCGAATAGGTATTTTTAAAACAATAACTTCACATAAAATTCTTGTTAGTAGCATGTTTATTGCAACATATTAAAAAATGATGTCAATAATTCTTGATTTTCATGAAAATGCGACTTTATTACGACGATTTAATTTGAAATTGACATGAGGAAAATCGCATAAAGTTATCTTGACTTAAAGAAAATCAACTAACTGTTTTATTGATGACAAGTTATCCAAAAGAACTCGTTTAAGGACAGTTTACGGCAATTTTTCGACTTCATTACGTCATCAAGTTTTATTAATCTCAGCAAGTCAATCTTATTTTTGTCATGATACCTACTTACGACACAACAACACCAGGCACCAAAACGTTTCCGTACTTATCTCGTGATAACGACTTTTCATCTCGTAATAACGACTGGCATAACTCGTAATTACAACTTTTTTTTATCTCGTTATAACGACTTATTATCTCGTAATGACGACGTTTTATCTCGTAATAACGACTTCCTCATTTTTTTTTTCAGTTTGGAATTAGACATTCCTAGCCTTTCGTAGAATTCAAATGATCAGACATATTTTAAAACATAAAGTTAAAGACGTTAACCATGACCACGGTTATTCTATTTTTAACTTTAAAAATTTCACGTTTAATAAAAACGTTGTATCCTTCTAAATGTGCGATCTGGTCTTTTGTATTACTCACTGTTTAAATAATGTTGTAAATTGTACTCATAACTCATACTCGGTGAATCGAAAAAAAATCTAGCGAGTTGTTTTGTAATCGGACATTTCAACTTGTTGGTGGATCCAACACTTCCATCTACTGTTGTAAGGTATCCACGACAAAATCCTTATATCTATTTGTTGACAAAAAGTCCCGTGAATTTTGTTTAAAACAATGCCGTGTCTGAATTATAAGGATTGGAGAGGTTTTCGCTGTCGATGCAAACGACAATGAGGAAGGAATAGGAATGGTACAGTAGGTTCGGGTCTAGGAAAAACATATTTTATCGGAAAATATTATAATAAGACGATGTGATTCGAGGAATGTAATTGAAACTTGGTCAAATGATACGTCAAATGATACGAAAATTGGTTGCAACAGACTTTCTTGACGACGATTATTCTATGCTTCACAGTGGCAATGGCGAGTAGGGAGACGCATGAATAGCGCAAATAATAGAAATAGTGTAAATGAGTTAGCTCATCTTAATCGTATAAGTAATGAAAAACTAAACAAATTAGAATAATAAAATACAGAGACAGAAAATCCGTATCCGTCTCCGTACTTTATGTAGAAATCCTGCATAGAATCCGTATCCGCCTGCGGATTTTATAAACACTCTAAAATCTAGGTCCGAACTCGATATCCGGAATTCCTCGGACAGAGCAACAAAATAATGGAACAGCATAATATAGTTGTGTTACTGCAGAATATAATTATAAAACCACATCATATAATACTGAAATCACAGCATATAATTATAAAACTATTGCATATAATTACAGGACTACAGCATATAATTATAAGACTACAGCATATAATCATAGGATCGCAGCATATAATAAGGAAACCACAGCATATAATTATGTAACTAAAGCATTTAATTATGAAACATCATGATATCCCTAAAAAAAACCCCTTATAAGACAGCTATGGCGTTCCATAACATTCAACTTTTCGTGATTAGTGTAACTCAATCACTTACACGGACTTTAACTTGAAATGCGTCACAATTTAAAATATTTGTAAATTCAGAGTAGTATTGATATCGCTTTTAGCACTGTCAGCTCAATTTTATGGACCCTTTATGACGAATGTCGTGTATACGGAGAATCTAGGTAGAAGATATTTTAAGTATTTAAACTAATAATCTGCTCGTAAATAAATACCGAAATACTAATTTCAACAATTATGTGGAACGGTATCAAGCGAAGGTATCATTCAAGAAGTATTACAAAACTGAATGAATTATATATTGTATCTTAGCTTAAAGACCCCCCCCCTTTTTTTTTTTTTAATGGGCAACATCACACGGAATTTCTGACTTGGTTGAAAGAATATTACGTTAGATGTACCAAAGTTAAGATTATAAAACGTAAGATATATAACATGTACACATGTAAACTCCTTGCAAGTAGAACCGAGCACAGACGGAATATGACTATACACATTTCTGCTTTATTTTTCAAGGAAGAATGAGAGTAAAGAATACAATATTTAGCCAAGGGAAAAGAAGTGTATGTTGTTCCACAAGGCAGCCCTTTGTTTTGTGATAAATTTTGTATACACATCCCGCTACTGTTAAGTTTCCTATAGATTATTTATTTTGAAGGGGAGGTTTCTTTTTTACATGTTAAAATGATTTATTTTTCCTTCTTATTTTACATTGAACCAATAATATTTTACTTGTATTTCACATTTCGCTTCCATAGAAATGAAAGAACTTTCAGGTGCCACATCTGTTATAATACGGTACCCTGGTTTGTACTGTTATAATACTGTACTCTAGTTTGTACTGTTATAATACTGTACTCTAGTTTGTACTGATATAATACTGTACTCTAATTTGTACTGTTATAATACTGTACTCTAGTTTGTACTGTTATGATACTGTACCTTTATTTGTACTCTTATAATACTGTGCTCTGGTTAGTACTGTCTCCTTCGAAGTCAGGACACCGAAGAGCGGCAGGATGGACTCGAACCTGAGTTCTTTCGGTCAGTAGCCACATTACATGATCGACTTTTGACTTCCACATTGTAGCAACTGCGACCATGTAAAACCCCCTTTTAAAATACAATTCAACTACTCTATATTACGTCATAGCGCCAGTAAAATTTACCTCGAGTTCTTTACCAAATGAAAAGTCTCATTTTCCCATAATTATTTTTTTTCTCTTTAGAAATGTAAAAAAAAAGTGACGACAAAACAGATGAAAGTGTGTGTGTTTAAACATTTTACCCTGACAGTAGACAGTAGAGTATGAAGAAAATTTTCAACTTTTCTGCTCAATCTAATGTATCTTTATATCTAAAATATATACAAAAGAGGTGCATAATGTTCATTTATGATACAATAGAAATTGAATGTAATCAACTGTGCTACGCTTTTTGTGGAAATCATTATGAAAGTCAGAGAAAATATCGCTCTTTTCGGCAAATGATTCAATTCTTTTTCACAGGATAATAAATGATAACAAATTCACACATAACTCTTTTCAAGAAAAGCTCAAATATATAGAGAGCAAAAGTCATTTACATGGCGTCAAAATTTTGATATTACATTGTATTATGAACTCATGTGAAGAGTATGTCGGACGTTGGGTCAAAGGAGAAAGATTGGACACTCTTTCTGAATGGCGAAAGTCAATCAGTGGGTTATACAAGAAAATAATTCGAAGACTCTGTCCTTTCTTTAACAACAAAATCAAGTCTAGACTATATTTCGTGAATCCAGCGTCATTAGAGAACATTCTCGACTTCACGAAAATTTCATCATTGTTCATGCTGGCAAGGTAGTAAACAATTACACATTCGTATGTAAGGCATATTATATTAAATGTTACCGGTATATAGAAGAGCTTGCTCTGCATTAAGTGCTTGATAATCCCACTTGTATCGTTACTTTGTCTTCTTCAGATGTATTGGATAACCACAAGTCAGTTCTCAGTTCATTTGGCATTACTACAGATGAATCTGATTTCGAGCTGCAATAGCTTTTTTGGATTCCAAAGATGCATAGACTTCCATATACATGCGTAAGATCAACGCAATAAAATACTAAAGAATGTCCAGTCCGCATAGAAACGAGAGTACTTATCCGATATCGTGCCCAATAAGATAAAGGGCACCTGGCTTCCGACGCCTTATTGCAATCGGCCTCGGCCGATTGTATATTAAGATAGTAAAATCGCTTTGAGAGCGCATGTGCAAACTCCATTAGCGTGGCATGTTGTATAATAATCTAGTACTAAGAAACAATATTAGCACATAATTCTGCTGTAAATATTGAGATTTCTAGAAATAAATCTTATAAAGTGTTCACAATTAAAAAAAAAGATTTGCTCACTACAAAACCCAACTTCTTTCCGAATATTAACAATAATATCCGAGAGACTTCCATAAAAAGGAAAGAGGCGCAGCTACTTTCCTAATAAGGAAATTAGACTTTAGAAATATTAGCGGGAAAATTCACAACTGCGCATAAAAGGTGGTCTCGAAAACAATTACCTGTAATTCCTATCTACATAAAGCCTTTTGGCTTTGTGACCAACAGCTTGGAGATTTAATGCTATTCCGATTGCAACCTAAGCTTTTTAAAAAGCTACGCTTGTAAGTTTGTATCGTATGCTGGCCATAATGTTTACGGCATCCAACTAGTCGAAGGATCAGGACCCGTAAAGAAAGTGACAAGGACCGAAATATTGAATACCGGCGAAATGGTCGAAAGTGACTCTAGTGACGTAGACGATAATTTAAATCGCAGTAAAATTGTTCAATTATACATGTATATACAGACGATGAACCGGAAAAAGTCGAAAAGGATACCGCCAGTGACGAAAATTAAGCGGCGAGATCGCTAATCTATGTGCAAGTCTAGGCTCTCCGTTAAGTGCGACTTTGAGTCTATCGTGGTGAAATTTGCATCATTAAAGAATGTACAGAATGTTGGAACACGACACTGGTTACTGAATTAATCGTTTTGAAATTGTCTGTTTGTATCATTGTTGGAGACAGCAATGACAAGATTGGTGGGGGAGGGTGATAAGCAAGGTATGGAATTTATGCCGTTTAAAATAATAAAAAATTATGATGAACTTTTGCCGGCGTTGGGTGTCGAGCTCGCGCACTTGGTGTTGTTGGTCCGCCGCCTTAACCATTGAGCTACTGGACATGTTTATTACGGCTAGTGGTTTAATGTAACGTCCATTGAGTAAAATTATTTAGAAATGATTCAATGTCTGAAAAGTGTAAATAAAAAGTATTTTTGGTGTATATCACAGTACTTAATTCCATTTAACATCATATTATCGAGTCTTTGGACTATTCAACTCTTTCTACTACCATTCCTCATCAGAAACTGAAGAACAAAATGTTTATTATCTAAAATGTCTTCTTTAACAAAAATCGATCTGGCATGTATAAGTATCTCGTTTTCGGCCACAGAGATTAATAATTTGTAAAGGAAATGTCTGATTCTAGTAGCAAGTATAGAAAGAGAGATCAGCCAAAAATTTCTTATATAGATAATATTTCTGTAATTTTTGGTGAGAAAGTGTTCCAACAGATTGTTGGCATTCCGATGGGCAAAATTGCGGGCCACTTCTGACTTACAATTTTGTACTCATGCAAAGCAGACGTCTTAGTCTCTGCTCTCCAAAGGCTATGAATAATTAATATCTTGGATCAATTTTAAATACAGATACATCGATGACGTTTTGTCGATTAAACAACCCTGAATTTAAATATCACCTTAACATCATATATCCAAAGGAACCCGAGATAACACATACAACTGAGAGCGCAGCTGCATCTTCGATATACTCCTATCACTTATGATCAGTTATGATCTTACCTCTCTCTATAACAAACGTGACGATTTCAATTTCATTATTAACAACTTCCCTTTCCTGAGTAGCAACATACCTTTTTCTACCGCATATGCCGTATTCATTTCACCACTTACACCCTATGCCAGGACATGCTCTTTGCCTGACAGGTAGGCTTCTTGCCGCGAAACAAAGGGTATCTCAGAAGGGTATATTGAGGAACGGTTGAAATTGCAAATGAGAAATTTCTGTGGTCGATATAGGGATCTGTTGCAATTTGCGATCACCATTTCATGAATTAAACTGACATTTTGGAATCTGATCATACAACCTAACCATCTTGAACGTTTTGACATTATTCGAGTTGACATTAAATGTATACACACAGACATTTGTTCATGTGCATTTCCGACACAAACATTTCAGTTCAACAGCACTTCATACCTTAAATAGGATTATTTGATTTAGTGTCCTTTTCTCCTTCATGTGTGTATATACATGTATTTACTTCCTGAACCTGGATAGTTTGATGCAGGACTTTTGCAATGGGTGTTTGATGTAATCAGGGGACGCTTACTCCTAGTTAACCGTTCAGTACACCTTCTTTGTTTACTTCAACATCTCACCCAAAGTAATAACAGAATATCAGTAGAGCGGCATTCTTCAAACGATTGTTGTTTATGTCAAACATCTTTAAACTGCTAGACAAAATCATAAAAAACTTTTCGACATAATTTTACAATCATATTCGACCTTTCATCGGATATCTAAAATATGATCTAGTATTTGACTATTGTTGGGTCTTGTACTTATATATACGTAAACCTTACATCTATTTTGATTTCATGCGACTTTAGCTCACAGAACGCGATTTGAACGCAAAAAAAATATGTAGATAAATAAAAATCTAGATACCAATTCGATGTCAACAACTCCAAGTCAAAATAACAAGACAATAAATATATATTACAAGCAATCACGGACCAATGTTTTAACAAAAGTGGGGTCAGGTGCCATGGAGGAGTAAGCGTCACCTGTCGACCTGTCACATCCGCCGTAAACATATGCGAATAATATAATTCGCAGTCACAGGAGTTGGAAACGACACAACTATAGTTACAATCAGTATACGTGATGATCAGTATAAATAATACAATATTGTAGAGTGGTAATGTAGACAACTGTGGTAACTACTCTGAAATGAGGAAGTATTAGACAACGATCTATCATATCAGCAAATAAATTCTTTATAGCGAACGTAAAAATTATAGGATGTTGATACTATTTTTTGAGTTGAATGCACTGATGTGCCATGTCACTGAATGTTGTAGTATTTGTGATAATAGTTCTAATTATATGAACCGTCCTGACCTAGACAATTGAGTCATTAGTTTAAATTGTATTATGACATTTTTCAAATTGTTTTCAAAGCGGACATAATATTGGTATATTGGTTTTTCAAGAATTTCAAAGTTGTTGAAAATGAATTAAACAATATGAACGTATCCTCATATTTTTAATTTTTCGCAATTTAAGGCGAGTGAAATGACAGCAAAAATGCATGATATACTTCTGGACATCTTGTATCGTTACGCGATGAAAATGTTTTTTAAATATACATATTAATAAAATAACTTTCCAACTCTCAACGTTACATAATTGTCCATTCCAACTGTCTGATCCTGATACATCTCCCCTTTTGAGATCTTTCAGCATCTGCTTCCAATATTCTTTCTTCTGTGATTTATTAGAGTCTTTTGACGTAGTTAAATCCACTATCGCATAAATAAAAGGAAACATCACAGAGAGACCCATTTACCACGTAAAATTCCATGATAAAGCAATAATGCCTTTTATGTCTTATTGCTTTTATGCAATATCTGCCTGGCAGAGGGATTTAAAACAGGTCATAAATTTTAGACAATATCATTTGAGAAGAAAATTCTCCTGTGTGTTTGAGAATTCAGATTCACCATTTTATGTATTAGTTTGTCGGATTGATGATGTGTCTTGATACATACAAGAAATCGATGTAATGTCATCGTACTTACTTCACAGTAAATTGATAGGACCTGCATGCACCAAGTGTAACCAGAGAGCAAAGGATGCTCATATCCCCAATGCACTTCAATTCACCAGTTTCTCTCTAGGAGTCAAAAATACGATGATGGACAAAACAAAACAGAAAACAAACCAGATAACATCTACTTGTGAAGCAATACCCAAAACTACCCAACTGGATGAACTACCCAAAGGAAAGGTGAGAAGCCTGGAGAGAGTAAGCATTTCCTGTCTGGTAACAACAACTGTTATTTATTTCAAGTAAACATTGTCAAACCGTGTAAATTCTAAGTATAAAAAGCGTCCACCTAGAACAACACCGAAAAAACATAAATTTCTGAAATGCCCATACAGCGCTTAAAATTGATATAGTCTGATACATTCTTATAGCTGCAATTGTGTAAACATAGCTCGATCGGTGTTTGCCCTCTGACCGAAGTCGCAATTTCAGGGCTTGTGGTTCGCTCAAAGGTATCCCAAGTTTTGGATAAGACAATTTTAAAACTCCATGGTCCATGCTAATTTAGACGTAATTTTTATGCGATAAAAGAACGCAAAAATCATTGATAGCTGATGATTTGTACATTAACCTACAGTGACTTGTGAATCAGGAGATGAGAGATATTTTTCTGCTTCAGTGTGTTACTTAGTCCCCGAGGTTCAGGTCGGTTTTGACATTACCAATGTGAAGATGATGGATAAATCCAAACCGTAAGTCCGAAAATCATGAAACCATTTGCAAAGGATATACAAAATCAGTAAAAATGAAAACTAAATAGAAAACAACGAAAAAAGTCTGCTTGGAGCGCATATATGAACCCCTTTGGTGGAGTGAGATCAGGTGCCCGGGGATAGTGAGCATCTCCTGCTTGCTAGCAACACCCATCACATATACCCAGTAGAAAGAGTCAAATCATGTAAATTCCATATATATTTATATATGGAGAAGTTATAGTAGATAACCTTCTAGTATAGAAAGTGTCAAATCTGTGTAAAATGATTGGGATCGATCTCATTCCAGAATATTATTTAAAAGTCTGGATAACGGGATATCATACTGTGTGATACGAGTCTCATAACGAATCGTAAATTTTATTCTTCTTGACATTACCAAGAACTATTTAATCTATTAAGGTAATGTAGTTTTATTCAAAGCAAAATAGACAGATATAATACCGAAAGCTTCTGGTTTGAAATATTAGTGATATGTATGTGATTGTGACGATACAAAATATAAACACGACATTCCAACTGACAGAGGAATTCCATGTAAGACACCCATTTCATATAAGAATACGCGCTTTGTACTGACACATCAGTTAAATGAAAATGGTCTATCTTGAGCATGTCATATTACGATAGAAATATAATGAAATGTTTGTTCAAAAAGTATGCCATCCAGGGTTGTTAATAAGTAATATGTCTAGATAAAATGAAGCATTTAAGGCAGCAGGTGATATAAGTATATTGTCATGAACGTGGTAACTAGCCATTGTTTTACTCTGGGTGTGATACTTGTAATTTGGACCGGATATAATATGAAGATAATTTGTTATTGACCGTTGTTATTGATATTATTTAACAATGCTGATGGAAGAATTACCAAAGAAGAACATAACAAAACTGTGCAGGAAATTATTAATAGGTACTATACTAAATAGGGATTTTATATTAATCAATTAATCGTCATCTGAATATGAAACAAATTGATCATAACTGAATGTCATCTCTATTTAAATTATTCCACCATATATTGGGGGAGGATTTCGGTTGTAGACATCTCTGTAAATAGAAGTTGGATATCTCTTGATATACTGCCGATACGGCCGGAAATCACGTGCTCTGAACCAGCCATTGGGGGAACCAATAGGTCTTGAAGACATTGCTGAAGCCCCGTAGTTTATGGTATTTTTGTGTTTGTAGTATGGGACTATTCCAAGGCCTCTTCTTCTGTGTCCTCCCCATAAACCTCTTCTTTTTGCAAAACTTATTGAAATCGGATCTTGATCTTCATACGGAAAGGTTTCATCTCGAAACCATTCTTCCTCAACGTCCGTTGGAGCTACTTCTACGTCGTATCGGGTGTTTGTCATAAGTGTTTTCTCTTGAGATTCATTCGTATTGCTCAATGTTGAAGTTACAACTGTAACCATTAGAATTAAAAATATTTGTTATTATGATATGGCAATGACAAATATAACATTTTCTTCTGGAAGATAAGAAAATTCTAGTCTTTAGGTGCCCCTAAATTGACGTTTCTACATGCATTTGAAATATTTGACTGACATATTTGAACTAATACTGTGTATTCTTACTTATATCGTGTAACTCGCATATATCTATGTATTATTTGTATGTATATCATGAACTCAGGCATAACGAGTTATTTACCTTAAAGTAGTGTACTCTACACCAACTTTATTTCAATTGTAAAGTAACGGCATTTACCTGATTATTGCACAGAAATGTATAACGAAGAACCCACCAGCGATAGTGTGGGTTCGTTTATTCGTCAGATTTTATGTTACACGGGACCTTGGACATACCAGTTTTTCGGATTCGAATCTGGAACCTTTCAATCAAGAGCCGAACTTACTAAACGGCTCAGCGGTTTCTCATAACACCTAACTAAATAAATAAAGTATTGATATTATAAAAATTCCCGAAACTGAGCTGTACTCGTTTCCAAAGAATAACAAATGAAATAAAATATATATTTTGATAAATGTATGAATATATTTGTGGTGTTCATATCTTTTACTAAAATTTGCTCATGAAGAAAAATATATGAATTAAATGATCATGACATAGAGTGTCACAATGCAGAAAGTAAAAGTTAACAGAGTAATAGTAACAAAGTCTATGGCTGTAATTACATATAAAAAACTTACAAATATATGATATAAATGTAATACGCAGTATCATAAATTTGACCTTACCAATGATTGTCGCCATAATCAGAATTCGGAAAATAAGACACTGCATCGTTTCGTCTATTGAACTTTGTAAATGGCAGATGTGATTCAGTGATGTATATCGTTCTGCAAGTATAAATTTTAGGTAATGTAATAAATGTAACAAATGTTATAAAACAGATGGGAATATCAGCCATAACCACAATAATATCATAACCATACAACAACGACAACAATAACTGCTACCAGAACATCCACACCAAAATAACAACAGCAGCCACAACAACTATAACGATAATCTATAAGACCCTCGATATATTTTTAATATCCCCACAGAAGAAATAAACTGAATGAATATTGAAATGCCAGTCGGTGACGGTCGGAATTCAGTCGCACTAGACATATTATGAAATGAATCATCTGCTAGCTGATACGTTACAGCTTTTAAGAGACCTTTGTCATATTCATTTCATAAAGTTATAATGAAAGAAGACTAAAAGTGTAATCCTTGAAAGCAGTTATTCCTATTAAACTTCATTACATGTACCCATAAAACTACACGTTAAAATGCAGTCACACGTTTTTCCTTTTAAGGCTTCACTTGTACTTACCATGTTAGTTTCGTTGGATTTCTATGCACTGATCATTTTCACCTCATCATACTTTATTATATTGAACATGCTATGTATTCGCGAACAACAGTTGTCCCCTTCAATTAGTTTCAATAAAGCCATGTTTAATGATTAGTAAATTATAATGGATTAATGAATTTTTATAGAAAAGATATCAACATAAATAGATATCTATCTATTAATCCATATATTCTGTGATTATCAATCTTTTTGTTGATATCTGATGATAGATTTCCATTATAATAGTGTTTTTCACGTGAATGATGAATTTATTGTGCATATATATATATATATATGTATATATATATATATATATATATATATATATATATATATATATATATATATATATATATATATATATATATATATCAAGTATAATCAAAAAGTTCATTATGGTTGGTTTGTATGATCAGATCCCAAATTGTCGGCTAACATTCTTGAAAGGGACATCTCAAACTGCACCAGGTCCCTATATCAACCACAGAAATTTTCTCTCATTTACAGATGGTAAATTGAAATTTCTGTCCAATCCATAAAAATACAACCATAGTCCTGCTTCGATCCAATCAGCAATGTAAAGCTAGAGCAAGGTTGCATTTTAGGTATTTCGCTCAGTACTAGATAAAACTTTTAATATATTCAAAGCATTAATACTGTGATGTCCGGTAAAAAGATGATCAAAATAATACTAAGAATAATAATAAGAAAATTTGATATTTTAACAGTGTCAATAAGATGACAATCAAGATAAAATGTCTTTGTAATTATTTAAGTTGATAAAACTACAGACGTAAATTCTCAAATGCGCATATGGTGCACATAATTTGTACTTGTACACCTGTTTTCATATTTATTATATATAATGTTTTATATACAATATTATAGACGTTTTCAATGACCACTATAATATATTATCTAATATCTGTCTTTAATGAGAGAAAGGTATCAGGCATTATATATTTCACATTTCATTTATTTGCAGAAATATTTTTGTAATATTATAAAATTACATATACATTATATCTAATTATGGTTTTCTTATTTATCTATTTCTCCAATAATATAATTTATTTCATAATTTCTTGTTTATACAGGAAAATCACAAGATATTCAAAAGATATAAACTTTTAGAATTTTGCTTCAAATGCGGCGATGTCTTTGAAGACATTGGTAATGAAAATGTTTACCTTGATGTAGACAGAGTGTCGAAAATAGCTGTAAAAACGGATATGTGTGCAATAATACAATACTAGTACTATTGACATATTTGCTTAGTAGAACGTACAGAAGCATTGCTATTGACAATAACTGTACGTACATATTCATTGTTGAACATAGATCCGTTTTGAATTTAATAAAATCTATTTCTGATGAAGAATACTTTTGTGGATGTTGCATTATGTTGTCCTTTACAGTTTGAGAATATTATTTCTGTACAACAACGTTCAGACAACATAACACAAGTGTCAACATGTGCACAACGTTCAGACAACATAACACAAGTGTCAACATGTGCACAACGTTCAGACAACATAACACAAGTGTCAACATGTGCACAACGCTCACAGATATTTCGTCTTCAATAGTTGCGTTGACCGCGGCCAAATTCTGGAAGGTACAACAACGAAGAGGAAATCGACTTCACCATATTCTACCAAGATGTACTGGCACAGTTGGTATACCTAGGGAATTAACGTACTGTTTGATTGTTTCCGACAGGTAAACGGTGGTTATACTATTGGAAACAGTTTTCCTGGTGACACTTGCGGAGCAGGAAAACGGTGGTTTCCAACGATATAACCACAGTCGGAAACAATCAAACACAGTACGTTTATCCCCATTCTAATTTACTGTAACAAAGTTTCTCTTTGAAATTGTCCCCAAATTCAATTCCCCGTTGCTAGGGATGGATAGCGTCATGTTTAAAATTCTTCCGAGAAACGTGTTGATATATAGTGCACTGACATAAGAAGTATCTTCATTTTGATATTCTTAAAATTTTATGATTAAATTATTAATCACATATTAATGCATACATGAGTGACTTGCATTGCATCACAAACAGCTGAACAGGCAGTTTTGCTGCGGCGCGATGAGATGAAAGGACATGCTCATGATACTGGAAAGCATGTTGCATGGTGGTGCATTATGTACGTCGTCAGGTTTGGTGGTTCAGCTTGATTGTAATAATTGTGCACGTGAATACTGGAACCTACAAATCGTCCTTGATACGAGACTTAAGATGGACGATAAGAGCACTGAACGAAGTTGTTACAGAGGGTATTTTTGATAGTTAAAGGCAATGTGGACGAAGAGTGCGTACAATGTAATAATACATTTGAGGACGATATATCGTGGTTATACATGTCTGAATGCTTACGTGTGGACCAATCAGAATTATCGAAACAAAACAAGTGAATTAGAATTAACATTAGCGGTTTAAATTTTGGTATCGTTTAAAACGAAGCGTTCAACGCAAACAATCGTTTGAACTCAGTCGAAATGGCATCTTTAGCCAAAAGAGCTAAGTGTCTATATATGACTCTCAGAACACCCAGACAAGCGAATATCACTATTCTCGCTCCGATGTGATCACACGACTTTAAATTTATACATAATTGTTTCTTTACACATTCAACACGTCGTATACTGACATTCCGCTGTTTTGATACGTTCTTGATTGTTCCTGATATAGCTTGAATGCTCTTACAAAACATTATCCACTGAAGATATAACTGTAAACTTTTGCCAATCGTCATCATCTGGCTGACAAAATCTCAGAACATTCAGCTAAATGTTTATGTATGTTTAGAGCTTTGTAGTTATATTTGTTGTATCCATGAGAAAATTTATATTTTACCTCACATCCCACACCCTCCCGAGAGTGTCTGAAAGGACCACACAATGCACCTGTGAATCTCAAACATTAATAAAAAGGAATGGTTGCTAGATTATACAAGACCATAAGGAAAATAAATGCCTTCAGTTGTCAAAAAGAATTCATTCGAAAACAACCGAGGAAAATTCTTAAACAGTTGCAACATGCTATACTCTTCACTTACAATCGATTGGTCCATAAGCCCTCACCATCGCAAGTATAACTATTGGAAATGAGTAACAAATAAAATTCATCTCGAAGGCTTTAACAAATATATGAGGGTTTCAAAGTTATGAAAAAGTAATACAATAAAATTAAGCATGACAAAGCCACTTGATCAGGATCGGACCAAATCCACCACCCATGTAACTGAAGTAAGATCCAAAGTGAAGTATAGAAACAAACCAGCAGTTTGAACACATCCTCAACCACTAGGTTGCAACCTTTTTTTTCTTTTGGATTTGCTCTACTTTTTCCAACGAGAATTTTCCTGTGGTTTAGTGTAACCTCATAACACTATTTAAGTATCATTTGAATTTTGTATACAAACATAGACTTTACTTCGTATATTATTACTGATGTATGTGGCATGCTCCACAAAACTATACCAGAAGGATTCAATTGAGATTGTATGTAATACGTTTTGTAAATATACATCAAATATTAATGATATTCGTATAGTTTTGCAACATGAATTCACCGGCAGTCATTGATATTGATTTTCCAAGAGTCCTTAAGTTCATATTCTACAAATGAATCCATATTTCGAGACATCAGAGTGAGAAAACAATGTGGTCATACGCTTATTAGTTCCCTACTAAATCATGTGTGCTCACTTCATGGTTCTTGTAATTAAGAGTAAATAGCAAGTACTCATCCAGTTCTCATATATCACGGTGTGATTTATCACAAGAACTTTTATCTTTGATACACATCCGAATTACATGGAATTTGGAAATATCGGTACTCTTTCAGTATGAAATTAGATTTGCAATTTGCATTTCTTGTAAGGTCTTAAAATTTATTATGATCACCCATTTTTCATCTCTCTGTCTGAACCAGTTACTAAACATAAATCACAAAACTTTTAATGTTTCGTTTGGTAATTTTTGTTTTACGGAACTACAAGATAATTGCACTAGTACGAAGTCATCTGCATAATGCAACGCACAGACATTTAGGTTATTGCAACCACATTTAAAAAACTTAAACCACATTCTAGCGTTTAAATTGAGATATGCAGTAGAAGAAAACTGGACAGCATTTGATAAGCTCTGAAAGAAAAAAATAGGACTACAGGTGTGCTTACAGCGGAACCTCCAGGTGACAAGCCGATCATTTCACCCACTGAGCCCTACCAGCTTAGGAGAAATAAAGGGGAAATTTAGTCTGAAGGTAATTATAAAAAAGCAACCCCAAAAAACCCACCCCAACAGAACACGCACACACACCACCACCACCAACAACAAAGATAAGGAATAACAGAAAAAATAGAAAATAATCGACAAAAAACACACCACAAATCATGGTGCCCTCTGAAGGCTTGACAAGGAAACCTATACAGACAACATACTGCAGCAGCTCAATATTGATTTTAAAGAGAGGACTAAAATCATCAAATTTGTAAAGTGAAAATACTGGTTATAATTGTTTGGTCTGTATGTCCATGACGATTTTGTCATAAAATCTCCGAAAAAATTAAAACAAAACCACCCCCTCCAAAACCATCCCCCCAAAGACACAAACAGACTTACCTAAAATTAAATGTTTTTAAAATTTCTTTATTAAATATTAGAATAAATAAGAGTAATTGCTTTTTAAATTCAGTTTAAATGTCAGTGTGGCATTATATCAATACGGGAAGAAATAAATGGATTCAATGAAGTTCATCAGTAACACATTCTTTGTACTTCTGAAACAAGTGCCATGTGCGCTTAATAGTATCTAGATTGAAAATAGGAGAACGCAGGTACATTTCCATTTGTCAGTTGTGATTTGTTCTGATGTGACATATCGTATCCTGTCTCTCTGTCTTTCGGATGAGGCAATGTAACATGGAAGCAAAAATATAACAACCTTATATACACCGTTGTGCTTTTTGTCACAAAACAGATATAACTAGCTTTGAAGAAGATATCTATTTCTTAGAACACTGCACTTATTTTTATACAGAAATCTGTATTTCTCAGCATCGGATATACATTTCATCGGTAATCTGTCCACTTTTATGATGGATGTGTTCTGCGCTTCAGCATATCGATTATGATAAATTTTGAAAGATACCATCAACGTGTTTAGATATAGAGTAAAATTTAAAATGGAAAGAAAAAGGTATCAATTTATTGACTGTTGTTGCACCTGTAGTGCCTTATAATTAAGAATATTTTAGTGTATTTGCTAATTGAACACAGGCATTTCATTAAATAGCATTCCTCTTTACTTCTATTAATTGTAAGTTTAATACCTTACCTTCTCTCTTTGATGTTCCAGAGAATTGTAATGGACATATCATTACAGATATCATTAAAGTGGCATTGGCTATTGGAATGGACAGGTTTTCGATATGTGACAGTACATCAAGTAATATGGATCATTCAAAGTCTTTACAAAGACAGACTTATTAGTACAGAAAATAAATAATACACCACTTATATACATGTGTGTAATATTCTATTTATTAAACAAAAGATTTTATACATTTGATGGATTATCAGAACCGTCTACCATATACTATATATATATATATATATATATATATATATATATATATATATATATGTGTGTGTGTGTGTGTGTGTGTGTGTGTGTGTGTGTGTGTGTGTGTGTGTGTGTGTGTGTGTTCAGGCAATTCGAATTTGGTTTAACAAAATCAAATAAGTAACGTAACTCAATGGTATATTTATAACGTAAAGCATTATAAATCAGACAAACCGCAACGGACATGCATGGCAAACATTAAAATATAGTTGAAACACCAACTTGTGGAGTACAATTAGTAAATCAATTGGTCAACAGATTTAAGAAACAACCTATTATAAGTTGATGGATTAAACTTACTCGGTGTCCACAAATCTTGCGAAGGGCATAAAATATCAGCAAAACAAATAGAAACCATATTGAAGATTGTTTTGGACAATTAATGACCATGTAGAACGTGACATGAAATTTCCATACATTAATTTCATTTCGACGTCATCAATTGCATATATTTGTTTACAAATGCATTGCCTTATTAAGTATGAAATTTTGTTTGCTGTATAAAATGATGTAATAAGTTTTACATACATTTACATATAAATATGTATTTAACATTTATCAAAGCGTCGACAGACGAGCATATCTTATTTCACAAATTCCCTGTTTAAACAGTTTGTATATGATAACAATAATTGAGTTATAATAATGCAAATCATGTGCAATCGTTAAAGAAATGTATGCAAATCAAATATAGAATTGTAATAAAGCAATGAGAGATTTGTTTCCCCATAAAACCATATTTCATATATCTATTTGCAATATACAATGTAATGATATTTCATTCTTACCTATGACGTTACTTAGCCTAAGTAGTGCAATATGCCAAATGTCTAGATACCCCTTCAGTTCTGTTGTGTTGGAATAAGACACTTAGCTAAGCAGTAGATATGTCTAGTGCTGGCAACAATACTGACATACAGGTTTATATACCACTATGAAACCACCTCCTCACTACATATGGTAATGAATCACTAATCATTTATTGGCATTAAGCGGTCGTCCCTGTCACATATTCTTTCCGGATTTTTCCATTCGTTAAGAGCTTATATCATTCAGCCACAAAATTATTCCACCACTCGTTTCTGTCTTATAGATTCGGAGTGTTAGACAATACGTTATAATGTTAATTTCATTATCTCACTTTCATGGTCTATGGTAGTAATAAGACGAGGATTAAAAGACAAAGTCGACCAATAAAATGAACAATGAAGAAAGTCATAGAATATAAAATAAGTGAAGGTGTAAGAGTACGTAGGAGTAAAGAGTAAAACAATGATAAGATGAGGATGTATATAACTAGTTTAAAAAAAATTTAGTACAGAGAAGGGACCCCCCACCCCCCAAAAAAATCATTACTCCATAGGAGATAATTATCAATGAATAAATACACCTCCCTCAAAAAGAAAATTAAATAATAGATAAAATGAAGAAATAATCAATAATAATGATGGCAAAAACGTCTGACGTATTTGCTTCTACATGTAATTTAGTTGCAGGAACAGATTGACAGATAAAGAGGAACACGTCACATATTGGGTATGCTCAGTTTGCTAACAGACCTATTTTTCCACTTACAGCAAAAGGAACAAAGATATTGCGACATCTCTTTATCCAGAATGCTATACAATATTCTGGATTGAGACCTATTCTGCCATTTTAAAAAACCGAATTTGACATCTGCATTTTGAATTAACCTGATTAATTTAATTCCTATTAAACTTAAGTTATGCTTGTTGCCATCAAGCAGGCAATGCTTACTCTCCCCGACCACTTAATTTCACTCTCTATTATAGTGTTAAGCCGGCGTGGCCTAGTGGTATCGCGTCGGACTCCTGATCGGGAGGCTGGGGTTCGAGTCCCGCTCTGGTCATGCCGGTGTCCTGTCTTTCGACTGAGACAGTAAAAACCGAGGCCCCGTGTCGTGGTATGCATGGCACGTTAAATATCCCTCACTGCTTCGGGTGGGTCAGTTGCAAAGGTCAAAATTTGTATGCCCCGCATCAGGCAGATGCCGTCACCATATACGTGAAATATTCGTGGTGTGACGTAAAACAAAAATCAATCAATCAATCTATTATAGTGTTAATGTCTATTCCTTGGTAGATCTTTTTGCCTCGTATTTAATCTTATCAGAAATGTTAAATTTGCAATCCTTTCAGTTTATACGGTTGAATATTTGTCCACCAGAGTTGAATCTATCCGTATTCTTTTAATTCAAAACTACACGCAGTGAAGTAAAATAATTTTCATTCAAACAATATCAAAATATACCTATAGCAAAACATTAACTTGTATCAATTATTGCACCACATGTAAATTTCCACAATATTTGTTTCGTCGATGTTCAAAGCAGTGACGGTAGATATTCAAACAAATCGAAGAGCCAAGGAATTAAAAACATTTAAATATGCTTTCTTTGATGCAAAAGATCTTCTCATATCGACACATCAGAAATCTAATATTGCTTTTATCAAAGGCGGTACAACAATATAATATAATATTTAACTCCGGTCAGAGTGAATGCATGTGTCTAGAAAGAATTTGATCTGGATAATTGAAAACTAGTTGAATTTTTTCGATTATTTGGAGACAAAATCTGTCTAGCTTATGCACTGAGAAATGCACCCTCTAAGAGAATATAAATGCGACGTCTACCGTGACGTGGGACTTCAGTTTTTACTGTTTAATCCAAATTAAGGAAACCAACGGGTCATGGACGGAACACTCTACGAGGAGTTTTCGGTCATCAGCCAAGCACATCTCATATTCAACTTTCAACTTTTGAAAAAAAAAAATGGATATAAACGTGATTTGTATAAACTTTTGTGCAATTTTGGTTACCGAGTCGTGGTAAGAAAATAACATTTCTTTATTTGCATTAGATTTGAAAAAATACATAGTCGGTCATCACGTGTGTGGTCATGACGTATGTGAAGAATGCTGTCTTTTATCAAATGAGTTTCTACATATGCATTAGTAGAATTCACTTTTATGAAAATTGAAATAAGCATATAAATATACGGGCAAATTTGACACAGGTTGGAAAAAATGTGTGTGGAGACTTCAGAAGACAGATCGGGAGTGAGTTATTTAAGTTATTATTGCCGATCGTTTGCTTAATGTTTATATATATTAGACATTTGCTCCATTTGATGACGAAATGCGTAGAATCGTGCCGGCCATTCCTTGCGGCTACCTTTAGGATAGCTATTTTGTGGGGCTGTGAAATGTGAATGTATTATTAAAGTATTAATATGAATATGTTAATTATTTTTAGAACTTAAATATTACTGTCCTCAAAGCCAGATATTTATTACTCGTTTTTCACGACATTGGCGACATTGGTTTATGTCATTGTGTACAGTAGATCTGAGGTGCTTCATTAACAATATTCCTGCAATTAGCGGGGAATCCATATTTAAGTCCTTTATTTCCAAGTTAATTCGAGGACTTCTCCCGAAATGTAGTCAAGTTCATTACGACCCGCAGGTCAATATGCATATTTAGTTTCAATATCAGAAGGTTGAACATAGTCAGCAATATTAAAATCTGAGGTTAAAATTGGAATAAAAATTATTCCACAACAAATAAGAAGAGGTGTACGAATTTTGACATATTACAGATATTTGGATTTACTATATTATCTCGAAAAATATTGGAAATTTTAGTTAAAGAAAAGACAGAAGAATTTGACCTAGCTTTATGAAACAAGTCACTAAGAACATGCACATTAAACATGATAATAATCAAGCACACATTTAAAAATTTATAAATAATCCTCCAGATAAAGAATAAGGATCAACAGGTTTATTAAGACGAGAGGTCATAAAATGTCCATATGAAAACTTAATGGAATAATATGCTAGTATAAAAAATATGTTACGGCAAATGATATTGAAAAAAAAGAAATTTTGGGGCGAAGTGACGTTATTCTATGAAAAGTTTTACTATATGAAATGAATAATTATCATGTCTGTAATTTGGTAATATTTCGTTGACGTCTGCGATCAACCTCACTGGGGACATTAACAAATTTATGTAATAAAGTAACGCATATGGAACGTCCAAGGTCATATCGACCATTATGTGTGCACCATGGTCATCTCAGGAGTTATTTTATTGATTATGCTGTTTGCTACATTACTGCAACTTTCATTCATAAAATCAAAATGCATTTTCATCTATTCTTCAAAACTACAGTAATAGAAATAAGTTGTCGAAATACCCATATGGTTCACTAAATAGATACACGCATATTTTTTATATTTATTATCATCACTGGGTCGATACCACTGCTGGTGGATTGTAAGTACACGAGTTCGTGTTAAGCCCAGCTTTCAAAGCTTATATATTGATCCAAAAGATACAACTTTGAATTACTGTTATAAGTTGTAAATTATCATAAAACAAAAATATATCTCCCACATACAAATCTATTCTTTGGCGCTTGATATTTCTAGATCAGTGTTTGGTTAGGAGTTTGCAGTTTAAATTTTACATTTATACTGTTGATTTCCACAGTTAGGACTGAGCATCACTGATGACAAGTTACCGAAATGCCCATATGGTGCACAAAATGAATACTCGGATATCCGTTATAATATATTTGGTACAATAAAAAGAAATGGAAAATATTTACCTCGTTGAGAAATTGGTCATTGAGACCAAGGGGATATAGAATTTACCTCAGAGTAATTCAATTAAATTTACCAAAACACTGTTGTATTTAACCCCACTGTTTTGTGAACTTTAACAAAATAATAAATATAACAAACGCATTCTGTGTAAGGGATGCGAGTTTTAATCATTAGCTTCCAAATAGTGCTGACTTAATGTTGAAAATATTTACACATGCACATTTAAACGGGCCTTATATACAATTTAGTAGATAAACTACACTGCTTTTTCGAATATGAATCCACTTGGAAAAGCCCATGTCATCTCGTCATGGCGGAAATATACAATCTGATAATATCACATAATGTGAATGGATACCAATATATAATAAGTATGTTACTCTATTTTTTAATTTTTTTTTTTGCATGTTGATTGCATATACTAGTACCAATCCCTCCCCTATCTGTTTAGAAATATTGGCACTTTTAAGTTCTCATCATCTTATATCTTTGCACGTGCTGAACCATTCTTATCGAGCAATAACATAATATCAATTTACATATTTTGCTGTAATGTTATTACCATTCCCTTGTTGTGGATAAAATATTCTTCTCATGTATTCAATCTTTCTCAGCCATAATTAACTACAATATCCTAACTTCTATGGTTGCTCAGATGAATAACTAAATTTGTTCCATATGTGAAAGGCTAATTCATATGTTGTATAGAACAATATAATTCTGGTATATGATAAGATTAAATCCACACATGCGACCATGGGAAGTTAAGACATAAAAGTGCAAAACTTGATGCCGACTTTCATGATTTAATGACCGAGCACCTACAGCGAATATGTTCACATTTGTTCTTAATTGCATTGCAAGATCTTCCAACACAGATAGTGGAGTATATGGCTGCTTTTATTTCTGTTTAAAGGAATAAGTAGAAGCCTTAAAATAATCACTGTGGCATCTATTTTGCAAGGAAATGTTTTTTAAAAGAACAATAGTTATACAATCGGATATTATTTTACCGTTAAGGAATTTCCATTTATTGAAGTTAAAATGATACTATGGATAATGATTTTATTAATTTCATAAAAACTGAAATCCATATCACGCTTGAAGCTTCGATTTGATACTACATGTTAAAATTACGACTCAACAAAACTTCACGAGATGTATACGGTTTCTAATACTTCAGATAAGTATTCGACTATAGTCCGTGTTCTTTTTCAAATTAATATGCAAGCAGTACGAATCAATAACTGTCTTTTTGGAACGAAATGCAACTACTTCTGTACGACTTTTCAACAATCAAATTTCATATTCTTTCAAAAAGTTTTTTTTTTTTTGTTTTTGTTTTTTTTTTGTTTTTTGTTTTTTGGTTTTTTTTTTGGGGGGGGGGGGGGGGGGGGTGGGGGAGGGGGGTTCAATAAAAATCTAACAACTGTTTACTGTTTTGCTAACCAGTTATTGATATCAAGAATGGCTTGTCTCTGGGCGACATCCTATCACCATTCATCTATTATAGATATGTATGACACAAGACGGTGGTTTTAAATCCTTTTAAATTATCACCGCTGTCTGGCAAGTACTGGCGAAGAGACCTTTTAACATTATGTAACGACATCACTTCGAGAACAACACTGCAAGTAAAAACTTGAAGAGTTTGTAAATCGATACACCTAGTGGCCCAAAATCGTGACGGCGTTTAAAATTAAAGTGTAGGATTAATAAAAACATCAGATGTTGAAATGAAAGTGTCACTGTCTAATTATTTCGTCGTTATTTTGTTCATTGTAAGTGTTGAAGAAGTATTATTAGTTTGTGTTATGGGGAAAGTTAAGGATTGGATTCAGGCACATGGCAGATATGTACTGTTTATCAGGATTCAAATATTGACACTATGATTGCGATCAATAAGCGTATGTGAAATGTGTGTATTTAACAATTAAGGAACAATTCAAATCATCTTAAATATCCGTAGCAAATTTGCAACAGTAAAAGAAAGTGTTAATAATGATTAACGCTATGTGTATGGAATAAGTTGGACAATTTTAAAGGAGTGACGCGTTTTAAAAGGACTACATAAACACATATTGTGTGAAAAAGGGGGATGTTTAGCAAATAACGAACAAACAAAGTACAGGAATATCATTGTTTTGACATGCCAGCTTATTAGTTTACATTAAAATCAAATAGAACAAGTTTGGAGTACTATGAAATAAATTCCGCGCTAAAAGTGTTCAAAGCCTCTATGGTCAATGTGATAATTTTACTTATTTTTCACCCATATGTTCCACCAAGCCTCTTTCCATGTTACTCACCAAAATTCTAACAGAAATCAAATATGGTCTTCTCTGCTCTACTGCTTATTCGAGAAACGGAATCAATCAGATATGGATCCTTAAGTATTCCAAGGAACTTCTAGAGCACTTAAAATCTCCTATTTTCAATAATGTCACTAGGATAAAATATTTTGATTTTTCGACTCTTTATACAACCCTTCCTCACCAAAAACTAAAGAACAGAATAACATCAATTATTCAAAACGCCTTCTTTAACAAAAAAAAAAAAAAAAAAAAAAAAAAAAAAAAAAATTCGAAGATATAAATATCTCGTATTAGGCCACAACGACACATATTTTGTTAAGGAATAGTCTGATTCCAGCAGCAAGTATACAGAAAAAGAGATCACCCAAACGTTAGAATTTCTTACAGATAACATTTTTGCGATATTTGGTAGGAAAATGTTCCAACAGATTGTTGGCATTCCTGTGGGTACTAATTGCGCGCCTCTTTGGCCGACATATTTTTGTACTCTTACGAAGCAGAGTTCATACAGTATCTGCTGTCTAAAGGCAATAAACAATAAGCATCTCGGTTCAACTTTACATACAGATACATCGATGATGTATTGTCGATTAACAACCCTGTATTTGAGGATAACCACAACAACATATATCCAAAGGGACTCAAGATAAAAGATACAACAGAGAGCGCATCTTCTGCCTCATACCTCGATATACTGCTATCGATAAGTGACGATGTTTTTTGACTCTTTCTACGGGGTATATGTGACGGGTGTTGCTAGCAAGCAGGAGATGCTTACTCTCCCCGGGCACCTGATCTCACTCCATCACAGGGGTTCACATATGCTCTTCAAGTAGACATATTTTGTTATTTTCCATTTGTTTTTCATTTTCACTGATTTTGTATGTCCTATGGTTTCATGATTTTTGGACTTGTGGTTTGGATTTATCCATCATCTTTACATTTCATTAGTAACCCCTCATTATGATAAACGTGACACTTTCAATATAACCAACTTCCCTTTTCTGAGTAGCAACATACCTTCCTCTTCCGTATTTGGCGTCTTCATTTCACAACTTATACGCTATGCCAGGGAGTGCTCTAAATTTCGTCCTGAGAGCGAGACTTCTTGCCACGAAACTACTCTCACAAGTATACATTGATTGAGGAACGTTTGAAATTGTCACTGAGGAAGTTCTATGGTCGTTATATGAATCTATTGCAATTTCAGATGATTCCCCTTTCAAGAATGTTAACCGATATTTTGGGACTTGACCATACAAAATAACCATCTTAACTTTTTGACTATACTTGATTTGACATAATACGTGTATACATGTATATACAGATATTAGTTCAACTGCGTTTCCGACGCCGGAATTTCAGGCAAGCAGCATTTCTTGCCTTGATGGGAAATTTGACTTCATGTTCCTGTCTCATTTGTATGTTCATGCGTGTATATTTATGTATTTACTTCCTCGACTTTAAAAGTTGTTGCAGGACTTTTGCGACGGATGTTGCATGCAACCAGCGGACGCTTACTCCTTCCGGGAACCTGGTCTCACCTCGATTTTATTTGGGTTCGCATTTGTCTGAATATGACACTAAACACGATTCAGTCCTCTTTATTCCATGGAATATGAGATGTGGTTTACCCTTCGGTACTTCTATGTTTTTTACTTTCAGCAAATCTCATTAGCTTTTCATCCATTAATACTTGAAATAATACAGATAAATATTATCACGGACCCGTGGAAGAACCACGGGAGGGATGGGGTGCCATGGAGTAGTAAGCTTTCCTTGCTGACCGGTCACACCTCCCGTGATACCATAAGATCATTTTAGCTACTGCAGCTCGTTAACATATGCAGTGATAACGGCATTAGTTAAAGTTGATAAAACATAAATATAAATAGCAGTGTGTGATATATTTATCATGATATCAACGGTTTAACGAAGACTACCTTCAAAGAAAAATATCAACATATCGGATAATGATTTCTGATAACCACAAAAAAGTTCATCATAGTGGCCGTAAAATGTTCAAAAGGTGGACTTCACACGTGATTTTTCGTATCCTTGTTATATCTAATTTTTCACTCAGTAGCAAGCCTTGATAAATGAAAGAACCATAGTCTGAAGAAATTCAGGAATATCGGATCAGTTAAGACACACACATGTGATAAAAGAATATTACTACATACTTGGAAAGTTAACAATAGTAAAATTTAAAATCGTGACGTTTATCATACAGTTAACCGTCCAAGTTTACCGTTTTGGCCAATATCTGGTAAAAGATCAAGGACGTCTCAGGCATTCGGTAAGAACCAAACACGAGTCTATATTTAATGACCCTGATGTAGCCAGAGAACTATCTGAACTCCACGAACAATTAATTATTGTCCCAGCTGACAAAGCAGCAAACAATTATACCTTCGTTTGCAAAAGATTTTACATTAATTGTGTGTTAGAGGAACTTGGATTACACTCTGCACCTGGAAATCCAACATACACACAAACAAATTTATCTATGTCTGAAATATTTCAAAACCACAAATCTGTTCTCGAGTCTTTTGGAATTACCACAAGCAACTCTGACCTTGAATTACCTTATATTTATTGGATTCCAAAAATGCACAAAACCCCTTACAAACATCGTTTCATTGCTGGTTCTTCCAAGTGTACCACCAAACCTCTATCCATATTGCTAACGAAGATATTGACACACATCAAGCATGGTCTTCAAATTTACTGTGATACCGCATACTCCAGAAGCGGAATAAATCAGATGTGGATCCTCAAGAATTCTAAAGAACTTTTAGAGAATCTAAAATCTCCGAAATTTAATAATATTTTCAGCATCAAATCTTTTGACTTCTCCACGCTCTACACTACAATTCCGCATCAAAAGCTCAAAAACAGACTTGCTACAATTATTCGAAATTCTTTTTTTCCTTAAAAATGGAAATCGTAGATATAAATATCTTGTTATTGGGCGGGAAGATACATATTTTGTAAAAGAACACTCTGATGCAAAACACAAGTATACCGAAGATCAAATCATCAAAATGCTGGAATTTTTAATAGACAATATTTTCGAGGTGTTTGGAGGGAACGTTTTTCAGCAAATCATTGGCATTCCCATGGGAACTAACTGCGCCCCTCTTCTTGCTGACATTTTCTTATATTCGTATGAGGCGGAATTTATTCAAAACATGCTCTCCACAGGCAGAAAAAGTCTTGCATCTCAGTTTAATTTTACGTATAGATACATAGACGACGTATTGTCAATCAATAATCCTAACTTTAAGGATTACATACATGAAATATATCCCCATGAACTTGAGATAAAAGAGACAACCGACAGCAATAATTCCGCTTCGTATCTGGATATATTTTTAACTTTCGACAGTAATGGTCATTTGGACACCTCTCTGTATGACAAACGTGACGATTTTAACTTCCAAATAACTAACTTTCCGTTTCTTTGCAGCAATATCCCGTCCTCACCTGCCTATGGAGTTTTTATATCTCAACTTATAAGGTACGCAAGAGCCTGTTCTCTATACGACTGTTTTATTCCAAGGGCCAAACGACTGGCCACTAAGTTGTTACTGCAGGAATATGTTAAAGAACGTCTGAAATCGTCACTGAGGAAGTTCTACGGTCGCTATGGGGATTTTGTACGAAAATATGATGTGCCTCTTTCTAGAATGATTGATAATATTCTGGCCATGGAATGCGACTAAATGACCTGTTCAGTGTACACCAAATATGACTTTGTATACCAGTTTTGTACGTTCGTATGTACAATTAGGAAACCAAAACTCTTGATTTTGACATGTTTCTTAAGAACTGCTGTGACGGGTGATGCATGCAAACAGGAGACGCTTACTCTCCCCGGGCACCTGGTCTCACCTCGGAATTTTTCAGTATTTCGGGGTTCACAACAGTTTCTTTTTGAAACTTACACGATTTTGTATCTGTCCTTGGACTTTGGGAATGATTAACGGTTTGGCACTTCTTCGATATTGATCTAGGTACGAGTTCCCGGTACTGGGTTCTTTTGCATCATGCATTTTAAGTTCTTAAGGATATGTTACATGTACGTATGTTTCAATTTTTTTCATTATTTATAGACAATACATCATCTTACCACTTCTCCACCCAGGCACTTGGTCTCAATCTAATTGAGGTTTGCTTTTGTCTGAATATGACATTGTATACGATATTGTCATTTTATTCCATGGACTCCATTAGCCCTTCATACGATTCAGCTTCGTACGATTAAAGGTACACAATGGCTAGTAAAGGTGCACAGGAAGTGCCCACAGACATACCGATGATTTGTTGAAACACATGGCCGTCAAATACAACATACATGTATATATTTAATAGAACATACACGTATATATTTAATACAACATATATGTGTATATTTTCAATCAAAGAGACCAGCATATTCTTTATTTCATCTTCCAAGAACTTAAACTTCGAATCACTGTCTTTTTAAAAAAACATTGTCTGGATAGCCCAACACAGTTTGGTTATACTTGCGAGAAGATAAATTAGTGAGGAAGCTGTTATCAAAGGATTTATCGTTTAGTTTATCATGAGTGGTAGTAATGTAAAGAGTAGAAAAGTCATAAGACGTAAAATAGATCTGATTAACACCAGCTCTTTCGTAGAATTATCCGAGTGGTTTTGAAGATTAGTTTTAGTGGATAGTGGTAAGGAGGACTGATAGAGGTTTGGTGGTAGAGCATATATTGTGTCCTACAACACATCTTTGTATGGATTTTTAAAGTTTAGGAATCCAATATAAGTAAAGCAACCCATTGAAAGTACTTACATAACAGGGACCCCGTAACGACTTATGATTTTCAAGGTTTACCGCCACAGAAGTGTCAAATGAGTATACGTAAGTTTCTACATTTATTCTAGGTTCCAGGTAAATCTTGCACATATATACAATATTGTTTGAGACTTTGTCTGCTAGCACTAATACGTAATCGTTATAATCATTACGTATTATATCTAGTTCTGCAATTACATTCAGATCATCGACATAGATTCACTTTCTACGGAAATATACAGTAGATCTAATATAAAATGTTTAAAAGATATGTTAAATCATAAGAACTTACGCGATGTCAGAATAGTGCATTTCTTTCCTACTTTTTAAGAAGGTATTGGAACACTTTGATGATAACGTATGACAGGACTTAACACAGAACTGTGAGGTACGCTATTACATCAATCGTTCAAGTAAAGAATTTGTCTCTTAGGACACTTATAATTATGATATATGCTTTTACTAAAGCAATGGTTGTAATAGTTAAAACAAAACTGTAACTAAATTGGAAAGAAAGGGAAAAGACATCTGGCAGCTGTTGAGAAAATTCGCCATTGGTATGCAAGAATGAGCACATAAAAGACATCATAGATATGTTCGATTCAGCCATGTCGCGGCAAAGAACAATATAATAATATTTTGAAGTACCGTTCATACCTATCGTCTTTCCTATGTCGTCTAGACTCTTACATATAGAAAAACTGGTAAATAAGTTTTGTAGTTCATATCCCATAATCAAAACCATATACACAGTACAATTACATACGAGCAACAGAAATCTTCTGCAGAAGAGAAAATTCACTAAAACGTCAAGTGAATAAAGTGAAACATATAGATAAAGTGAAACATACGTATCAGTTTAAAATAACGGAAAAGAATCTAGAATTTTTCTTGGTTTTAGAAAATTTAGTAGTAAATATTCAATATTGACGCTTATGATGATTTTATCACCATTATAATTGGCAGCAATCTAGCTATATATGTATTAGTGAGTTGTAAAAACAGTCGTTGAATTCGTTTGGTCGTCAATTAAGTTATACAGTTCAGCAAGTTGCAACTGACTTCTAATCTTTGGATTCACATTTCATTGGCATTTTGGAAAATAGTCATTTGAAATTCATGACATGTTATGTTGTAAGTTAGCGGCAATAACGAAACAATTGACATGAATTAGTCTGTCGGAATGAACTCTGGACTATCAGGTAGAATCTGCAGTGACAATTGAATTATATTACATAACACTGTCTGCAGCTGGGTCCTGACGGTTTCACGTGTCAATCGTCCAAACAAATGCTGGTTGATCCGTTGTGATGTAATAGTAGAACAAATTATTTTGTGCCGGATTTCAATTAAGAATAGGGATTGCTTTACTGCAATATCATTTGTTTTGTATGAACAGGTTTACTTTATCATGTCAAAAGTTTCTCGGATTTCTTATGTTTTGTGTACACATGTACCTAAAGTAGAAGTTCGCTTTGTCTCAACGTATAGAAAAAAGTAAACATCTAATTATGTATAGGACGATAGAATTCGGATTTGATAAATTGTTCTACGCCTCACAACGATAATAAAGCCGGTGTGGCCTAGTGGATAAGGTGCTCGGCTCGTGATCGAGAGATCCCAGGTTCGACTCCCGCTCGGGCACAACGGTGATTGTCTTTTGGGTGAGATAGTAAAAACCGAGGTCCCAGGTCACGGTAGGCATGTCACGTAAAAGACCCGTCACTGCTTCGAGTGGGTCCTATGCAAAGGTCTAAATTTGCATGCCCCGCATCAGGCAGATGCCGTCACCATATACGTGAAATAATTGTGGAGTGACGTAAAACAAATTCAATACAACGATAATATCAGTAAAGTAGGGATACTTTGTGCATGGATTCACAGCTTTCAAAAACATTCAAAATCGATCGATGTGAAATCCTTTAAGTACTGATATATATATATATATATATATATATATATATATATATATATATATATATATATATATATATATATATATATATTCATGATAAAAGACACACACACACAAAAGAAATGATTTTCCAGAATTACGTCATGCTTATTTTTATAGCAATCTAGAAATCATTTCTGTATCAATGATGCCATTTCATTGGTTTATATATATATATATATATATATATATATATATATATATATATATATATATATATATATATATATATATATATATATATATATATATATATATATATATATATATATATATATATATATATATATAAAGAGTAGTATTTAGCATTTAATTCCGTGTATATTCTACTATTATAATTTTTGGGTGCAGGTCCTTGGTGATTTGTGTCGTACATCGTTGTCAGATGTCTTCTGCTTTCTCTTTTATTGTTTGTAGAATAGGGTATAGGCAAAACAATCAATAATAAACCATTCATACGCACTGTAAATACAATTAACACAATCACAACTGCATAGTTAAGCAGATTCTATCCATACAAGATTTTTATTAATGCTGACTATGGAAGAAGGAAATTCACCATTACGCATTTACGACCTCAACACACTGTGACAAGCACATTTAGGATATAGAAAACGTAAAGCATTGAATGTTTTTTATTTCGCTTTTGAGTTTGATATAAATGAATAAATTGCTTATCAGAATAATATGCATGCCAATAAACTTTTTTCAGATAAATGTTTCCTTTACACTATCCGTGAGATGTTTTTACCATTTAACAAGCTACATGTTACATTTCACGGAATATTTTCCATTGATTTGTTGTATCTGATCAAATGAACAGAATGAATTACACGTCAAATGCCTTTACCCTGGATATTGCTATGGTATTCTTCCCAGTTCGTTACATATCCTAATAAACATCCAGAAGCTGTTAAATTTAATCCTTCTATGTTATTAATATTACAGTAATGCAAGGTCGACAACAGATACAATATATACGGACAATTAATATATGCTAACTTTCTTCAATTTAGAATTACTTTATTTTGGATTCAGTTTATCGCGATGCTTCATTGATTATTTATACAGTTTTTGTTTTAGAAATTGTATTTATTCCTTAACAGAAAAACGGTGGTGTAACAAAACATCTTTGTTTATGACTGACGAGTTTGTTTTAAATTAATTGTAAAATTTCTGAACACCCATGTACACATTTACACTTGAAATAGTAAACATTTCAAATACATTTACATACGCAGACAACTACATTAAACTGAAGAGTGTAAATTTCAGTTCGCTGTCTATATAAGTGTTAACACGTACGTCTTAAACAACAAATACGCTTTTAAATATCTAATTTAGACGTGCACAGTAAATGTACCTGTTATATTATTTTGATTTTTACTAGTACTGACAAATATTATTGTTAAGCAGTTTATACCCCGCCATCCCATTCACCATAATAAACTTACACCACACAATATTGTTCTCCCGAATATCATATGTACAGTGCGGTATTTGGTGAATTGTTCGATATATGTAGTTATTGATACATTCTACTGTACGGGCCATCCGGAAATTAGGAACATTTTTCTTCAATTCGAAATCGAGGTAAAAGAATTTCGTATTTACAGACTGACTACATTCGTATGTAAAAAGAGTTAAAGTAATCAAAAAGAAGAAGGAGAAGGGAGAGAGAAAAGCCGATATAGCCGATTTTGATATACTATACGGGATTTTCTATGGTAAGATTCGTCATAGTTATTGTACTGCCCGCGCGACATGACGTCACACGACAACTATTTTACGTCAAACCAATTCTATCAAAACCCGTGTAAATTTATGGAAATTGATATAATAGTTGCACAAAGACAAAATGGTTTCATATTGTGAAATGATATTTTTGCACAGGACAGAAATAATATATAAAGACAAGTCCATTCACATCTAAATTTAACAGTATCGTTCCTAAGATTGTCGGACTTTTCTCTGCAGAATTAATCAATGATTCATTTAAAAATTCTTTGATCAATATTATTACATAAACAAAATAATTAGTGAGAAAATATATTCTACCACAATATCTGCAGTTAAAATCTTGGATTTCAATACTGTTTGAAAAATGCGTTTAAAATAAATGAATATATCTCTCTTCTCACAAATAATGATGAAATGTACGTGATGTGTTCTTAATATGTATGTTGGACTGTAAACCTGCTATTCCACGTTCTAATAGCTTATGTAAATTCTTTTAAAATAAAGTTGGTGAAGACAAATATTTTTTCAACGGCGTAGCTGGCCTTGAAAAGTATGTGTGCCAAGAGGGGGAAGTGAACAATCTCATATTGAAGGAATAATTAGAGAAGCATAACAAAAGGTCTAGATATGGCACAGATATGGTTCACCTGTGCAATTTATGCTGAAAATTGGGAGGGGAAAACAAACATACGTGAAACCAACATTTTTAGGCTGCCCTACTCCTCAGTGAAACACTACTTCAAACGTATGAACCTGAATTCATACACGTTGCTGTTTAAATGGAAATGGCCTTTAGACCTTTGATCGAATATCACTTATAGATGACTTGCTGTCAAAAAAAAAATCCTATATTTGCAGATTACCATTTAGAAACATATCCTTACTGTTCACTATTATTAGACCATTTCTAATAGCCTGGCTAACAAGCAGTAAATGCAGTCCTCAACCTGCACATGATTGCACCCTCTTTTAGAGACAAGTCGACATTCTTGCATGTGTGTATGTATCTATTAGGGGAAAAGATGCATGATTGTCTTTGACTAATTATGAATCACCTCCGACACAGATATTTATACCTTTACAATAGACAAAACTGGAGCAGTGAGAGATCTATTACGTGCCACGACCACCATGACACGCGATCTCGAATTTCACTATCTTATCCAATAGACAAGACACCGGTGTGCTCACGGCTGTATTCGGACTTGTTAACCACGAGCCATAACACTCATACACAGAGCTAAAGCGGTGTTATTAGCTACAGCGAAAGGACAGTGTTATGTATGAAGAACATGCTATTTAGATTAAGAATAATTTATGAGCATCAAAGAAAATAGAACGTATGTACAGATAATACGGATCGAAACGGAGATGTAGATACTCTATAATTAGATACTCTATAAGCAATATAGAATGTGTTTATAAGAGAATGAAAATATTGAATATGATACAACCTTATATATTACTTATTGAATATATAAACATAAAATGTACGATGAATTATTGAAAACACCTATCAGTTTTAGGAACACTAAATGTATTTTATACACAATTATAGTAGCATTGTAGGCCAACGTTTTGGAAAAATTGTTGTTTCAAAATCTTCTTGATGTGAATATATTTTTGTATTAAATATTGATACAAATCGCATTTATTTTATGGGTATCTTGCAAAGTTTACTAAACTATTTTTTTGTTTTGTACGTCTAAAGCTTTCAATTTCTAAACACATAACTTACATTACCTTATCAGTTTTACGAACAACTTGTATTAAGATTTCTCCTTGTTACTGTCGGAAAAATTAAATTCTCAACCCCCTGATGGAGTTTCTGTCTGTACATGTAAAGTGTGTTGAAAAGTGATCAGTTTTAAATAATTGTGTAATATATGAAAGCATAACGGGCCAGCACGTACATAATGTATCCCCAGAGAACCAGTCTCCGTTCATTTAAGCATCGATCTCAGCACTTTCATTCGAAGAAAACATTTATCAAATTAACTCTGCTGCTTCTGCTGAGTGGACGAAGTGTCGGTCTACTTTAACACCAAAATTATTACATTCTCACATTAGTTTGAGCTGTATGTGTCCTTGAACCTTCCGCAAACTGTTTTCTTGGATTTGGCATAGATTAAAAAAAATCATTTATCCCCTGTTTGACATACATACCAGAAAATAAATTAAGTAAATTGAAATTATCTATAAGATAGTTTAAAAATTCCAATCATTCGGTTACGAGCATCACTGAAGAGACATAACTTGTCGAAATGCGCATATGGTGCACAAAATTAAAAGGTATATATGTTCTATATTTATTATAAATATACATTCATGACGAGAAAAATAGCATAATTAATGAAGACATATAGAATATATTATTGGTAGCCAATTAGAATTTAATAACTCACAGTGTTAAAAAAATTAAAGGAAGTATGTCAAATAACAAAGAAATACTATCTCTACCTCTTGATTCCAACATACAAAGTGATTTCATTTTGTTCATTTAATGCACCTCTGAGTAACATCCCTATAAATCTATTTGAATTGAATTAAACAGTGATTGGTATACTTAATTTACTATTTTTCTTCTGCATATGTTACTTTTAATAATAATTACATTTTATTATTTTTATCAAATTTTAGTGTAAATCTCCTTGGTGACTTCTGCAAAGTCAGATGTCTTTCCCTTTTCAGTCTTAACCTTCTGATTCCTCCTCAACTGTCTTACTTTTTTGGAATGTCACATATATGTGTACAAAGTCTAGTATTAATATACGTTGATGATTCATGCATTTACAGTTGTATCTTGTTATTTTCTGTGCTACGGTTACGATATTTACTTAGGACGGTCAACTGAAGTAACAAACGCCACTCAATTTGTGCAGTTAACTGGTTAACGGGCGCTCACCTTCCCACTCACTGCAAAAGCAGTACAATGAAAGGACACACATTATAAAATTTATAAATAATCCTCCATTACAGAGAACAAAGATGATCACGTTAATAGATTAATATGTTGCTATCAAAATATGTAAGTAAACCGTGCTCTTCCCGTCAGTAACCGAGCTCAGATCCTTGACCAATAGGAGTCCCGACTAAAAGTCAGATGCATGAGGATTAGGACCTTGTCTCCTCTGAAAATGTTCGGACACGGCCCGTCATAGAGTCCCCACCGCCCTTTTAGGCAGCGTGCAACGCTCAAGTAAAAGTCTGTATTGGGTTGTAGCGGGATCCCATAAAAGACCTATGATCTTAGATAGGATCTTGGGGCCATACTGTCGATATCGAAGGCGTTTAATAATTCTAGAATCAGCCGATATGAAACTATCGGAACCTTGGGCCCTCCTTTGCTTGTACACTATGGTTGAAGGTCAAAATGTTTGTTCAATGTATTAGGCATATGTCGTCTCAATAAAAGTGAAATGACCAGTATATGACGTAAAACAAAATAAGGGAAGAAGAAATCTGACTTAGGTGTACTAAAATAGTTACCAACGACATGTAGCGAATAAAATTAACACACACACACACACACACACACACACACACACACACACGCACACACACACACACACACACACACACACACACACACACATAAAAATAGACAAATAGAGGAGTGGGTATACCAGACATTATGTACACTTCTCTTCAAACTATTTTTGACTCTTGCCAAGAGTCTTGACATCATAAATAATACAAAAATACTATTTACTTTATTTCAAACGAACGTTAAATTCAAACATCTGATTGTGCAAAACTTCCTCCGAAACAATAATCAAATTCACATTGTCCTAATGATAGAATAGATGGGTGTATTAAGTGATAATTTTTTTTGGATATATAGATATTATTGTTTTACCTCGCTCCGGGAATATGATTATGTTTTTGGAACGTTATTGATACGAAATATATATAATGCACAAATGCAAGAGCCCATTTTACCCTCAGGCTTAAAATGAGATGAAATGAAAATGTTTGCATAACTAAGGGTATTACAGCATTCAAACATAACAATATGATGTATTTTCTAATCCATCTTATAATTGTGGACTTTAACAAGGATGCCTGTCATAGCAAAATACAATGAACTTTTCTCTACAAGCAAATTCAAAATATAAAAATACATTCATTTAGTTAGCATGTAATACAGAATTCTCTTTCCGTAATTAAATTATCGTTGCTGTTACCGTAATTCAATCGCTTGAAAAAAAGTAGTAAAATTTCTTCTAAATATGATAACGAATGTATGTAATAATTAGAAAATGAAATACACCCGTTAACCTCCAACAAATATTAAATGTGATTTGAATTGTAACTGTTGCGTAACTGAACATTTTGATGACATCCAAATTACGTTAACAGTCTGTCAGTTTCCTTACGATTGGCTTATTCCTGACACCTGATGAGGAACAAAAATCGTTGGTCCTTCATTAATGTCCGGACCACCAATTCCGAGCGCCATAAAATGTCGCGCTTTTTTAAGGATTTCTCACTTCATCAGTAATAATCTTTTACATGTCTATCAACATCATTTTGTCGCAAGTAATAATGGCATTGTACAGAATTTATTACAATATGAAATTGCAATAGTTAATATAATTAAATTTTACATGGACGTAAACATAGTCAAGAACTCATCATTTATAATTTTTGATTAAATTTCTATCATGATACTCATCACATTTACGACAAAAGTTTTAATTTTGCAATTTTTGGTTATATTCTGCACAGCTCAAATTTGATATATAAATGCGCCATATTCAATTTGAATTTTTCTAGAATTAATAGAATACACCGAAATCTATAAATTTTTGTGTTCAGTAACGAAGAAGTACGCCATTGAGTGTAGAATGAACGAGTTTTTACTGAACCGCCAGGGACAGACTTGACAAACCATGTACGATGGCCTTATATACATTGTTCGCCGTACTACGTTTAAAACTGGAATGTTTGGTTTCTTCTCACGCTTTTCAAGATTTTATTATAACGGAGTAACAAGTTATAAAATCCATATCTCATAGTCCATTGAATAAAAGGACAATATCGTGAATAGTGTTGTATTCAGACAAATGCGAATCCTAAAAAGACGAGGTGAGACCAGGTGCCCGGGAGGAGTAAGCGTCCCCTGGTTGCATACAACACTCGTTGCAAAAGTCCTACAACAACTTTTCAAGTGGAGGAGGTAAATACATAAATATACACGCACAACACACGAAGGAGACAAGAAAACGAAGTCAAATTTTCCTATTCTAGGCAAACATGCTGCCTAACTGAAATTCCAGTGTGGGAAACGAACGTGAACAAATGTCTGTATATATACATATGTTGTCAAATCAAGTATAGTCAAAAAGGTAAGATGGTTATTTTGTATGGTCAGGTCCCAAAATTTCGGTTAACATTTTTGAAAGAGGAATCTGAAATTGCACTAGATCCCTATATCGACCATAGAACTTGCTCAGTGAGAAATTCAAACGTTCCTCAATATATGCTTGTGATAGTAGTTTGCTGGCAAGAAGTCTCGCTCTCAGGACGAAATTTCGTATTTAAAGCACGTCATGGCATAGCGTATAAGTTGTGAAATGACGACGCCATATGCGAAAGAGGAAGGTATGTTGCTACTCTGAAACGGGAAAGTTGGTAATAATGAAATTGAAATCGTCACTTTTTTATAGAGATAGGCTTTTATTTCCAGTTCCTCTGGATAAATGATGTTGAGGTGATCCTTAAATACAGGGTTGTTAATCGACAAAACGATGTATCTGTATGTAAAGTTGAACCGAGATGCTAATTGTTTATTGTCTTTAGAGAGCAGAGACTGTATGAACTCTGCTTCGTAAGAGTACAAAAATATGTCAACCAAAAGAGGCGCGCAATTAGTACCCATAGGACTGCCAACATTCTGTTGGAACACTTTCCCACTAAATATCACAAAAATATTATCTATAAGAAATTATAACATTTGGATGATCTCTTTTTCTGTATACTTGCTGCTGTAATCAGACTGTTCCTTTATAAAATACGTGTCGTTGTGGCCTAAAACGAGGTACTTATATCTGCAAATTCGCTTTTTGTTAGAGAAGGCGTTTTGAATAATTGATGTTATTCTGTTCTTCTGTTTTTGATGAGGAATGGTTGTATGAAGAGTCGGAAAGTCAAAAGATTTGATGCCAGTAACAATAATAAAAATAGGAGATTTTAAGCGTTCCAGACGTTACTAAATTAAAAGGAATATATGTTCTATATTTATGATTGGAATTGTTTAGGATCCACATCTGATTGATTCCACTTCTCGAGTGAGAGCAGTATGTCTGAAGAGCATGTTTGATTTCTGTTAGAATTTTGGTTAGTAACATGGAAGAAAGGTATTTTTTCAATAATTGATAACCAATAATGGATAAACAACAGTGACTTTTTTCACAGAGTAAGGGATAGCAAAAAGTTTTCATCGTCTTACATGTACCTAGATTTTTAGTGTAATTACAATGTAACAGCATACTTCAATAATTGATTTAACAAATATCGATGATTGGAAAATTCATTCACGAGAACATCTAGATATTTATTATGCTTAAAATAACTATATAATTATACGAAAAAAAAAAAAACAAAACTGCAGGCGCTCCTGTCTAGGACAGAGAATCCTGGAAAAATCTTTGGATGACAGTTCATTTTCTGGATGTTGTCTCCTCCAATGCTGAAATATTTTTCTATACATCAAGTTATAGAGTAATAACCTATCTTGTTTAAGAGCAAAGAAAAAAACCTTAAACAAATAATAATAATTATAATAATAATAACAATAATAATAATAATACTGGTTTTTGGTGATTTGTTTAAAAAGTAAAAATTGTGCGAAATTTCTATTTAAATTAATTTTACTCGTTTCTCATCTGAAATAAAATTTATTGATAATTTTTTACCTGTTTTCACCTCGATATAATTGGGGTTCACATTTGTCTGAATGTCAAACTATACACGATACTGACACTTACTCCTCCCGGGCACCTGGTCTCACCTCTGAAACTCAGAGGTTCGTGAATGTCCACTGTGGTACAATGTTGTTAGTGTCATAGGCATGTGACACTAGTTGCTTTCGTGTTTTACATTAACGTCACACTTATTCCCTTTGCAGTGTGGAGCTCGTAAAAATTTCTCCACGGAGGGTTTGACTTAAGTGTTTTATACCCTTTTTCCTGATGTTGTGTGACTATGGCATTTTCTATTCAGTGGAGGTTCACATTCATGCATATATACAGTGCTGAGTTGTATTTGTATTTACGGGCATTCATGGCGGGTGTGGCTAGCCAACAGGAGACGCTCACTCTTCCCGGGCACCTGTTCTCAACTCTGAAATTAAGAGGTCCGTGAATACCCACTGTGGTACATTGTTGTTAGTGCCATAGTCAAGTGACACCAGTTACTTTCGTATTTTACATTTTATTCCATGGACTTCGAGATATGGTTAACTCCTCATTACCTCCTCGTCATTTACTTTAATTCATTGATATATCATTTTCAGATTTCAAACGTTTTCCCGATCTTATCATTTTTTGGCACAAATTATAACATCGATTTGAAAATGTTAGAATTTTTCTAAAACTAGAAGCAAACAATCCATTGTTCTATTTTTGGACACAACATTAAAAACTGGACACTGACCCTAAAATATTACATCAAATCAATTCAAGTAAGTGTACTTTAGAAAAATCCATAAATCTTGATACTCTGCAACATATGAGTGATGATCCTTATCTAAGCTGATCTAAATGTGATGGTCACAATAAAACATATTTTATTCACCTAAATATTGGCATGTGGATATATGATACTACGTCGTATTCGAAAACTCTAATTTATGCCTACAGTTGGGTGCAGTCCTAACCTTACATAAAGTGCACTTCAAGTTAACTTTATGACTGCTTTTCAAGTTTACTTGGCGACAACAGAGTAAACTTGGAATCAAGTTTAGTAGTAAACTTGATTCCAAGTTTAGTACTAAACTCGATTCCAAGTTTACTTCAAGTGCACTTAAAGTTTAGTTTACTTTCTATATACATGTGCATTTACTATATTTTTCTATTAAATATATATATATAAAAGCACTAAAAAGGAAATTGTAACAACATTCACTATTCATAAGTATCGAATCAACCTCAATGAAGGTTAATGCAAATCGCTCGAGAAAAAGGGGTCAATATAAAAGCATAGGTAAGCGATAAGGATACTAAAACAATTTAAAAATTGCCAGATTTTCGAAGCAATCTGCTTCCTCTTCAGGACACACACATACAAACACTTACATAAATATAAAGACACGAAAAGAAAGATAGAATATATATACAAAGCACTAGTCTAATAAAAACTGGTTTCTTGAATTGGATACATAATGAGCGTTTCACTATGCGCTATCTAATAGGAAATGAGCCAAACACAAGCTAACAGCTTGCTTACAGGTCAAGTGGCGCCCCCTAAAATGTATTTTCATTGACCTACTGGAGGTAATTAGGCTAGGTGATAAGAAGTTATAGATAGAAGGACAAAGAAAATAAATAACAGAAATAAATGGGAGTGAAAAACAAATAAGTGATAAAATAAGTTCCAATAAAATTATAAAAAAAAATACTGTCAAGACAAGCGGTAATATTGGATGACGAGTTACATGACGCGTATATATATAATATGCAATTGTACATAATAAGACAATTATTTCTATCGTGTTATACGAAACTGGATTATTGTAATAAACAAACGTGAAAAGTAAACTTCGTGTCATGTGATAGTAAACTTGAAGACGGAATTACTTTAAAGTAAACTTAATATCAAGTGCACTTGACTAAACTTTATGAATGGTATTCAGGACGAAAAACTAAACTTAAAGTGCACTTGCCAAGTGCACTTGAATGTAAGGTTAGGACTGCACCCAACTGTACATTCTCCAAATTCTTCATAAGATACTTTTACTTAATCGTGTTTCAATCGTCACAGAAAAAGAGAAGACATTTAAGAAATTGTAGATCAAGATGGTCAATTTCACTCAGTAACCCTAATGTTCCTATGCCCTTAATATCACGTATTATGTGATTCAGATAAGTTGTTTGAATAAAACTGGAGAACATTTTATTCACCCAATTATTCGTCGAATATCTTACGGTCAGCAGGATATCGCTACATTTTGTAAAATGCTTAGTTCGGATCGGATTAATCAAATGAAAAGACTCGGTCCCTTGAGAGTTTTGAAAGGGACGGAAATAGATCTTATATTTGTCATGAGAAACGTTGAATATACTTTAGAACTGTATCATATGATATGTTTTATGGCATGAAGTTAATACTTGTCCTTGCTGTGATTGGTCGGTAATGTACATCAAGTACCAACTCTAGAAGAAGATGACAGTTGTGTTTTAGTTTGGTCTCATTTCTAAATTGTATGTATTTTTAATACCGATTGTGAAACTTTCAATACTCTAACTCAGCTTGAAGTTTTCTAGACCTAAGTCAAATATTTTACTGGCCAAACAGATATGCTTACTGTCCCTAGGCTCACTTTATTCTGGGTTCACATTTTCTCCTACGTATAGGCACTTTATGTTTTGTTTTGTTTTGTTTTTCTCATTTTTATGATTTTATGCCCTTCGATTTACTGAAGTTTCGGTTTCTGAATTGGTTTTATCCATCATACTATCATTAAAAAAAGCGAAACAAATAGTTGAAAAGTGGGATTATTTGGATATTTTTCATTAATTTCCTAACAAAAACGAAATCTCAAAAACAACACTTTGAGCAGCAATCACGTTGGGAAGCGTTTCAGTTAAACAGCTTTTAGTATGATTTACCGGTAAGTGGTATTAAGGGAGATATTATTCATTATAAAATGCTACATGTGCGCGATTAAATGCCAGGGCGCGTCAGAAAACATTTGTCCGAGTTAGTTAAGATACAGTGGGGTGCAGTCCTAACATAACATTATGTTAACGTCGCGTTAACGTGAAGTTTGCTTTCCTCGTGCGCTCAGGACTGCTGGGCACACGCGTTTGCGTTAACGCAGATTTCCACGTGAACTTAATTTCGAGACCGCGTGAACGCGCTTGACTGCCGCGTTAACGCGCTTGACTGCCGCGTGAACGTGCTTGACAGCCACGTTCGCTTGCTTACAATTTAAAACATGTATTACCATGTTCATATAGACGGATTTGAAGGAGAATAGATATGTACATTGTATATGTATATTTAAAAACTTATTAATGTGTAACTAAGATATTTAGAAGTAAATAAAACCCTTTCGAGTTGAGGGATGAATTTCAGAAAGATTGAAATAATAATAATAATAATAATAATAATAATAATAATAATAATAATATTATTATTAATAATAATAATGAAATAAAAATTAATAAAGATAATAATAACGATAATTATTATATTTATATATTATAGAAAATAGCTTAATTAAAAATAATAATAATAAAAACATAAATAAGAAATACATGTAAATACAACAATAAAATAATTATAAATGAATAAACAAAAAAGAAATATATACATAAATCAACTAATTAAAAATAAATAAATAAAAGAAATTAGAAAGTAATTATGCTAGTATAAACTGACGAAGTTTTTTCATAAATACCTTATTGCATGTCTACGCGATAATTTCCTTTGTTATATTACATATGAAATCCTTAATGCAGGGTGTCATTTTAACATTTCATTTAATACACGTTTTTAAGGCGACATTCGCGGTAATTTAATTAGATCCATTTTATTTTCTCCATCCGTACTGCATAGAAAATTACGAATATAGACATGTGAACGTGCGACTGGACCGAGCGCACGCGGGAATACATCGCGTTAACGAGAATTCCTTACCGCGTTAACGCGAGGAGCGCACGCGCGTCCGGTCGAGCAGTCCTAGCACGTGTGCTAGAGCAGTCCTCGCGACCGCTTTTCGCGTTAACGTGTATGTTATGTTAGGACTGCACCCATCTGTAGCAATCAATAAAAAAAGAAGAATATTTCCAATTTCATATTATTGCGTAATTTTTACTGCTAAAATCTGTTACGGATGCATTTATCAAATGTATATTTCTCGACGTGGGAACCTATTATGCAGGCAACGTACGTCATATTTATTTGACGTCAAAACGCTCATTAATCACATTTTGTTTTTGCGCGCGTGTATGTTGACAATATTGTAGTTGTTCGGTATTGATACAGATGAATTACACATGTATATATAGCATTCCTAAAACTTTCAGAGACGTTCGGAATAGTAAGTGACTACAATGTACGAATTTAAGCAGAGAAGGTTGGGTTTTTTTCTAAATGGTGAGCGTATAAAGTGTTTACCGTGCCATGAAATATGATGGAAGATTTAAAGGACCAGACAGGACAATAGGAAAAAATAATTAGAAAAATTAAAAAGTTAAAAACGATTACTATAAATACAGTACGACTTTCCACGCTAGTTTCGCGCTTATTTGAAAAGTGCCTGAATGGTGTGTTTTTATATCACATATTCCGATTATTCCTGATTGCATTCTTACAGATCTTATTTATCTGAATTCTGAAAAATTTCTTCTTATCAACGTGTCTAGCTTACTCTCTCATCCTACTTTTTATAATAATCTTACAACATTTCAAGAGGGTCAAAATTTTCGATAATTTAATCTCATCGAGTTGTAAAATAGGCAAATGCCTTCGACCTTGACGGTGTTAGTAGCCTGTTGGTCCTTGCTATCTGTGTGGAAGAGAAAACAGAAGACATCTGACAAAGCTGTATGTAAAGATGATGGATAAATCCAAACCACAAGTCCAAAATTCATAAAACCAGAGGACATACAAAACCAGTGAAAATGAAAAACAAATGGAAAATAACAAAATATGTCTACTTGAAGAGCATATGTGAACCCCTGTGATGGAGTGAGATCAGGTGCCCGGGGAGAGTGAGCATCTCCTGCTTGCTAGCAACACCCGTCACATATACCCAGTAGAAAGAGTCAAATCGTGTAAATTCCATATGTATTTATATATGGAGAAGTCGAAGTAGGTAACCTTCTAGTATAGAAGGTGTCAAATCTGTGTAAAATGATCGGAATCGGTCTCAGTCCAGAATATCATATAAAAGTCTGGATAACGAGATATCATATGGAGTAATAAGAGTCTCGTAACGACCATAGAATTTTCCAGTGACGTTGCTAGTCTAGCACATATATAACCCTGGTTGAGCAGCTTAACTGAAAGTCGCCTAGCCCTCAGAACAAAGTTATTGTAATTTGAACATGCTCTGGAATAAGGTATTAACCGAGATTTGAATACGCCGTATGCGGGCGATGATGGAATGTTGCTACTTATGAAAGGAAAGTTTGTGATAGCGAAATTGAAATCGTCACGTTTGTCATAGAGTGAGGTTTTCAATTGACCATTAATGTCGAAAGACAACATAATATCTAAATACGAAGTAAAATTATTACTTTCTGTGGTTTCTTTGACCTCAAGTTCACTTGGATAGATGATGCTAAGGTAATCCGCGAATGAAGGATTATTAATTGAAAGCAAGTCATCTATATATCTGTAAGTAAAATTGAAGCCAAGAGCCAATTGTTTTTTTCCTTGCGAAAGCAAAGACTGAATGAATTCAGCTTCGTATGAGTAAAGGAATATGTCAGCCAGAAGCGGAGCACAGTTAGTGCCCATTGGAATGCCGACAATTTGTTGAAAAACCTTACCTCTAAACACCACAAAAATGTTATCGATAAGAAAGTTCAACATCTAGATGACAGCTGTTTCAGTGTATTTATTTTTAGAATCAGAATTTTCCCTAACAAAGTAAGTTTTATCGTGGCCTATTACTATATATTTGAATTTGCAGCTTCCGGTTTTACTAGTAGATGCATTTTGAATAATTTCCTCTAATCTGTCTTTTAATTTCTGATGAGGGATCGTTGTGTAAAGAGGCGAAAAGTCAAAAGACTTGATAGAGTGAATTTTAGTAAAACTTTTTGATTTTAGATTTTCTAACAACTCTTTTGAATTTTTAAGGATCCACATTTGATTAATTCCACTTCTGGAATATACTGTTTCGCAATATCTATGAAGGCCAGATTTAATTTCTGATAATATTTTTGTGAGTAGCATCGATACAGATTTTGTGGAACACTTCGAGGAACCAGCGGTAAAGCGTTGTTTGTAAGAATTTTTGTGCATTTTGGAATGCAGTACAAATATGTAGATATGATATAAATCACCAAGGACCTGCACACAAAAAATGATAATAGTAGAATATACACGGAATGACATTACAAAAATATTGGATTGTGATGCGGTTACGATACCGACTTAGGACGGTCAGTTGAAGTAACAAAGGTAACTAAATGGGTGTGGTTAACCGGTTTACGGGCGACCACCTTCCCATTCACGGCAAAAGCAGCACAATCAATGGACACACATTTAAAAATTTATAAGTAAAAAGAAGAAGTACCGAAGGGTAAACCATATCTCACAGTCCATGGAATAAAGGGGACAATATCGTGTTCAGTGTCATATTCAGACAAATGCGAACCCCAATAAAATCGAGGTGAGACCAAGTGCCCGGGAGGAGTAAGCGTCCCCTGGTTGCATGCAACACCCGTCGCAAAAGTCCTGCAATAACCTTTCAAATCGAGGAGGTAAATTCATAAATATACACGCATGAACATACGAAGGAGACAGAACGCGAAGTCAGATTTCTCATTCAAGGCAAGAAATGCTGTCTGCCTGAAATTCCGGTGTCGGAAACGCAGGTGAACAAATATCTGTATATACATGTATACACGTATTATGTCAAATCAAGTATAGTCACAAATTTAAGATGGTTATTTAGTATTGTCAGGTCCCAATATATCGGTTAACATTCTGAAATTGCAATAGATCCCTATAACGACCATAGAACTTCCTCAGTGACAATTTCAAACGTTCCTCGGTATATCCTTTTGAGAATAGTTTCGTGGCAAGAAGCTTCGCTCTCAGGACGAAATTTTTGTATTTAGAGCATGCCCTGGCCTAGATTAAGTTGTGAAATGAAGACGCCATATGCGGGAGAGGAAGGTATGTTGCTACTCAGAAGTTGGTAATAATGAAATTGAAATCGTCACGTTTGTCATAGAGATAGGTTACTAATGAACCATCGTCACTAATTGATAGCAGTATATCGAGGTATGAAGCCGAAGATGCGCTCTCTGTAGTATCATTTATCTCCTTTGGATATATGATGTTGAGGTGATCCTCAAATACAGGGTTGTTAATCGACAAATCTTCATCGATGTATCTGTATGTAAAGTTGAACCGAGATGCTAATTGTTTATTGCCTTTAGAGAACAGAGACTGTATGAATTCTGCCTCGCAAGAGTACAAAATATGTCGGCCAGAAGAGGCGCGCAATAAGTACCCATAGGAATGCCAAAAATCTGTTGGAATACTTTCCCACCATATATCACAAAAATATTATCTATAAGAAATTCTAACATTTGGATAATCTCTTCTCGTATACTTGCTGCTGGAATCAGACTGTTCCTTAACAAAATATGTGTCGTTGTGGCCTAAAACGAGATATTTATATCTGCGAATTCCTTTTGTGTTAAAGAAGGCGTTTTGAATAATTGATGTTATTCTGTTCTTTAGTTTTTGATGAGGAATGGTTGTATATAGAGTTGAAAAGTCAAAAGATTTGATGCTAGTGACGTCGACATTATTGAAAATAGGAGATTTTTAAGTGCTCTAGAAGTTCCTTGGATTTTTTAAGGATCCACATCTGATTGATTCCGCTTCTCGAGTAAGCAGTAGAGCAGTATTTCTGAAGACCATATTTGATTTCTGTTAGAATTGTGGTGAGTAACATGGAAAGAGGCTTGGTGAAACATTTGGAAGATCCAGCTATAAATCGATGCTTATATGGAGTTTTATGCATCTTTGAAATCCAAAAAAGGTATGGTAGCTCGAGATCAGATGATTCATTTGTAGTAATACCGAATGAACTGAGAACTGCGCAGTAACGTTAAGGCACTCTACGACACCATTGATATTATAATCTACTGAACACCGCATAATAAATTGAGTAAAGATTATTTCTGGAATATCGATTAAAATGCCAATAGTTTAACAAATCTAAACTGTTTTAGCTATCTTAATTCTATCCCTAGCTGTATATATGTTATATATAGTAATCACGTGATTGCTATATATATAACATATGCATGTAGTATTAACAACAAACATTCAAAAAGAGCAAGAAAAAAGAGGAGTTACTGGCTCAGTTATGTGGCAGAAGTCACCATAGAGCTATACAATTCATGAATATAAATAATATACTAGAACATATATCACATTACAAAAATATTTGATTGTAGTGCAATTACGATACCGACTTAGGGTGGTCATTTAATTTGACAAAAGCCAAACAAATGGTGTGGTTAACCGGTTTACGGGCCCACCTTCCCACTCACCGTAACAGCAGAACAATCAAAGGAAGTACATTAAAAAATTTATAAATAATCCTCCATGTAAAGAACAAGGGTCAACAGGTATCGCATATTGAGAGATCATAAAAATATAAACGTAAGGTATTGGAAAATACATAATGGTATAAAAATATATGTGACATCAACATGATAAACCGTGCTCTGCCAGTAGAAAGCGAGCTAAGACCCTAGATCTGTAGGAGTCCCGACTAACAGTCAGAGGGGACGAGGTTCAGGACCATGTCTCCTCTGAAAGGGTTTATTGCCCAATTTGGTAATCAAATTTTTTGTAAACAATAAATGGATCCTATCAATAATATCTATATTTGTGCCCAACTTGTAAAACGCGTAATTGTATTTAAATAGTGGGATGGAATTGCTGAATGGTGTAATTTTACAAGAAGTGTCTAATGAAATTGAAATTCTGTTGATATTTTAAAATCTAAAAGTTAGGCGAAGCCAGACGCATTTCAAATAGATGTAGAACAGTCTTTATGTGAAATTACACAACAAATGGAGTTGAGGAAAAGGTTGCACTACAGCAATTTTCTTGGAATGTTGATTGCTGAGGTTTCTCCCGCTTCATATAATGCACTAGGCCATGGTGACGTCATGTTATATTTTGGCGGGTTTTCTGTAACATTATATAATTGTGTATTGCCTTAACACAACTGCGTGACTTGTCCAATACCTCTGAAGGAGACAGATTTGTAACTGTGTAAGTTGGATTACCAGGCGTTGAATGAAGACCAAGCTCTTCTATAAGACATTTAATATAGTATGCCTTAATTAAAAGGTATATATGTTCTACATACGAATGTGTAATTGTTACCTGTCTTGTCAGCAGGAACAATAATGAAATTTTCGTGAAGTCGAGAAAGTTCTCTAACGACACTGGAAATAATTATCGGTCAAATTTCAAAACCACTATCATTGGCAAAAGGAGTACATTCTGGACCCGCTAGATGGACTGCAATGATGAGATAATTGATAAAACCAAACCAGTCTTCCTTTTATCATGAGACTCGGAGGCATACAAAATCATAAAGAAAAAAAAAATACAAATGCAAGCAAAACCCAACTGCAGGATATCATTTAAGGAGCATATGTGAAGTTGTTAAAGGGAAAGTGATCAGATGCCCAGAGATGACAAGATCCTCCGCTTGCTATGACCACCTTTCACATACGTCCAGTGAAATTCGAAGTACTATAGAAGTCAAATTTAACGTTCAGATAATATGAATAGGTGCAATGTAAAGATAATGGATAAATCCAAACCACAAGTCCGAAAATCATGAAACCAGAGTACATACAAAATCAGTGAATATTAAAAAATCAAGTAGAATATAACGAAAACTGTCAACTTGGCGAGCATGTCATTTTTAGAAATAGAAACATTTACAAACCACACTATTTCTGCTTTTTCATTATCAGGCGATTTAATCTGTCACCTTTATCCTGTTTGCTTCCCGTTTGGCGTGTATATGTATGACTGGTAATTAACTTACAGTTGCCTGCTTTTTTCTTAAATCAAAATAAAGAATAATTTTAATTAAATTCTAAAATCGTTTAATCATTAATATTCACTCCAAACTGGACCGGAAGTAAACAGGACATAGGTGACAGATTCAACCGCTACAGAATGAAAAAGCAGAGATGGTGTGGTTTGAAGGGTTACTATTTCCAAAAATGACATTGGGTAATTAGAATAATAATCTGTGGAGCTGTCCAAGCCGTTCTTTTGATTAAACAAAAGGCCGATTCTCGCTGAAATGCACTTTTTTTTTTCTCCTTGCTCCTAAAACTAAATGTTTGCACGTTTGGAATTTGAATTAAATCTGGTACAATACACTAACTGAGATATGAATACACCATAGAAAGTATCTATAACTTTTGATTAAACACAGCTAATCTATATATTTGTAAATGAAACTGAACTGAAGGACAGATGAATTCTTTCCATTAGAGAGCAAAAATCCAATGATTTAAACTTCGGAAGAGGCGTTTATCCACTTGTAACGTGCTTGGCTCATGACAGAGAGTCCAACCAACGGCTGGTCGGTGTTCTGTCTTTCGGTTAGGAAACGACGGATGTCCCATGTCACGGTAGACTGCACATAATATATCTCTGCTCCGGCTGACTCCATTACTCGATTAACTTTTTCACATTTTGTGCTTTTCATCAGAAAGGTAGCATCATCGTATATGTAGCACTCTCGATGTGAAGTAGAACAAGCTCAAATTAATTCAGTTTACTTTGAGTAAAGAAATATATGTTAGCGAGAAGTAGGGCACAGTTAATGTGCAAATATGATTTCAATACTTTATTTTCCCGAAACATAATCACAAAATAATCAATTTTTGCTCTGATCCACAGGTCACAAAATTCGGTTTTACACTCACGCAATCGTTGTATTCGGATTTTACTTTTCAATATAAATCATATAGAACTAGACGGTAGATTTTCGAAGGTTTAGGATATCGATATATGGTTATTTTCGTCCACCAAAGAGGTGGAACCCGCCCTGATCATGGGATCATAGAGTAGACGCAGAAATTTATTATGGATTCGTGATTACATGTACTGTAATTTGCTATTTTTAATCTTAAGTAGGAGCTAGAATCATAGATATTTGTTATTTCATGGCCACCGTAATATAGTTTTAGGATGTGCCCGTCACTTACAGAAAATATATATCGGAATGAAAGATAACTCAACTTTCCTGGACGACGGCTCCGGAACTTATCGATCACTTGGGCACAGACTCCGACGACAGTGTCAATGAGAAATAAATACAATGCTTATTGATACAGGTTAATGTAAATATGCAATTATTTTGCATTTTCTGTCCTAAAACAAAGTACATTTACATTCATAGTTTCTGTCACAATTAAATTTTGTTCCATTCACACGTAGTAATATTAATTTTATCATTTCCTAGCGGCAGGAACACAGTAGCGCCTTAACATCATGCATCCCAGTCAGAAATATTTCATTATCATTTTAACAATGAGGTCACGGATTATACACAGTAAGGTTATATAGCACCGTGTATTATAATAAAGAATACAAAGTCAGTGCCGACAGGGCGCTTTGCGAATGGCCGAGTGGTAACCAATTTGATTACTGCCGGTGGCTGGCCGGTTTCCTATGTTTTGGATGCGGCAGTAAAATTGGAATTCATGTGTCAATCGAGTGATCGTTAAATGCCCGACATCACACATTTTGGCACATTTGTTCATTATGACGTCATAAGCAAATGGCCCGTCAAACATGAATTTGATTATGACGTCACAAAGGAACTACGTAAAGGGCGTGGTTAAAGTTGGATCTGGCGATCCCTCAATTCAGACGTAGCACTTACAAATCCCTAACTGCTTCGGGGTGGGGATCATGTTTATGTATAAATGTCTGCACGAGGGTCGCAGTACTAATAATACGTTATATAAAACAAGAAACAAACATCTTTTTATTAAATTACCAAAAAAAAAAATAAAGTTAAAATTCCAGGACATCCCTTATACAACGCCAGATCCTGCTACAACACTGTTGTAGTTCTTTGCAAAGAAACATATCTTCCGGGATCCTACACTACAGTTTATCTACCCAATATAAAAAACCAATGTATGAAACCTTGATAAGTTTATTTCTATCCGTTTAATCTTACAATAAGTGCGTATGTTTAACTTATGAAAAGAATGAATGAAGTAGAATATGTGCGAGAATCCACAACACCTGTGACAAAAGCAGACGATTCAAATACAGTACATGCTAAATTCAAAGAAATTGTCGGAGGATTATATCTTTTATTCTTCATTCCATTATAAGAATTTATACAATACAAACATGAATATATATTACAACAAGAGCAACGCCTAGCGTGGCATAATACGCCCGTCGCTTAATTGGGACAGGATCAATTCGCATTTGGCATGATTTTCATGAAAAACATCTGAAGTTTACTGAAGTTAATTGCGTTTCATAGCATTTTATCATAGGAATAAGTCCAAAGGCAATATCTCCTGCAGAAATGGTCCTATGCAACCCATCTTGGAAAGTGACCTGCAAAAAATAACTTTTTTAACTTTTTTTTTAATTTTTTAGAACTAGCCCCCCCCCCTTTCTAAAATTATAAATTTCTCAAAAATGAAGAAAAAGATATCAATACCTGTAAAATATGTGGAGGTTGGTACATTTTACTTGTTTCATGATAAATTTCATAATGTTTTTACAGAAATTAGATTTTTAATGAATTTTCAAAACAAAATCCAAGGGCCATAAATCCGTCAAAATTATGTCAATCGTAACAAAACTCGAACTGGTACTGATGCCGCTTCGAATAAGCCTATATATCATATTTCAACTCAATATCTTGAAAGACGGCAAAAAAAGTCCGGAAAACATGACCTAGGACATATGGTCAACCCCCCCCCCCCCTAAAATCATAAATTTCTCAAAAACGAAGAAAAAGATATTAAAAACCGTAACATATGTGATAGTTGGTACACTTTACTTGTTTCATGAGAAATTTCATAATGTTTTGACGAAAAATAGATTTTTAATGAATTTTTGAAAAAATTTTGAAATTTATAAGTCCAAGGGCCATAAATCTGTCAAAAGTGGGTCAATCGTAATAAAACTCAAACTGGCACTGACGCCGCTTGAAATAAAGCTATATACCAAATTTCATCGCAATATCTTGAAAGACGTCCAAAAAAAGTCCGGGAAACATGACCCCGGACAGACGGATGGACACACAGACGGACGGACGGACGGACAGCGCCATAACATAATACGTCTCGTCTATTGGACGGGCGAATAAAAATGTTGTATAATTTGTGCAATTGAAATATGATAGAAACAACAGAGATTTAGATTCGATTAATTTCGCTTTTCAATTACAACTTTGTAATCAGCTGGTGTGCCTTTCCCGAACAAAGTTTTTGTTTCGATGCAATGTTTTGTATCTGGTGGAATTTTGAAACAAAAATGTTGAAGAAGTTTGGTTGCTATTAGAAGAATTTCTGTTCTCGCTACGGGCTCGCCTAAACAAACCCTTCTCCCAGCTGAAAACGGCATCCAATTGTCTGGTTTCTGGTCAATATTTCCGTCTTTGTCTAGATAACGGGTAGGTTCAAATTTGTCAACATTTTCCCAAAATATAGGGTCATTGTGAAGTGCCCAGTGATTGATGAGCACCATGGTGTCTTTTGGAATTTTATAACCAGCTAAAAAAATAGAAAAAATAATAAATTAATTGTATATTTTCTCTATTTCAAAGAAATGAAGAATATTGAACAGCAACAAGATATAGTATTATACTGATAGATACCTTTGCTTTATTATCAGACAAACCTACGTCATTTCCAAGTGCATTACAAATCAAACATCAAATCAAAAATTGGTGTCACGTTGACACGTTATTGTTTAATTATTCGTGTACTATGAATATTTTAGGTCAAAGCAATGTCATGTTCTAATTTTTTTATTTACTTGGGGGTGGTAAATACAAAAATTAGAAAATATCATACCGGCACAGCAATAGACAAGTGTGCTGTATCAATAAAAATTATAAAAAATACATACCAACACTGGTGTCACAGATAGTGAGATGCGGGACACCTAAAACAACCACTGTTCCCATTCTCATCGTTTCCATCACACAAGCTTCAGTGTATGACAACCTACTCCGATCATCGACACTTGGCGGACGTTCACATCCTGATCAGCAAGAAATTGGCAAAAATAAATACAACACTCTAAAACATTTTAATAATGACGAATCAGTTTCATGTAAATTAGAAAACTGTCATTATCGCCCTCAGGATACAGTGTTAAAATCAAACAGAACGACATACAGACGTAAAGGCATATTCATACCATATAAACCTCATCCTCATAAATCTTTTCAACGGACGTAAAGGAATAAAGTTACGACTTTATTCCACCATATGAAAAAAAAAGGAATTAGGCAATGCCTCGTATAATTAGCCACTTATAATACATTGCTCTTAATAAACGTCGCTTAAATGTTTTATTGTCCTTTCAACCAAATAGTCATATAGTTTTCTACAGTGAAAATGCTATATGGTTTTGTAGTCTAATATTTTCAGCGTTAATGTTGTAATATGGATGCGGTCATTATGTGTCCAAGAGCCTTGACATTAGCTTATGGTTATGACCTTAAGTTCAGTTTGTTTAAATAACTGTATATAACTGTAGATTTGTACAATAGACCACTTGCCGATCTTGATAATGGCAGTCTTTTTGTCAGATCTAACATCTTTTGGCGTTGTTTTTCGTTGTGACGTTACAATGAATTTATGTCACGTATTATGACGTCACTGTGAAAAACAATGCCAAAAGGTGTTAGCTCGGACAAAAAGACAGCCATTAACAAGATCGGCAAGACTGTCTATTGCTCGGCTTCATTGGTTCAGACAATATTATTGAGACTAATTTCTCTTTTTCGTTGGATATATTCATGGTTTCTAAATACGATCTGTCTGCTCCAAAATGATTTTGATTTAAATATGTCTAACTTTGTGTAGACTGTACCTTTTTTTATGACATCCTGAAGCATAACAGAAATTATTATAAATGTGAATAATCATAACCTCAAATGTGAATAGTCATAACCTCAAATGTGAATAGTCATAACCTCAAATGTGAATAGTCATAACCTCAAATGTGAAGTCATAACCTCAAATGTGAATAGTCATAACCTCAAATGTGAGGTCATAACCTCAAATGTGAATAGTCATAACCTCAAATGTGAGGTCATAACCTCAAATGTGAATAGTCATAACCTCAAATGTGAATAGTCATAACCTCAAATGTGAATAGTCATAACCTCAACTGTGAATAGTCATAACCTCAAATGTGAGGTCATAACCTCAAATGTGAATAGTCATAACCTCAAATGTGAATAGTCATAACCTCAAATGTGAAGTCATAACCTCAAATGTGAAGTCATAACCTCAAATGTGAATAGTCATAACCTCAATTTTCCACTGAAATGCAAATGATTAGCTTAGGTATTAGTGTCACGAAGTTATGCAAGTAATCCTTATGCAGAGCTCGAACATAGCCTTTTAATTATAAAAATTGCTTCCTTATGATGGGTACGATGATGAAAGGATACGAATTTGTGCAAACACTTACCTATGGCATTGTCAATCTCCTGATGACATTTAGCTTGAATTTCTGGGTGTGCAATCATGAAACAAATAAACCAATCCAATGTAATTCTGGTCGTGTCAAGGCCGGCTGAAACATATCAAAAAGAGTTCGTACAAGTGCAAAATGGTTATTTTTTTTGTCAAACTATCAACAAAGTTCTAAATGATCTGTAAATTGACTTGCTCGAGTGAACTTGCATTCATGCTGACACCGTTACAGTTTACACAAATACTGCTCATGGCAATTTACATTGACTGACCCGAACACAAATAAACGTTTATCCATTACAACCGAAAGAAGTGCGTGTTATTTTATTCACTGTTTAGACTTTCAAAATAAACTCTGCCATTTAAACTTTTTAAAACAGAAATAATAAAAACTATAAACAAATAATGAAACTGATGACCCTGTAACTGTAACTCGTTTCTTTAATTTCTTTAAACTAATAAACAATTAAATTGCAAAGCAAAAAATGATTTATCTGATTCAGCTGAATAAAAACATTTGCCGTGATAAACATACAAAAATAAGCACATAACATTATATCACAAAAATATTTGATTGTAATGTAGTTGTGCTACCGTCTATGACGGTCCACTGAACAGGCACAAATCACTCAGTTGAGGTTATTTACTGGTTACAGGTCCACCAGCCCAATTACCACAAAAGAAGCACAGTTGTTTATAAATATATAATTAATCCTTCATTTAGAGATCGAGAATTAACATGTAACTCAAGTCGAGAGATCATAAAATATGAAGCCAAGATATATTGAACGAATATAAATATAAAAAGTACTGGGTGACATCAACACGACACAACCGTTCTCTACTTGTCTGAAAGCCAGTTATGTTCCCTTATCCTTAATTGTCAGAGGGGATCTTATATGAAAAGGTTCACACAGGGCCAATTCTAGAGTGTCTACCTCCCTGCTTGGAAAAAAAGGAAAACGTGTGCATAAGACTGTAAAATTTTCATGAATAATACTTATGTTCATTTCTATGATTTCATGGTCATTCTGTCGATGTCGAGGGCATTTATCTATTTTTGACTCCGATGAAACTAAATTATTAGAACATTTGACTCTCCTTATTTGCATATTTGTATATCGTAAAATTTTGAATGAGAGATTTCGCTAAACACAAACTGCTTAATTGAGAGAAAACATCTGTATGAGATCTGTAAAAATCTATGTTTGTTCAACATCTGTCCAAAAGTTCAGGAGGAGAAATAGAAATAGAAAATACTGATGAACGGACAGACAAACGCCGAACAAAATGCGGTCAGAAAAGCCTAGATGTCAGCTTGAGAGTCTAGACACTGAAGCATGTATAGACAGGCAGAAAAAAAAACATGACAGGTAACCTGATTCCAGTTGCTTCGCACCATTTTTGTGCTTTCAAGCACTGACATGTCGGTTAACGCAGTTCGGAAGAAATATTAACAAAACGGTAAAACGCACAGTGCGTGTCTTACTCGTTCTGCTAATTTGAATTCACAAACATACATTATAAAAGAAACCAGTTAAAAACATATCTCAAAATCTTAGGGCAGGTAAAGTTCAAATAATTAACTGGAGACAAGATTACCTGACCCGAAAGGTTAGCTAACATCAAATATGTAGCATCAATCCTCGGTATGATAAATATAAAACACATAACATATTTAGACATTCAAAAATGGGTTTTTATTTTGGTTGTTTGAACCAATCATTGTACACAAAAAGATTCTTTTTGACATATATACTTTTTATATGTCTTGCAAAGGTATAAATAGATTATACACTTAAAAATATCACGCGTATGATTCAATTTCAATACCAATGCTAATATGTGAGCAGAAAATGCCAATAGCACAAAATGACGGTAAATTTATACTCGGGAAACGGAAAACGGTTATTCTAAAACTAAAATCTTTCAGTACTAATCAAGTTTTCACGTGTTTTATGTGTTTCATAATGTTCATTAATACAGTACAGTAAAACTTCTCTACACTTACATACATGAACCATATTAAAGGTTTCTAAATTTAAAACATACCAAAGAAAATATCCGACACAATTTGCACAATATGCTCATCTGTCAACATTTCCACCTGTTCTGTCCTTTCTTCAGCTTCAGCCTCCTGTCTTGCTAGTAAGATGCTATCTGTATAATCACGAATGTTACCTAAATGAAAAGACATGAAGAGTTTTCAAAAACATGTCTGTGAAATAGATGTTTTTACTTTGTTTCTTAACGCTACTTTCCTCAAAACCATATAATATTACTCAAATGGAAAACAATGAATTCATGTTTGCTGAGAATAACATCATGAGTAATAGTCTTATAGGTTACATTACAAACTTCAAAACTCTTGATAATTACAAAGATCACTATCAAAAATTGTTTCGTTTAAATACATAATGAACATATGGATGCTTAAGCACTGAGCATACATCACTCTTATGCAGAAGTATTGAACGTCTGTAGAAAATGAAGCATGGAGTAGGATATTTACTAGCGTCAAACGTTTCTTTGTGCTCTCTCACTTCTTTTTCAAGGAAGCGATGGCCTTGTTGTAAAATAGAAATGAAGTCTTTGTAACGCTGTGTGGTATATATCTTGGTCATGAATGGAAGAATGTCTTCTAAAAATCCAGATCCCACCTTTTCTGACAATTCACAGTTTAGCCTCAATATGTCATTCACTTCTACATCGTCTAAGTTACATCTGTAAAATCGTAATGCTTTAAACATTTTTTTATCTCGAACACTCAGTCCCTTAAAAAAATGTTGAATACATATTACCGGTCGAATGAAGATACTTTGTAATGGAAGAGTAATATTGTAACGTTTACCAAACTGCTTGGGTTGTGTAGATTATTTATCATCAAACTAGAAGGAATCTGCATCTGATTGCTAAGAGATAGCTTCAGATCCGAAATGAAAATAACTGAAATGCAATTATAATGGGATAAATTGCGTAAGAACGGCAATGAAAAGGCTGTAATAATAACACATGCCCTCTTGTTTATATGTTAAGCATTTCTTATTATTAGCTCACATATGTATGACACAGTTAATATGAAAGTATATTAAACAAAGAATAATTGTGATACTTTAGCTCCTTAAAAAGGAACCACGGTAGACTATCCTAATTCCTGGATATCTGAACAGAGATCACTTGTTCGGAGTAAGTGAGCGTGGTTTTTTGACATCTCATCCGCAATGAATACAGAAATATATATTATACAACAGCTGCAGTACTGACAAATTACGATCTTACTTTCTATGGAAGCACATGTTAAACAACATGTGAATAACAAGTTTGTCGATGTAATCATGGGCGAAGAACGGTTCCTTTTCTGTTTCCATTTGTTCTATAACTCTATCCCCAACGTCATTGATCATATTTTCCAAGTGTTTACCTTGCATGTAAAACCTGAAAAAAACATGCCGATCAATTCACTAATTTATGCCACTGTGGCATTAGAATTAATTTATTTTATTGGATAATAATTCAATGAAAGAAAGACATTTAAATAGGTGTCTGGACGTGGGACGAGTAAGCGTCTCCTGTCTGGCTCTACAATTTCTTGTGAATTAATTGATGTGTTTACATCTAAACTAAAATGCTTCCTTGTGAGAAAGTTCAATGAAATTCTGTTTCTAAATTTCATTTAAACTGGAATTGTAATACCATAATCCAAACGGAAAATTCTAAAAAAAAAAATGGTTAAAGGGTATATTAAATCTCTTATGTAAATTTTATGATGCTTTCTGATATATGAATAAGGTAAAAGTAAAGGGTTTTTTCTGGTTTTCAATCCCATAAACCGGATATTTTCGATTAAAAAGTGGACTTCCTGTGCTTTGCGCCTCTTCAAAGCCCTGTATGTGATCAGTATGTGATCAGTGTTGATACTTGGTCAGGCACCTTATCAACATCAAGATCCATTCCCTGCAAGTTGCAAAAACTTTTGGAGGACTCATTTTAGCAAATGACCATACTCTACAGTTTTCCCCTGTTGTTTCCTTGTTGTTTTGGTCCTTTCGAAAACATTTGGTAAATATTACGGATTTTATTCAGACATTTTATCTAAATTCGGAAATGCGACTTTTTAACAATACATATACAGCATAATCCCAATTTTACGGTGATCTAGTGTACAAACTAAGGAGGATCAAATGATTCTATAATTTCAGGTTCTTAAATAATGAAACGCCTTCCACGTCGACAGTATGGCCCCGAGATCATCTCAAAGACCATAGGTTTTGTATTGGGTACCTCCACAGTCCTATACAGACTTGAGCGTTGCAAGCGGACTAACTGGGCGGTGAGGACTCTATAACGGGGTTTATCCAAACCTTTTCAGAGTAGACAATGGCCTGAGCCTCGTCCCCTCAGACTGTCAGTTGGTATTCCTACAGATCAAGGATCTGATTTCGCTTACAGACGAGCAGAGCACGGTTTCCCTATGTTAATATCTATGGAAGATTATTCATAAATCTTTATATGTGTGTCATTTGATAGTGCTGCTTTTACGGTCAGTTTGAAGTCGGGCGTCCTCAAACCGGTTAACCACACCCATTGAGTGAAGTTTGTTACTTCCAATGACCGTCGTAAGTAGGTATCGTAACTGCTGTAAACTTGAATGTTTTTGCATTGTCGTGTTTTGTGTTTATTTGACTATTTTTCATTGTCATGTTTTGTGTTTATTTGACCATAATCATGTTATATGCGCATGTCCGTGGTGATTTAGGTCAAACAGCTTGATCAGATGTCTTCTGTCCTCTCTTTCATGATGCATTTGTTTTGTGAAGGATTATCAGAGTCCGCATAATTGTATTGTGATATTAAATTAAAACATATTAAGATGACTATGGTGCTTAATTCTATTACGTAATACAAGTTTGTGTTAAGTGTGACAATACATGACAGGAACATAACGTTCTTGACAAAAAAATTTGTGCTCCTTTCTCGTTCAATATTAGTCACAAAATGAAAAGTATGGGAGTGCGGACAATATCAGTTATCTTTCTCAACATTAATTGTTTTCTTTTTTTTTTACTGTTTCTTTATCTTAATGCTCATTTTCATTATTTTCAATTTGTTAAATTAATTATGTATAGCCTTTCATTGATTACTAAATATTAATTAAATCCTTGTGTGATACTATTCTATACAATTGTCAAGTTGCCTGGTAATTGTCCATATCTCAAAGTTTTGCATGTTTCTGTGCATATTTCATGCACACAGTAACTTCTGAAAATGCAATTTGATTAGAGAAATAACAACCCAATACCTATCACTTTTGGTGGTTTGACTTATCCCAATGACAGAATGTTCAGAACATGTCCGTTCACTGATATTGCAAGAATGCAGGTCATCACTTCATCACATATCACCTCATGTGGATTAATCAACCGTTTTATATGACCAACAGAAAGTAAATCTATTGTCTGGACCACAAAAGCCGAAAACGAGCAATGCCTGTATCTATGGAAAGCCGGTGCGCAATGAAATTGCCATTTGCTTTTTGCTAATTGCGAATTGCGTTTTTTCAATAATAAAATTGCTTTTTGCTTTGTACTGTTAACGGTTTCTACTACTAATATGAATGCTTGTGACGCCAAAAGATAAACTGAAGTCGAGCGTTGTGCAGAGTTCAATATGTCCGAAACGACGAAACGTACGAAATGTTTAAAGGAAACATAGGAAAGCTTTTTGATAAGAGAACGGCTCTTAAATCTCGATTTTGATTAGATCAAGTAGACCTACATTGCTCGCCTGTGCATAGACAGATTTGGAATAAATGGGGTGCTATCTGCTTGCAATGCTCTGCCTGAACCTAGCCAAAATGACCTTTGTTGGGCATTATTTTATATCAAAGGGTTTGCAACGCCGCATTCTCTGCTTACTACCGGTTTATCTCTGTTTTGTTTTTTTTTTTTTTTTCATTAACGGGCAGGCGGAGCTAATTGAACAATGGCTTGTACTGGATTTCTTTTCACTCGGATGAATTCTATTGTCTTAATATGGAAAGGAATTAAGTCATATTAGAGTATACAATGAAGATATCTATATTGGAAAAGAAGTCATAACAAGATTTCAAGATCATGCCTATTTTCCACTCCCGAGGATTGGACTCAGGTTCAAAATTACACATGCACTAAATCATATGGGGAATACTTCTAGCCCATAATCAAATCTCAGAGTAGCGATAATAAGCAAATTGTTTATAGGTGGACGGACGGATGACGAGTGGTATCGCCTAAGCTTTGCTGAACTCTGGTCGAGCTAATAAAACTGAAACAAAAGGATAAATATTATTTATTTACATTGAATTATGTAGACGAACACAAATACAATATCAAGTAAAATACAACAATTTTTATTCTGTAAGCCAAATCCTTACATTAAAAAAATCAACTTAACTCCAAGAGATTTGTGACCTTATTTTCTGTTGTATATCATAAAAATGGACTCTACACTTACAATGAGGGGAAAGACACGTCACAAAAAGGGTGTGGGGTGTGGGTTTAGGATTTGCCCTCTCCCCTCCCTTACGTCTCCTCCTCAACCCCTTTTCTCCATTCTTAATGAATGGCATGCGCTTCACATCCGCAATTTTCCCTCCGGAGAAGTCGAGTAGGTTCAAGTCTAATAGTCCGATAGTCCAACGTTCCGATAGTCCGACAGCCGACAGCGATAGATGGTATTGCACTTAAACATGTAAAAACTTGTCTTTTGACAACTCTATGTGAATGGGCAACCCGAGAGACAAATACCCCAATCGTGGGATTAAGAGGGGAACGAGGTTAGCACCCCCCACACCAATTTTGTCAGAAAAGGGTACCACGATAGGTACTTATTGGCCAATTTTGGGCTGTGGCCCGCTCCCCTTCCATGACTAAATCTTATCTGTCTTTAACCTTATTGGTCAGACAGACCAATCAAAAGTTCAAAAGTAAAGTGATTAAAATCTGTTATCGGTTTATTTGCTCCCCATCCGACTGTCAGTCCTTTCTACCAGTTTTCCCACACTTTTCGTCAACAAAATTTTCTTCTTTTTTTTGAATGAAAATGAACGCTTCACCCGTCTGGCGAATAATGACCTCAATGTAGTCACTGAAAAAAAATCGCCTCGCCACAGGCACGGTTCCAGAAATTTTGTCAAGGTAGAATGTAAAAGCCCGCCTTAACCGATCTCGAGATCTTGAGAGGGGAAAGAAAAAAAGGATAAGAAAATTGTGAAATTAATTACTAAGTAATGTGTGTTTGTTTTGTATGTTTCTACCGGTGTCCACCGGGGCAATGCGATTCACAAACAAATCTTGTAATAAAATAAAACGGATCATCAAAATCCCTTCAATGGTTACAGAGCAGATGTTAAAAATGTGTAAACCAACAGAGGTCAAATTGTCATGTGACCCATTGAATAGACTGCATACTATTTTCAAGTTTTTCAATGGTTTGTCGCATGGAAATACATTGGGAGTGTTAATGTTTTTAGATGTTGTACATGATTTAAAGGTGAGCTGAGAAAGTTGCAAAAGACTGCATTGCAAACAGGCTGTTGATTTGATTTCTGTAGGGGTGGGTAGAGGGACACTCCGAAAACTGTTTCTGTGATGCTTAGCCGGGAAAATGTTTTTGCACTCCGCAAAATGTTTGCACGGTTCAGGTACGTTAGCTTCGTAATCAGTCCAACTATCGGACCGTCGAACCATCGGGCTGTCGGACTAATAGGCTGTCGATCCATCTGGCTGTCGGACTATCGGACTATAAGGCGGTCACCATCGAAAAGACGTACGATTATCGAATAATAACAGTATGTCGAGTCTCTCTCTATTTCCCTCTGCCACCACCACCCTCTTTGCTGTATAAGGGGGGGGGGGAGAACGTCCCCTCCAGTCCCCTCTTTCTCTCTCTAAATCCGTCACTGGAGAAATATTTGCAATTGATAGTTTAACTTACTGTGGAACTAGATCTATATAATTAACAAGTAAAGAAAAAATAGCAAAAAAAGTAATTTTCAATTTGAAAAAAAAAACAATTAGCAAAAGCAGTCAGCAAAAAAGCAACCAGCAATTGGCAAAAAGCAATTAGTAAAACAGCCATTTAATTCAGCGCACATTTTTTTCACCTATAAGATGCCAACTTTTGATCTACAAAAGCGGGATAGGGGTCTATCCGTCGCAGGTAGAAAATCAGGCAAAATTACTACCCAAAATTTAAATTAACACCATAAGCAATTGACAAAAAGCAATTAGCAATTTTATTGCGCGCCGGCTTTCCATATGTATCTCTGATTCGGTACCATTCATATAGTCGTTTGTACTGCATTCGTTGTCATTGTTATAACGGTATATACGCCAGTCGTAGACAGAGCGCTTTCCTGAAAGATCGAGTCTCCATCAGTGTTTTAATGACCATAATCAGGGAATGCTTGATTTGTGTTAGTAAGTGTCATTAAGTGATCCTTAACCCAAATGACGAATAAGCCCCAATATCCATAATCATTAAAAAAAAGGCAAGTGATAAATTTTTAGAACAGACTGGTTGACACAAATGATAAAGAATCATAGGAATTTAAAGAAGTTTTGATATTTGTAAATTTTGTCGTCTCTCGAAATCAGAACACCTACCGAAGATGACCATGATATCTGACTATAGGTGCTTGTTGTAATATTACAGAAGTGGCACAGAAACATGACATTTACAGCGAAGGTTTGTCATGGTATAAGCTGAGCATTTATCGAACAGAAATCTGTAATCCGTGTACAAAAGCACTGATAACAACTCCACGTTGATTAGAAAAATTCTTGGTTGATTTTGTGTTTCTACGGAATGAGGAGATAGTGTCATTTATCTTCTACATTTTCATTAATTCGCTTTCAAGTTTAATTCCTGTCAAAGAAACACCGATCATCTGCGACAGTGATCTCATGTAACGATCATAACTTGTGTTGGTTGTATGAGAAAGCGTTGTATAGTCTGCGTAAACACTAGAGGTAGTCAGAAACGTTACTGATTTGTTTAGTTTTAGGCATAGGCTAAACATACCTTAAGGCTTTCCCTGCAACTTTCTTCTGAAATTTCCATGTAGCGTTATAGGGACCCAATGCAATGTCTTTATATCCTTGTGTCAAAATTTCCACTGAATAATGTAAAGAAATTCTGCTATTTCTTAACTGCGTATCAGAAACAACTTTTCAGAGACAGCAACATGTATAAGAAGAACGGCGTAATACTTTGAGAAGATAGATGTATAAAAAGTTAATATGTCACTGCAGCAATCACCACAATGTTCCAAAGTAGGCATTCATGGAATCTAAGAAAATAGTGGTAAGACATCATGCCTGGGAGGAGTAAGCATCTACAGTTTGACTACTTGTACCTGACAATACAGATAAATATAAGAACAAATATATTTCTACAGCGTCTCTTCAGTGATGATCATGGCCAATTGATTGGAATTCAACTAATACAGATGATGTAAAACGTTTTATCACTGAACACAAATGATATACATATAATGACACTTTATAAAAAGTGTCAGAGCATTATACCAGAACACTATACATATGATGACACTTTATAGAAAGTGTCAGAGCATTATACCAGAACACTATACATATAATGACACTTTATAGAAAGTGTCAGAGCATTATACCAGAGCACTATACATATAATGACACTTTATAGAAAGTGTCAGAGCATTATACCAGAGCACTATACATATAATGACACTTTATAGAAAGTGTCAGAGCATTATACCAGAGCACTATACATATAATGACACTTTATAGAAAGTGTCAGAGCATTATACCAGAGCACTATACATATAATGACACTTTATAGAAAGTGTCAGAGCATTATACCAGAGCACTATACATATAATGACACTTTATAGAAAGTGTCAGAGCATTATACCAGAGCACTATACATATAATGACACTTTATAGAAAGTGTCAGAGCATTATACCAGATCACTATACATATAATGACACTTTATAGAAAGTGTCAGAGCATTATACCAGAGCACTATACATATAATGACACTTTATAGAAAGTGTCAGAGCATTATACCAGAGCACTATACATATAATGACACTTTATAGAAAGTGTCAGAGCATTATACCAGAACACTATACATATAATGACACTTTATAGAAAGTGTCAGAGCATTATACCAGAGCACTATACATATAATGACACTTTACAGAAAGTGTCAGAGCATTATACCAGAACACTATACATATAATGACACTTTATAGAAAGTGTCAGAGCATTATACCAGAGCACTATACATATAATGACACTTTATAGAAAGTGTCAGAGCATTATACCAGAGCACTATACATATAATGACACTTTATAGAAAGTGTCAGAGCATTATATCACAGATCTACATGTATACATCAGAGTAAAGATATAATAAAACACAACTAAAACCCTCCTATAAAATTGTTTTCACTAGTCACAGTATACAGCATAACTTTTCTTAATATATATGTGAACTTACGTGATTTTAATTTGGGTCTGCTTGCAAAATCTGCACCCCTTTTTACCAGGGCTTCTATTACGGAATCTAGACTGTTTAAATAAACAACACGAACTGGACCTGAATAATCAGAATGGATAGATTTCAGTTTCTGTGTTCTAAATATTCACATCTTTTAGCGGTACACATGCTTGAAGGCCAGTATTAATAATGACCCCATTCAATATGATGAGAAATATTGTAGATTGAATTTCATAAAAAACTGTATCCTAGAAAACTTCCCATTAACTGATATACAATCAAACAAAACAGATGATGACGTGAAATTCTCGTAAACATATGCATTTTAAGTATTTGACAATTTATCATCGTGCCGGTAGTAGACATAAGACAGATACTATATTATACAGTTATGAAAAAAGCATTGGTAGTTGTCATGCACTATACCACGAAAAAGGATATGTAAGGAGAACACATGAAATTAGACATTTTGTAAACACCAAAATAACATCATATATCAACGAAGTATTATAATACTTTACACTGTAACATAACTCTCAGAATATATATTCGTATATAAATTTAGTGCACAATATGCGCATTTTGGTAATTATGTATGTCTTTTCAGTGACGCTCAAGGCCAGAATTGTGGAAATCCAAAATTTAAATATTTGAAAGGTAAACTCATTACTAATTGGACCTGAAGTATGAACAAATGAACCTAAGGACAGCTATGCACGAGAAAGATTCTTATTCCACAGTAAATATATCAGGTCAATACGGAAGTGCTGGACATTGGACTGAGGACACCCTAGGTGACTTTCAGTCCACTGGCAATAATATCGACCATGTAGTAATAATGTAGTGTGTATAAATTGAATGCACCATATGCATATTTCGACAACTTATGTCGGTCTATTGAGTGATGTAACATAATTAGTTTTACGTTTTTCTTCCTTTTTCTTACCGTTTAATTATTCTTTTTATAATCTTTCTTTTCTCAATTGTTGTTAGTGCTAAAGTCATGCGACACTAAACCCCCCCTTTTTTTTCGTCACATATTTATAGTAAACATCCAGATTTTGCACCAAAAATGGCTGAGAAGTTTGGCTAATACCCATTTGCCCCCCCCCCCCCTTTTCGGAAATCCTGGATCCGCCACTGACTTTCGTATTTTACATTATCACATTATCATAATAAATCAATTTTCATTCATTTAAAAACATTGAATATTATGGTGGATTCAAGATCTTGCTGTGAGAGATAAATTATAATCTTTTTTATGTAGCAAAGTACAAATGTAGAACACCCAGAAACATCGATCATCATTAAAACAATTTATAGCGGTAGTTCATATACAGTTTAATGTGTATCCATGATGCTTCTATACAATGTAATTTATGGATTTCTAATATTGTTCATGTATACATACCAAGCCTAGCTGTTACTAACGGACCAAACTTTGCAATATCTTTGTGCGTGTACACTGTAACATATGAAAGAATAATAGCATATTAGTATAATATTATCAACAAAAAAAAATCAGAGATCTGAGATAAACAATCGACGTCAATGGACAATTAGCATAGCTACACAAGTAATATTATGTGTACCTTACCCTGTAGTTAAGTACCTGACTTGGGTTTACCTGTCAAGACATTTAGCGATGATCATTAAGGCGTCCAAATTTCATTAAATTCAAGATGTAGATGACGAAAATACATGCACTTTATTTTACAAAAATAGAAAACAAGGCAAAAAGTAATTATGATAAAATAATTACAAATTTATACTGTATTGAGTTAGACTTTTCCAAAAACAACATTCAATGTGATTGATTATTGTTCTACGTCACTTCACGATTACTTCTCGTATATGGTGACGGCATCTGTCAGATGCATAGCATAGAAATGCATACCTTTCCAACAGACCAATCGGAAGCAGCGAGAGATCCTTTACATGCAATGCCTAACGCGGCATGGAAACCAAGGTTCTACTATCTCGTCCGAATGACAAGACACCGGTGCACCAATGGCGGGAGTCAAACACGGGATCTTTCGGTCACAAGCCGAGCACCTCATCCACGAGGCTACTCCGGCTTCTATGTGACATTTATAATATTTCCTTTAGTTACGAGGTGAATCAGCGAGGGAATGGTTTAAAAGAACACAATACGTGGTGTTCCGTTAAATACAGATTCAGATATAACTTAGTTAAAAGTGAATCAATCTCCCCCCGACAGTAGAAGTCGTTTACTTGCCACATATGAAAATAAAACTATTTTATTGTTCTGGAGGTTTTTAAGTTAATTTACTATGAAATACTTTCTTACTAAAGAAAATCAAAATGTGAAAATACTTGCATCTAAAATTGCCAATGATCGGAAAGCACCAAGGACCAGGTGGGTAGTTGTATTTCATTCTGTCATATGCCCAGTAGGTGATCAGTCCAACAGCAATGCCCACTAATACTGTTTGAACGTTGAGTAACATTAGAAGCATATCTGTGACGCCCATTTCTATTCTATTTGCGGTAATTCACTGAGAGCTGCAAAAACACAGAATATCACTGTGAAAGGACTAGGGTCAGTAACAAAAGTGCGACGAATTTAAGGGATTTTTCAAAATAAAAATTTTAAGATTTTATGTTCTTAATTTACTTAAATAAGACTTATATTTTCATGTACTAACGAGGGATAGTCAAAAAGCATTGATATTCATGTGCTACAGGACGATGAAGTAGCGCATGATAGCAGAAAATGTAAAAAATCAACGAGATTTTTAGTTTCACAAGGAAAATTAGAACTGGCCCCATGAATGTTCATTGACAAAATTTTGCATATTTCTGAGAAATAAAGAATCCAATCATATTACAAAATATTTTGAATGGACACTTGTGGTGCCAACCTTAAAATAAAACTTTTTAAAAATATCACATTTAAAAGTTTCCGTATTTTCCGGAATAGACGATCTTCATATTTTACATGATATACATGTAAGCGGCCCAAGACCCGACATGTTACTTTTTGCCGGGGTTTTCATTTTGACGTAAAGAACTAGATAGTGACGTCACAATTTAAGCAAGAACGTCAAAATAAAAATCCCGGCAAAAAGGTGTATGTCTGGCTTGGGCCGCTTATATCATGTAAAATATGAAGATCGTCAATACGGAGTATCGCAACTACTAAAATCCGTCACGGTTTGCATTTAGTCACCTACCAAATCCATTGTTCTCGATGTGGGCACTTTTATGTGGGCAACTTCCGTCATGATTATATGACATCATAACAATCACAAAGTGCGCCTGTATGTTGACGTTATTGTAGTTGCAATACTCCGTAATATTTTTCACCTTAGTATTTCCGGCGTAGCAGATGAAGATCAAAGCATATAATTTCTTTTCCCATAGGGTCCCATGATAAATTACCAAACTTACACAACTTTCTGCATCTTAGCTTTGTATAACCCATATATCAAAACCTTTCTTCTGCAGTTAAAAACGCATACGTTAAACTCGGAATATCTGTCATTACATATCTTGACCCCTATGACCTCACTCTTTTACTTTTTAGTGATCATTTCCAGAAATCCATGATTTTTCATTAACAAGAGCAAGACCAACATAGCATAATACCTCGATCATATATTATTTCAACGCAACAAATATCTAAATGTATATCTCTTAATAAGATTTAATCAATCAAATGCACTGTGACATTGACCTTGGAGGTATGACCTTCGTCAAGGTCATGTCACAACATTGAGACATTGGCAACAATTCTGTGAGATATTATTCAGATCAATGAAGGCTGTAAAACGTTATGGCCCAGTTCTATCCATCTAATATATTGTGTCCTTGACCTTAGAGGTATAACTTTGGCTCAAGGTCATGGCACACCGTCTTCCCATAATGAGCATTTCTACCAACTATGAAGTTAATCTAACAGATTCAGACAAAGTGTTACCTTGATTTGATTCCAAAACTCTGATTTTTCATCCAAATTCAAACTTTTGCCCTCAGATTTATAACATAGAGAAATAAAGCATGAAAACTTCCTCAAATACCTAAATTCAACATTTTCTATCAGAAAAACAACAAAAACTTTGTTTTCAAACTAGGGCAAAATTAAGCCCTTACTGACCCTAGTCCTTTGTGTAACTACTTGTAATGTATATCATAATTATCAATATTCGGTATCATTTAACAATACATATTATAGCCTAAAAGCAAAACCATGGTATATGTAATATTATTGTGAAATTAATGGGCTGTGGGTCAGTTAGCTGTTAATGACTTACTGTCTATAATTATTGTTACTCGATATATATAATACATCTTGCCTATGCGAGGTAGGAATCTACGTGAAAGTATATCATATACAATGGAGTATACATCAACACATACCGCACTAGAATATCCTGGATCAGTGAAAGTATATCCTATACAATGTAGTATACATCAACACATACCGCACTAGAATTTCCTGGACCAGAGAAAGTATATTATATACAATGGAGTATGCATCAACACATACCACACTAGAATTTCCTGGACCAGTGAAAGTATATCATATACAATGTAGTATACATCAACACATACCGTACTAGAATTTTCTGGACCAGAGAAAGTATATCATATACAATGGAGTATACATCAACACATACCGCACTAGAATTTCCTGGAGTAGTGAAAGTATATCGTATACAATGTATTATACATCAACACATGCCACACTAGAGTTTCCTGGACCAGTCAAAGTATATCATATACAATGGAGTATACATCAACACATACCGTACTAGAATTTTCTGGACCAGAGAAAGTATATCATATACAATGGAGTATACATCAACACATACCGCACTAGAATTTCCTGGATCAGTGAAAGTATATCGTATACAATGTATTATACATCAACACATACCACACTAGAGTTTCCTGGACCAGTGAAAGTATATCATATACAATGGAGTATACATCAACACAAACCACACTAGAATTTCCTGGACCAGAGAAAGTATATCATATACAATGGAGTATGCATCAACACATACCACACTAGAATTTCTGGGAGTAGTGAAAGTATATCATATACAATGTAGTATACATCAACACATACCGTACTAGAATTTCCTGGACCAGAGAAAGTATATCATATACAATGGAGTATACATCAACACATACCACACTAGAATTTCCTGGACCAGAGAAAGTATATCATATACAATGGAGTATACATCAACACATACCACACTAGAATTTCCTGGACCAGTGAAAGTATATCATATACAATGTAGTATACATTAACACATACCGCACTAGAATTTCCTGGACCAGAGAAAGTATATCATATACAATGGAGTATGCATCAACACATACCACACTAGAATTTCCTGGATCAGTGAAAGTATATCGTATACAATGTATTATACATCAACACATACCACACTAGAGTTTCCTGGACCAGTCAAAGTATATCATATACAATTTAGTATACATCAACACATACCGTACTAGAATGTCCTGGACCAGAGAAAGAATATCATATACAATAGAGTATACATCAACACATACCGCAGTAGAATTTCCTGGACCACAGAAAGCATATCATCTACAATGGAGTATACATCAACACACACCGCACTAGAATTTGAAATACAAATACTAATATGACGAACAACTCCTTGAAATTCATAGACCCTTTTATATGAGGAGGAAGAACAAACGTATAAGAGTAAACATTTACTGTAATTCAAGCTGTCCCGCCATAAATGTTCCTTTACAACATATTTCGGTTCAACCCTACACTCGCAAAGTTCGAATGGAACAACAATAAATCAAAAGTAGTGTTACTGTTGAACAATTTTAGTAAAGGCTCTTCATGAAAAATATTTTGCGCCAAAGTGCAAAATAAATTAGCAACAAATGCATTTCACATAATAAAATGATACAACTGATGATAACATGCCATCCTTATTCGTTTTTATGATAAACGTTTTCACAAAAGCATTTTAGGAAAGGTCCACCCGTTTCAATTCTCTCCTTTATATAAGCATTTAAAACAGGAGAGAGTCTTTAATGTATTAGACTTTAGTTAATCAAATACACCAGTTTCATTTTACAGAAATCTAATATCATTTTAATATCCTATGTCTGACAAACACGATGAATTCAGTTGATAAATAATGGAATTACATTAATAAAAATCGTAATCATATACAAGTTTGAAATCACACAATGTAAATAGTATGGTTTTAATATGTCATTAATTTTGGCCAATTGCAAGTTTGACGCGTTCATTTTATTAAAAAATAATAGCAACATTTCAAGTTTGGGTCAGCATACAAAACAATGCAGTGTAACCTCTTGTTTTCGATTTCTGCAAATAACATAAAGTAAACGTCTTTTTGTCTGTTTTAGAAGACATAATATGTGCAGTGTTTGTTCGGTATCTTTTCACGGTGGGTGATATGTTTGGCGCATATAGTTTTGGGTCGGATTTGTGTCAGAATCGTCGTCACATTGTTGTTTAGCAGGACAATTTTATTGTAATAATATGTAAGGTGTGGCCAAGCTATTTTCTTTGGTAAATTACATATGTATAAAAACTCTTTTCGGAACTCTATCAAATCATCGGTGTTGTTACAAATCAAATAAATAAATAAGAATACATTTATAGATGGTATGTTATACAAAATTTCTGGCTGGCCTTACTTATATTTCTTCATAAAAGACAAAATTTAGAAAATACTCACAGTGAAAACTTCACAAATATTGTTATTTATGAAGTGTCATAAACAAGAGTAAAGTTCATATGTTAACCCGGCAAAACTTCTTCATTTTAAGTTTTTATGTCTTAACACGGGGGTCCTTTAAAGATGTATACCCTACAATTCGGTATAATTTCAAAAATTAGGGCATGTAAAACAAAAACTCTATTTTTCTCGTATAGCTGAAGTTATTAACTTTGCGTTAATAACATTTTTGTTGCTTCAAACCCTCGGAGATATCAAAATAAAAAGAGAATACTTCGTAAATACCGGTAAAGTTAGTATTCCATAACCTGCTTTCACCCATGTGCAGTTTAATCAAAACAAATGCGACGAAGGGACAAAAGAACACGATTTCAGTAAACACTAACTTTAGCAGACTTGAATGCAGATTTTTAAAGTTACTCGTCAAGGTTATTTATCTCGTCCGCCATCAGTATCCATGATGCGACGGCTTCCGAATTAGATCACGTGATAAGTTGGTTGTAAACATTCTGTTTAGACAGCCATATGTTGTATATATGTATAATAATATGAGTTTACAAAAATCAAATTAAGTAATTTTGGATTTATTTATATCTTTTATTAATAGTAAAGATTTCACTTTTCTATTTCTTAGTGATTTGGAATACTTTCACATTTACTGGGATATAATATCAGGTGGAATACATTCCTTGAATGTTACTAAATAAAATTAGTTATTTCTGTTCACATATGGTACATATTTCAATCTGTCATTTATCAGGTTTTCATTATTTGATTTAAATTAGGTATGCTGAACACACCTTTGGTGTTCTTATGCTTGTCATTTACTTGATTAAGAATTGATATCATTTAAATTCAGGATGTTGAACACACATTATGTGTAACCTATGTTCTGATTGGCTGTACTTTTGTAATGAAGGTGGAGTTCGTACATGTAAATGCTTTTATACATGCAACTTATATAGGATGAATGAGAGCATTTTTGGAGAGTTAGCTTTTTGATGATCTTTAATTAGGACAACTTTGTATAATTGGAATCATTGAATTTTGTATTTTGGAACTTTGTAAAGTAAACATTTTCATCAAATTATGATATTATTCAGGCATTCAAACAAATAAATTTTGAATTTTTATTTGGACTTTACTTCTACTTGGGAACTAACAGTGAATGAGATACATATTCATTACACATATCTCACTTAATGCGACGAATTTGATCACAACAAAGGGTCTTTTTTACTATGTTTTAGGCTTATATATATAATCAGAACAATTTAGAATAAATTAACCTATAATGTGCACTGTACTAGTGAACATAGGGTATACAGCTTTAAGGACAATGATATTGTATAATCCCAAATTTTACAATGATCACTAAGATCAATACCCTCTAAGACCATATACTTGTAAACATTTCTACAAATAACCATTATGTAAAGCATATATCTTTATATCTCATTCTGTGGAGGCTTATTATGGTCTAAATACCTTTACTTCTGAGGTCAACTTTCCACATATATATCCCAAATTAACTTGTATGCTTTGAACTGATTAACTCTTCGTAGAGGAGGAGACGAATATTTGAAAAGTGACCGGACGATGGACAACAAATGATGGATGATACCTCCATTATGCCGTTAGCTAAGGTGAGCTAAAATACTAAATACCAATTAAATAATACGCTGAACATTGTACTTATCAAGAATCCAAATATATGATGCACACGTTCAGAGTAATAAACTTCTCCTTACTGCTTCAAAGGGAAATAAAAAAGTCCAAAATTAAATTCCTTTGATATAACTATATCTGCATAATCAAAGGGGGCCAGGTAGCGCAGTTGGTAGCGCGCTCGCTTCTCACCAATGCGACCCGGGTTCGATTCCCGGTGTGGTACGTGAGATGGTGGGGCTGTCACCAACCTGGCTTCGTGGGTTTTCTCCGGGTACTCCGGTTTCCTCCCACACAAAAACGACACCCTTACGCCAAGATCCGTGCCAACGAGCAAGATTTATATAAGTTGTTAACTTGTTTCTTAATCGTTGTAAAATAAATAAAGTTTAAATTTAAATTAAAGGGATCGCAATCTCTCTAAATAAACTTTGGGTCTTTCATTTTTGAATCACCTACACCATGCAGGGCCGTAGGGAGCGTCCCTTCCTTTGTGTTCAAGATCATGAACCGATTTTTATGACGTTCTGAAATTCACCCCATCCACACACACACACACATTTGAAATGCTTTCTATGGTCCAACCATGAATTATAGACGTAGTACAATATGAACTGGGAACTAATTGAATGGCCATCAATGAAACCGTCATGCGCGGGTCAACGCCGCGCCTGACCCTGCTAAATGGTGAGATCATCGTAGAGATCAAAAGTCGTCTATTGGGATTTGTACCATGTCTACAGCTTTATGCATACTTTTCTCTGAGCATTGCACTCTGACAGATAGGCATTGGAGACTAAGATAAGGGTTTTATATAACCCTTTTCAGAGGACTAATAATCAAGGGTCTTGAACGTCAGCCCCTTTGACAGGCGAAGTTTGAACGGACTTGATGATCATGACATGTACAAATGAATGTATTCTTATCTATTGTATTGTTATAATTTCCTTTTCAATATTTATATATTTAAACTTTATTTCAACTACCATCAAGGGACATAACTCTTGAATAGTGAAAGCGTAACGAAAACGGGCGGACAGACGGACATGTGGACCATGAAATAAGAGAGACGGAGGTTACATAAGTCTCGACGTCATTTGCGCCGTCCTGATGTGATCACTTGATTTCCTTTATCGGCTGGCTGGCAGTTTAACAAGAACCACCGCCATATTGCTGTACGATTCCGAAATTTACAATGTCCAGCAGCATCTTCTTCAGCAATAATTGTGCATCTGTGAATAGAAGAAATACATGTATATATTTTACCTGACTTAGTAAGTTTGTTGATGCAACATGCTATTAGGAGAACAGGTGCATGTATACTTCGTGGAAGGCTGCATTTAAACGCTGTACTGTACGTTCTCAACGAAATGTCGAAATATAGGTCGAGAAGCCCGATCAATACAACCTCTCTCTGCTACAACGTACACATGCACTGGTACTCGAAATTCTGCTTTAGAGACGTTCCCTACATCGCATCGCTATCAGTCACTGAGCCATCTGACGTGCTGCATACTCCAAGTGAAGGGGTCCTCTCAAACACCACATTGTTTGTATGCCGTCATTCTGCAGTGTAGGTATAGATAGAAGTACATTGTCTATGTTACACAGCTTCCCTAGAACTTGACAGGCCCATACAGTAAAACATTAGAAAATTTACAAAAAATGTCAGTACTCTTGATCTTGCGGAAAAAAATATATTCACACATTCACACTTTATTTATATCAAGAATATTTCTTCTGTCTATGAATGTAAAATTTCAGCAAAACTTTGCATTGACCACTTCCGTATACAAATTATGATAATAATGTCATGCGCGGATCCAGAAATTTTTGTCAGAGGGGGTCCAACCAAAAAAGGTAAATTTTTCTCTTAGACGAGGGGGGGGGGTGCAACCCCAAAAATGCCCAAATATTACCTTTTTTTGGTAAAATTTTCGGATTCCAGGGGGGTCCAGACCCTCCCCCCAACCCCCCCTCTGTATTCGCGCATGAATGTGAGATTTTTTCATTCTTGTAAACTTATTTCACGTCAAGATTATTTCACTTCCATGTATAATTTGTTAACGGCATCTGCCTGCTACATCGCATGGAAATTTAGACCTGTATATGACGGACAAGCCGTGACAGTGAACGATCTAACATTACAAACTACTTTCAATATCACAATGGTCCTTGGTTTTCATTATCATATCCGAAACAGCAAGGAATCTATTACCAAACTTCTGCTGTCACTATGGTCTTCGCTTTCTTCTATCTTACCCAAAACAGTGAGCAACCTATTACCAACTACTTCTATACTATCACAATGGTCCTCGGTTTTGGTCCTCGGTTTTTACTGCTTTATGTAAAGGACAGCTAGGACATTGACACTGTTGGGACTCCATCACGAGACCTTTCGGTCAAGAGACAGGCATCTTAACGCTTTGCCCACACCGGCTCTTCGTATATACGATCAAAATACTCCAAAAATATCTACCCGATTTTGAAATATGTTAATGAGCTGGTTCTTGACCAAAATCTCAGATTTTATGTAATCGTGATAGGTTTTGCATATTACACTTAAGCGCTTAAGTTGAAATCGAAAGTATCCTGAAGTCGAATGCTTGTGTTTTCAAATTTCCCGCATATAATCGATGATTTACAGGTCGCAAATTGAGTTTTTTGACAATGCGTACACTAAATCCTACTCAAATGTTTGGTAGTGGTAGATCCACCAGAGTTCGACCCGCTGTTTTCTCGAGATTCGCCATATTGTTTACATTGGCAAGCATCCGTAACAGACATTAATACAAATTTAAAATTTGCAGTGTGTAATCGATTTTTTACATACCTCAAATTTACTTTCATCATCAATGAAATTTCGTGTTACTTATATCTTTGCATTAGAATTATCTAATAGAGTTTTGCAAGTTTTCAAAATACATGTATTGCATCTCTTATTTACAGGGCTAAAATAAGGTAATGGAATATTTACCACTTTGCATTTTCATTAATTTACTAATCTAAAATAAGTTTATCCCATCTTTAGACTTATAATAATTTAGTCAAGGAAAGTAAAATTAGTAAAACCCCATTTTGACAGACCATACTCTCTATCGTATAATATCCTATCCTCTGTCTAGTATTCCCCTGTCCACTATGGTCCTACTATAACTACTCTGTTTCTCTGTTGGAAAAGCGAGTTTGTGTTGTTGTTTCATAGATCTATTGTTTGATCGTCAAGTTGTAACAAATTAGATTTTGAGGTAATTTAAGCTCAGCTGCTAGAAATCTAATATAGTTCAGGATATCACCTTGTTCTGATACATTTTCAAACGTATCCAAATACAGTAGTAAAGTGAATAACAAACTCACAAATAAAGTCGTGTAATTCTAAAATACTACCTTTCATAGAATTATCTTTAAAAACAAACAACAGCAACAACAACAACACCGAAATGATAATGTTAAATTTCATTAGTGATCATTCAAAGTTGATTTTTTCTTTAATTTGGAACCGTATTGACAAAACTCACTCCACACATCTAATAAGAGGATGGCCGTATTACGTCATTACGGAGGTTTTCCTGTATTCTAAATAAATGACATCTTACGTCCAACAAAGGACAAGTTATTCTGAAAAGGAGATAAATTGATACATACCTCATGACATTAACTGAATTAACTTTCAATCTTGACTGTGTTACTGATTTTTGGATGAGAAATCTTTTGTATTATGACTTTGAAGAATTGAAATAAATCACTTACATCATGGACTTATGTACATGTATATATAGATGTCCCCGCTCACGTTATAATGGTTCTCTGAAGATTTGATATCAAAAATGTCCAGTGAACATCGAGTGAGATCGTGTATGCAGATACATTTATAAAACTAGAAATCAGGAAGGCCGATAGATATGTAAAATTGCTGAAGTTTCGAATTTTTGCATCTTATTATAAAAATCCCTTAAAATAAGTTTCACGGTTTATTTGTAAACAGAATTAGCGACATATAACAGAATAATCACTGTTTACTATATTTCCAAATCGCATTTGGAAAAATCAAGCAGGCAGAGTAGAGTAATCTTTCTTTATCAGAATTAACGTGCACATGTACCTGTCAATATCTGTCCAGAATTCTGTGCGCTGAAGCCACTACATCTCTGTCAGTGCTATTATACAAGAATCTTGTAAAAATTTAAAAAATCTATTGGTAGAATATAAAATTAAATATCCAAGCATGTAATGATATGCTTGATGTAAAGTATGATTTAAATCTAATGTAAGTTATTTAAAATGAATGTTTAATTACCTTCAATTAGGAACTATTTCGTGTGTTATGCGTTTGAAACTAGCTTGAAATTAAAGATAACCATGGAATTCACGGTAGCTGAGACTTATAAAGAATGTTCGTTGAAAATAACAGACAGACAACTGAAAAGTTTTATGATTCCTTCACTTTGAAGATAAAGCCGGTGTGGCCTAGTGGATAAGGTGCTCGGCTCGTGATCGAGAGGTCGGGGGTTCGACTCCCGCCCGGGGCACACCGGTGTTCTGTCTTTCGGATGAGACAGTAAAAACCGAGGTCCCGTGTCACGGTAGGCGTGGCACGTAAAAGATCCCTCACTGCCGTTGCAAAGGTCTAAATTTGTATGCAATGCATCAGGCAGATGCCGTCACCATATACGTGAAATAATCACGGAGTGACGTAAAACAATAATCAAACAAAACAAACAAAAAAACTTTGAAGATAAGCTTATAAATATGCCATGTGACAACGAACTATTTCTCAGGCGCAGACAGATTACTAGGTATCATAACACTAAACATGGGGAATCCCCTAGGTCCACGTCAAAAAATGGCGTCAATTTGCAACGTAGTTCCAAGTTTGAGATGCTGTAATTCAGTGAAAGTTTGAATTTATTTAAAGGTGAGTACATAATTTGGAAGTTGATTCAATGCAGATTGATTACATGTATAACATGTATTTGTAGGTTGGTGATTCCAAGGAGGATGAATTTTCAACAAGAGGTGGTGTGGTCCACAAGTGCATGTGTATGGGAAATACGAAAACAACAGTTGGTGAACTTTAATGACAGTGTTTGTCTCTGCCTTCGTGGACACCTATGTTATAGTGGTAATTTTTAAGAAGTGTTGAGTTGATACTACTGAAATTTTATAATCAAAATTTCTAATGAAATTTTTTTAATACTGTAAAAGGGTTTTGAAAATTTATGACTTTAACATTGAAATAAATGGGAAAATGTTTAATGTTACGATACCGTAAGCAAGGGTAAGGAGCGATAACTCTGGGTAGAGAATGACGTACCTGTTTGTAAGAGTTGTCCTTCTTGTCTTATTAGTATCAGTTATGTGCATAAATAATTTGTGATGATTGATTGATTTCACATAAATGATGACGGCATCTGCCTGATGCGGGGCATACAAATTTTGACCTTTACAACGCACCCACCCGAAGCAGTGAGGACTCTTTAACGTGCCATGCATATCACTATTAACCCAATAACAGATATTGCCTGGACAGGATCTTTAACACCAAGTACACCGTGACCTTGATTGTTGACCTTTAGTCAAGGTCATGACACACCCTTAGGTCATGGGCAATAATCCTGTGAGATATTATCCAAATATATTGACCAAATAAAAAGATACGACCCGGACAAGATTTTAAAAACCAAGTCCACATTGAACTCGACCTTTAAACTTGGGTCAAGGCCATGACACACCCTTGGCCGATGGGCAACAATCCTGCGAAATATTATCTAAATCCATCAACCCCATATAAAGATATGGCCCGGATAGTATTTTAACAACCAAGTCCACAGTAACATCCACCTTTGACCTATGACCTAACATAACATAACATAAGTTATCAAGCGGACACGAATTGGGACGCACGGACAGATGGACATGGTGATTCCTATATAGGAAACACCCCCCCCCCCCCCCCCCACACACACACACACATTTCCTTGGCGGGGGTATCATGGTAAATATTTCCAAGTCCTTGAAATTTGGAATCTTAAGTCTATAGAGTACATCGACGACTCTGGTGCAGTAACTCTCGTTACAACGGCCATGTCTGTATTTCTGAATTTTGCCGTTTAAACGAATTTAAAATTGCTGATATATACAAATTGCTGCTATTTCGTATAAAATTATATAAATGAAAATTTTTCAATTCATAAACTTGGAGACAACTATAATTACGGTCATTTCCGAACTCTATTGTGTTCTGTTTAATTTATATGTACAGTGTATGTAATGTATAAAATATTTACCGTAATTTTACGTAGAAATACTGAGTGTAGAATAAACATATTCCAGTTCCTGCATAATTAGTGTTTTATTATTTCAAATGAAGCCATATCAGGGAAGTATAGTTTAGTTCTTAAACTATACATCCTTGGCCATATGTACAGGTAAACGCATGTGCGTTGTAAAAAGCAAATAACAGACTAAACCGCGTGCCGGATATTTGGTGCGGTCAGCCGTGAAATCCCTTGTCGATAGTTCCTAGATCGGCAGTTAAGGTAGTCTGCCGGTGTATAGAATTTTAATTGGTATGAAAATGTACATTTGCTGCCGATGCCAGAAAATGCGAATATGCCGGTATAAAGAACACAAATAAGAGCATGTACTTTTATTACGGGCAGATTTCTGCCGATTTCGGAATATGCAGTTATTTCGAGTGACGTTGTAACGAGAGTGGACTGTATATACCACTGAGCTTTATTAAGAACAAAAAATGCAAATGCAATACAAACTTTCAAAATTCAATTCACTGCTGAATCTACAGTTGCATATTCATATCACAAATCAATCTTTAATGAAAACATGACATCATGTATCCTTACGCCCCAATATCTAAGTTTATAAACAACATTCGGAACAATCTCGCCTTTTACAGTACATGAAAAAGGTCGAGGATATCCGAAAGCATAAATGTCGAATCTGACCCTTGGTTAAGGTCAAATCTTGTATATACCTTCGCATAATTTAATCATGAATCACAATGTTTACGTATGTCATTTACGTCACATTGCATATTAAACATTTCTACGAATAAATGTTTCAAGGCAACAGGAGAAAATCAGAAAGTACATGTATAACTGCATTTCTAGAATCTAATATGAGCATTTAAAAGAAAGTACTATTTTCTTTCGCGAATGAGATTTGGCCAGGAAATGCGGCGAAGAGGTAAAGTTTTTTACGATCCCTATAGGCTCTCGATCATGCTTCGCATGTTCGATGCCTAAAAAACGATCAAAGGCATTCCGGTACTCAAGAAGACCAAACAGACGGTAAAAGGAAGAAGACAGAGAGGTGGAGCACTTCCGTTTATAGTGCCCATGTTGGGGCCCGCGTTAGCAAGTGCCATAGCAACATGGAAGGTGCAGCTGCACTCGTGAAAAAAAAGAAGAAAGAAATGAGTTCAATGTTTTATTGTTCATTTAATACATTAAACACTCTTCTCATGTACTTGTTCTCTTTGACTTTTAATTTCAGGTATCCAGGATCCTTCATGACGTCTTCAGTGTTAAGACTTAAACGTGTCCACATAGTGCCTGTCGTTCTTGAGATTGTACGAGTTTTTACAGTACTTCGGAACGTGTAGAATCCCGGCAATGGCCGAAAACACTACTCTCTCGGTCTCCGTGGGGATATATATATATGTCAAAGAAGAAACACAGAAAGTGTTTGTTCTTCCTCTTGATGAGATGATACCAAACAATGTACTGGCGACTCTCGGGTCCCAGAAATCGAGTCTCCCCTTTTCCTCCCAGTTCCGACTTATCCAGTTCATGAGCTCCAGGTACAAATCGAACTTGGAATGAAAACTCCTGGATAAAGGGTGTATGAATCGCATTTCTCCTAAGCCCCCACTAACTATAGAGTATTCCCATGTTCCCTTTCCTTCAAAACATTACTTATTTATAGGAGAGCTTCGGAGAGGGGTAAAAAATGTTTCTACAATCATCGTATAAAAATGTTTAACAAAAATGTTGTAAAAACGTGAAAGTGATATGAAATATTGCCTTCTCTCGAAAACACATTTAAGTGATTCATAATGAGTGATTTGATGTGTCAAAAGTTTTTCAAATGGATAGAATTGCAATTTTCATATATGTTTTTGATATTTAATCAATATTCAAATCTTGCATTCAATTGGTTTTAAAACATGCTTAGAATATTTCTCAAAAACATTTCATTCCAACCTATTTGCTACCTTTTTCATATAACGTCAATGACCTTTTAGAAATGTTTGCCTGAAATATTTCTCTGAAGCCTCTTTTTAACATTATAGGCAAATATTTTGAAAACGTTTTAAAAACGTACCTACAAAATTCTTCGAAAATCACCTTTGGGTTATTTTTTAAGTTTTACTAAAATGTTTAGAAAACATTTTTAAAATGTTCTGATACAATTTGAAATGTTTTAAAAACATTATTATAACATTATTCTCAAAATGTTTCAAGGAAACCTTTATGTGACCCTTTGAAAATGTTTGAAATGGTTTGTGCTACCTGGGATTCAGCAGCAGCAGCAGCAGCAACAACAACAACAACAACAACAACAACAAAATAATAATAATATATATAATATATAATACATATATATATATATATATATATATATATATATATATATATATATATATATATATATACAGTGTATATATATATATCATATATATATATATATATATATATATATATATATATATATATATATATATATATATATATATATATATATATATATATATATATATATATATATGTATGTATGTATGTATTTATATAATAACAATAAATTAATAAAAAATAATAAAATAATAATAAAAAAAAATAATCCGGCTCTGAAATTCGGCAAAACAAAATATTCAGGCTGATGAAAGTTTTCCTGTCCCCCCCCCCTAAAAATCAAATGAGTACTCCTTAAGGTATAACGAGCCCAAGCGTTATCGATCTATATTTTAACCTTTCAAATGAGATCGAAAATCACGTGATTCATATTATAGACTAAGGCTAGGAAGTTTAAACGTGTAAAATGTTCCGTTTCCGTTACAGGCATTAAACGTTTAGCAAATCGTTAAACGTTTAAATGACGCTGACCAGAGTTACCTCGCTTGTGGCTATGTGGTACCGTTACAAAGTGTCTAGAGTCCGACACAGTTAACAAACTTATATTTTTAATAAGAAATTCAAGAAATGCGAAACAGCTCTTGAGGTGAATCCGACACCTGAGGTTCCTCTTCTCATTAAAAAGAGCGCGATTCGGGTGAACATGAACACCCTCCACAAACTTCTTTCACTACTCGATTTTCCAACCCTACCAACTACCGACTGAAATGGCAGATTACTAGAGCAAGTGAAAATTCAGATGTTTGTGACCTCTTGTTCAATTCAGTTTTCTTCACCTCAGCATGTGTTAATTTTAATGTTTGAAGTTTATTAAATACATACACCTACAGTTGAATTTATTTCATGCCATCCATTGATGCTGGACACATACGATCTTTGTGCAGGTTTTATAGGATCAAAGTCGCAGACGTTGGAAAAACACAATAGTGTGTAAGTTTGTAGGTGTTAATAAATACAGTCAAGTCCGGTGAAGTGGCGGCCGGTGGAAGTGACGCAGTTATACGTGACGGATTTTGACGTAATACTTGACGTATTATTCAGAAGATACAATTGTGAATTGACCAAGTAATTGTGAATTGACCGAGGTATGTATAAATGTGAATTATTTCTTCCTTTTACAGAATGGTTGTTTATTAAACGCATCGAATTTCACAACATGTGCTCATTGTTTACACTATGACGACACTTGCTAGCTCATCAATATTCATGAAAGTTGCAAAAGATGGCATTGCACTTTGTTTACTCACCTTGCATTTACATCGTTTCCTAAAATGTGTTAAACACATCCCAATTTATCCATTTAATAAAATATAATTTATAGAAATCACTGTCATTTGCATGCAGGTGAGTCATTTTAACATTGTTTACGTTCAGCTTTGTACGTTTTAGTGACTAATTGTGATAATTATTTTTAGATAAGAGTCTGAAACAATAATTCATGAAAACAAAAGTTCGTTGTATTGAAGAAATGTTAACATAAATATATATATTAAATGCTTAAGTGCGTCACTTCACTGGACGGCATCGTATCTCAAGGACGAGTACTTTAACTGATGAGGACTTAAGGATTTATTAAGATATAATAACACAAAAGAGAAGCGGATCGATTAAACGGCACCGTTTCGGTTAATGCCTTCCGTTTTAACGTTTAACGATTTTGGTAAACGTCCGAGCCTTATTATACACGTATCCAGAGTAAACCCCCGCCATTAAAATTCCGTTTTCGTTTCCAGAATATAGTTACCGCTTCGGAGTAAAAGCACTTCCGGGAAGCTTCTAAGTCTTCTAATGTTCAAAGCCTATTGTGTCTATGAAAAACAATATAAGTGGTACATATAGTTGGTTTGCAGCCCTGCAGGTACACACCATTTCACATGACTACATGTATGAACAACTGACCCTGCATGCAGATGATAGGCTCTATATATCATGATTTAGGGGCCTAATATTATGAAGTAGCCTAATAGTATAGGGGTAGGGGCTTTTCACTGTATACATAAAAAAAGGCGATAAATCATTTTTTGTTGCTGATATCATTGGTGGAGGCTTTTTGATGTGTGGTACATTAATCACAGGCACTTCAATCATAGTAAACAACTAATTTGACACAAGAACTGGAAACCTAGCTGCATGCATTTTGTCAGGGGCGGATCTAGAAGCAGAAGTGGGGGTTTAGAGGAGGCCATTCCAAGGCACAAAGTGCCGAGAGGGGACGTTCTGTAAATGGGAGGGTCCAGGGGGTCTCCCTCTGGAATTTTTTTTAAAATTTCGAATAAAATAGTGTAATGATTTTTTTTTTCTGTTTGCTAAAAACAAAGTCCTCAAAGTCATATCCATTTTGTCACTTTATTTCTTCATTATTATTTAAACTTTGATATGGTGCCCAGATTGCATATATTTCACATAGTTTCCCTTAACGTAAATTTACAATGTCAGAATAAATATGTGTACATCGTGTTTTCATTCAGTTTCCCGAACCCTCCCAAAACCCCTTAAATCCGCCCTTGTTTGTGATAAAATTTATACTTCTTTGCTTCTGCATATTATCTAAGAATAGTACATGCACTTTTCAACTAACTCTGCACCTGCATGGACTCCTGCTTTATATTTGTAGTTTGACAATGCACAACTGACTCTGTTCTTACTTCAATTTTTACTTTGCACTGTTTCACAATAATTATATTTTGCTCATGCATCATTATTCTTATTAATACATTACTCTGCTATTCAATTGCTAGCTTGCTACTCTTACATGCTGTTGCTTTATTGGTTCTGGGTGCAGTTTCTTTTCTGCTTTTTTATTTTACAGTGTATATATAGCACTATAACCCTTGCAATATCACACAGGTATTGTTGTATAACTGGGTGTTCAAATTGTGGTTACAGACTGAAAATATGGCGTAGTAAAGTGTGTACATGTGTATTATTAGTACTATTATACAATGTGAATTTTGGAAAACATCCATGTGTTTGTGAACCTCCATTTCGCCTGTTTACATTTCCTTCAAATGACAAACCACATGAAAGGCAAGCATGGGTTAAAGAAGTTAATCGTGGAAGTGATGCTGGGTTGGCCAATCCCAGGCAGTTAGCATGTTCCACTCGAAATATGGTTGCAGTTCTGTCCTAGACTGAAATTATACCAATATTCTATTAATATGAAAACCTTAACCCAAATAGTCCAGTATGTACCTCGATTACCGGTACAAGATGTAGCTAATTATGCAACATCTATCATTTTTACATGTATGTACTTTTGCTTTATTAATTTCTGTGTTTGATATCACAGACAATGATATTTCAGTCATAAATATAATCGCACATTGTAGATGTGAAGGTATGGAGATGATGTGACGGATTCAGGTATCGGCCCGGATAACTCAGTGGTAAGAGCATCTTCACAGAAAGCGGAAGGTCTCTGGTTCGATTCCCAGGTCCAGCCACATCGTTTTCTCCTGCCTGTTATATTTAGTGCCGTGAGAGTGACCTCATGAGTTGCTTGTGGTTTGAGCAACTATGGGGAGAACCAGGGATTTGTGTTTCTTTCAGTTTCCAGGGTTGGAAACCTCTGACATGGGAGGAGTGTGACTGATTCGGGTATTTGCCTGGATAGCTCAGTGGTTAGAGCGTCCACACCGTAAGTGGAAGGTCTTGGGTTCGATTCCCGGGTCTGGCCACATCTTTTTCTCCTGCCTGTTACAATGCAATGACCTACTGTCTTTGTCAGTTGCCGTCAGTTGGTACGGCTGTAATAGCCTACACCTTAAGGCATTTTGCAAGTGATCATATAGTGTATATTTTATGGTTCGAATCGCTTGGATGACTAATAGTGATTCAACAAATATGAACTTCAAATAAACAAGGAACAATCAATATGTTTTTTTTTAATTTAATTTAACATATTTACAGATTAACAGTTGTAAAGTTTTAAGTGAATGCAAATAAACAATATTTCTAAACAATGAAGTTTTACAAAAGATATTCCCCCTTCCCAGGTCAAATATACCAGATGAGTTTCAAACAAAAGTCATCCCCTCTTCCAGTAAATGGATGTAATAATCATAATGCAAAGACTTAAAAAATTACGTAATAGATAAATGAATAAAGATAATTAATTCCTGACTAAGTCTGAGTCTATGAAAATCCTTACAAGAATGTATGATAAATTTAGATTAAAATGCCAAACCGCCTAAGCAATAGAGAAAAAGAGAGAGAGATCTTGCCAGACTCGCAGCCTTTCACAAGATACCCTAAAAGACACGTTTGGAAGATTAAATACACAACGAGACCGAAATACAAATCGGTCAGCCAACAGATATAAAGATTAAAGAAACTAAGTTACTATCAACCAATGAGATTCAAGGTAAACTACTAGATATACCTGTTGTCAAATAAGCCGCAACCAGTTAAGACTGGAATAAACTCAGTTGTACTCACTATCGGTCAAACAATAAGCTCAACAGTAATAGTCACACTCATACACAATTAGATCAGGACATGTACATTCTAGTCACATACACAAAGGTGGTACCCTAAGACCACATGTATGAAGGTTTTTTTCTTTATTTTTTCTTTGAATTTTTTAATGCTCTGATTTTAGTTTCATTTAAGGTTAAAAGGCCCCTGTATATATGTTAAACACACCACCAAAAGCCTTGTTTTAAACATTGCAGTATGATACATTTAAGTTGTAAATACGTAGTGTTCACTTTTAGAGAGCCAGGGAGGTCCATCAAAATAATTTCATGCTTTTAACACATTTAAACGGTTTTAGAGCGAAAAAAAAAATTATTTTAAAATTGGTAGAATTTTACAGTCGCTATATAACCGTTTTTAGACACTCATTCGAGTGGTACTCCAGTTAAGTGGAGGGATCTATTTACTAAGAAGAAGAAGGTAACAAAAGCCGGTAGAGATAATGAGTTATATGGCGCTAAATTTGACTGTGGAAATAAACCCAGAGTAATACAAGTATAGCACCTGTATAAATGGATTAATATGGATATTTAACGATACCCGTAAGTATGTTGGAACAATACAACATGTATAAAAAATAAATGATTAAAAATATGGTATAAAAGAAAGCAACAAAAATGTAAACAATAGATATCAATATGCTGACAGATCGTAACCATCACACGACATTAACCTTTGATGCATGGTGCATAGGTGAGTGATATATTGGCTCGCTTAGGCCTCTTGTTAAGTCTCTGTTAGTTGCAAGATGAATGAGAAAAGTGAAGTTTACCCAGCAGTGCATGTACAATATGCAGTCTTGATTTCTCCAGTTGTTTTGGCCACACAACACCAAACAAAATGGCTAGAGTCGGAGAGGCGCTACGACGGGGTGCATCCGGCCTGGGGCAAGCACAACTTGGACTTTGTGATAAGTGGATGATAGTGAATTAATTTCTTTTACGCATACGATTTTCCCATTTTGTATTCGTTCGTGTACTGGGTACTTGGAAGAAACATAATTCTCACTGTATTTCATAAAAAAGCAGTAATGTCTGACAAGTAAATGGGGGACTACTTTGTTACTTTTCACACTACCATCCATTCAATTTTAGAGGGTCTGGAAATGTGAAATTATCAACAAGAAGTTTTCCGTATTCAATAGTGTTTTGTTTTACAGCATCACTCTGTGATAATATAATGGGGAGATATATTTTGGTTGCAGCAAAGCCTAAAGCAACCAACTCCGCTTTTGTTCCATCCGTGCTCAGTCCCCCCTTTTAAGGCTTCCGTTTTCCATGTATGAAACGCCTCAAGTGTAGAGTAGGAGGGATCGTCAATATCCCTTATGATCAGACCAGCTGCGATGTAAGATGCTTAAAAGGTATACACAATACAAAAATTGGAAATTCTATATTAAAAACATCGATATACATGCACAATTCATCTGTAAAACTTATTTCAAACGTCCCGTTCTTCAGTTTCTAAGGACGCCTCTGCCGTACCGGAAGTGATCTTCCTCCGACGGCGCTTTAGTCGCGCGTTACGGGAAATAACTCAAATTTGTTACTCTGGATACGTCTCTACCTTGATCGGGAAAGGCAGTGGCGGATTTAGAGGGGGCGGGGGCGCCCCCCCCCCCTTTTGGTCTCATATTTACAAGTAAAAATCCAGATTTTGCACCAAAAATGGCTGAGAAGTTTGGCCAATACCCATGCGCCCCCCCCTCTTTTTCGGAAACCTGGATCCGCCACTGAAAGGTAATCGATTCACAAAATGAACCCTGACCAGCGTCATCGTTCTACATACTGACCTGACATACGACTTAGTAAGTCGCGTGATGTATTGCAGTGTTTTCCCAGCTGTATAAAGAGGACAAGATTTTCATGATAAAACTGGCATTTTCACAAGCCAGCTTATTGACTCAGGTAAATATGTTCTTTAGTATGCACATGTACATACGTAGTGCAAGTTTTTTTTTCTATCATTAAATACGCAGTGTTTCTTTCGACTTGGAAGTAAATGCAAATGTAAACATGACATACGTGAAGCCAATGAAGGTGTTTGTGTATGCATACATATTGGGAACTGAACTATTTCATACGAGAGGCTTATGCCACATTTTATTCAATCTTCTTTCGTTTACATAAAACTGCATAATGCTACCCGTGACAATTTTAGCATCGGCCTAATAGTCTTAGTTCGATTGGAGACTGTTGAGCAGCGCGCAGATGAAAGGAATTTTATAAAAGTAAAACCAACACAAAAGGGTGCGATGTTTGGCTATAAATAATTATCAGTATGTACCAGTGCTGGGTTAACAATACAAATATATACATACATACACACACACATATATATATATTGATTGATTGATTGATTATTGTTTTACGTCACACCACGAATATTTCACGTATATGGTGACGGCATCTGCCTGATGCGGAGCATACAAATTTTGACCTTTGCAACGGACCCACCCGAAGCAGTGAGGGATCTTTAACGTGCCATGCATACCACGACACGGGGCCTCGGTTTTTACTGTCTCATCCGAAAGACAGGACACCGGCATGACCAGAGCGGGACTCGAACCCCGGCCTCCCGATCAGGAGTCCGACGCGATACCACTAGGCAACGCCGGCTTTAAATATATATATATATATATATATATATGTATATATATATATATATATATATATATATATATATATATATATATATATATATATATATATATATATATATATATATATATATATATATATATATGCAGCAGATACGTGTCATCTCTTTTTATGAATGTTGTGTTTATATTTATTTCCCTTAGTAGTACTTACATGCAAAACATGTAGACTACAATGTGTGTTGATTTTTTTTCGGGAACCAGCAAAAGAAATTCGTATGATCGAGTTTAACAGCATTTGTTTACTCTCAGTCGTTTAACCACAGTCCACTTTTCACTATGCTCTGTGTTATAGTGATTGCGGACCGTCATTTAACGACGATGGGCCCTCGTGTGTACACAATGAATTGCGTAAGAGCATTGACCCAAATATAGCAACAGACTGAAGTAGGCCTGTATCGCTCACCTGAGACATAGAAAACATTGTACATACTGATATAGTATTGTATTGTATTGTTTATTAATCAAAAGCTGTACAGCTTACATGTATAGATATACAAATATATAATAAGCAACAATAATATAGTGTAATGTCAAGGTCAACATAACATATGTACATATCACATTAAATCAAAATATAAATACACATGTGTGTTTAAAAATCAAATAAAGTACAATATATAACTATGAATTAACGTACTTTTAATTTTGAAAGCACGTGCACACTTTAGAAATTTACCCAAATGGCAAAGTTCCTTTGTGTTATTGGAACTCAGGAATTGAACTAATTTGAAGACGGAGGGTCTTCTATAATAATAATTTTTCAAATATTTAATTCATATGTTTTCAAAAGGGGGACATTTCAAAATAAAATGAAACTCGTCCTCTATACCTAATTTACAAATATTACATAAACGTCTTTCAATAGGTATATTTTTATATCGCCCAGTTTCAATATTCAAACAATGCGAAGAAAGGCGCAATCTACTAATATATTTCTTATATTGCATATAAATAGGTTTGGTCAAATCAGGCTGTAATGTAACGTGATCAATAATATGTTTATATAAAGAACATTTTGACAATGTGTTTATTTCAGCTATAATCGACTCCTTATATATATCAATGAGACGTTGGCTCACTTCCATTACAATGATTTTTTTTCATCTAAAGTACATTGATTTGACCAAATTTAACTAAGACCAATTTCTAATAAAATTCTTTTTTACATTAGATAACCAGTTTCTACAGTTAGGTTTAAGTGACAATCATTTAATTTTCTTTGTGTTCATGGTTTTGCGGCGAATCTGATTGGTTAAAAAATTGAGTTCATTTCTGCATCAACAAAATTTTGAGTGCAGTTATGTCACAATTGCCGGAGCTACTTTCCTCTGGAATGCCAAACCCCGTTCTATTTATGGAACAGTGATCCCTGTGTTGTTAATCGATTGCTTAAAATTGTTTCGTTATATATAACGGATGCAACGTACAAAAGAAATCGCACGTCACTTAAGAAACTATTAAATACAAAATATACTTTCTTACTCTTTTTCAATAAAAAAGTAAAATATAACTAGGTCTATCAACTAGTCTACAGTACCAGTGGCGGATCCAGGATTTCCGAAAAGGTGGGGCTCACATCTGTATTATCCGAACTACTCAGCCATTTTTGGTGCCAAATCTGGATTTTTAGGACCCCCTCCCCCTCTAAATCTGCCACTGAGTACAGTGCTGTTTAGAAATGCATGTAGTCAAATACAAAACAAAAACAGTACTCGTCTGCTACTAACCGATCGCTCGACAACGGACGCTGATAACTGTAATTTCTACGGTATCATACCCGTACCCGACTAGACAAACAGAATGGGCACCAGAGCAGGTGCTGCCTCCGATCCAAGTCCGTGAACCTACCCTCCCCACCTTGTTACACACACGTGCACCTGTCAACATGCATTGCATTTCTAATAATACTAATAGCATTTAAAATATAGATACCTTAGGTAACAGATTATCGTCCTAAAATGTATGTTTGATTAATTCGTGTTTTAATAATTGTTCGTTTTATTTCACTTCTTATCCTTTCAATGGACACAAGGGTCAAATTTTCGAATTCCGTGTTAGCCAGCATTATTGACTTCACGATGTTATTTACCTTGTCGTTGTATTACTACGCGATCAAGTCAAGTGTTTCAGGGATAAAATAGTAATGTAATGCCACAATAAACTGTTTATTGGACACTTATTAAATTTTTGTTTCCATATATAAGCTAAATAAAATGATAAGAAATGAATCCTATAAGTTTTGGGTTGATTGAGGTATCAACCTAAAATTTGCATCAGTGCGCGAATCAACAAAAAAAAATTATAGGATTCATTTCTTAAATTCTTTACAGAAAAAATCAACACATGACTTAAGAATACAATTGTCAGAGCGTAAGAGTTTTAACCAATATTTAATCATTATAAGTTTTCTAATACAAACCATAGGAACTCTACCCAACTCTGCATATACCATGTCATTTGGGATTGATCTTTTTACGAAAAGCTACATATACTTTCTCTATATCTTGAACTGCATGTAAATCCGAAATTTCACTCCCATAGTACGATATATACTGGAAATATAAGTATCAAATAATGATAGTAGTGTTGTGGTTAAAATCCAATTCATTACAATTTCTTTTCAGCGAAAACATAGCTTTTCTACACTGCATAGACAACTGGTTTTGGGTTTTAGTAAATTTCCCGTTATAATTAAACAAAATTCCTAAATAACGATACTAATATAAACAACAATGCTTGTAGATGACCGTAAGTTGTTAGTTCCGTTAAAACTTTTAAAACATCTAAAATTGTACAGGACCATCTTTACAATACTTAATGACTACCAAGTTTCCTTAGAATGAATCTAGAACTAGTCAAGAAAAAGTTGAAAATGAGAAAAGGCAACCCCCCTCGTTCCTTTTGCACTCTTAAATAACTCTTTAACAAAAGCATTTCTTTAATTAATTCTGGCTAAGATATAGCAATAAAGTTCAGAAAAATCAACCACAGAGAAAATATGCCTTTTTGCATTAAAATGACGTATTCCAAAAGTAAGTCAAAAACGAATAAAATTTCATTCGGACTGGAATCCTAAAACAGCAGCACTTTTTCACACATCCTTCTGTATCACTTTGATGCATCCAGTATCTCTCAGTAGCGATTCTGAAAACAGAAGTTTGTCAACGGAGGACACCGTCTAAAACTTACTTTTGGCTATGGTGGCGTCACCAGTTGACAGATCTTGACGAAAAATAACTAAAGTTGTAGGGGACCTGTAACACCTTATTCTTATTAAGTTTCATCAAAATCCATGGGTCGTTCCAGAGTAAAATTTGAAAACGTCACCCCCACTCTTCCTGTTTGCAATCTTTAAAAAATCATGAAAAGTCCAAAAATTAAAATCAGCATTTTAGTGCATCGAAAATCAGCCATGAGGGAGAATTGATGAAACCATACTATTTGGCATGAAAATGTTAAAACTCCAAAAGATATCGAAGTGTGTCCAATATTATTTATCCGACTTCAATGACAATGAAATGTACAAACTTAAAACATACATCCTTCTAGATCACTCAGATGCCATTAGTTTTATTCACTGTTCTTGGAGAAGAAGATTATCAAAGAGGAATGCCTTCTGATACCTATTTTTAACCATGAAGGACGAAATGAACAAACTTGGTAGAGGACCTGTAATACTTCATCTATACCAAGTATCATCAAAATCCTTCAAACGGTTCCGTAGAAGTATACAATGTGAAAAGTTTACAGACGGAGAGACGGACCAACGACGGATAACAGGTGATCAGAAAAGCTCACTTGTGCTTTCAGCTAGGTTCCAGCCTTGAGACTCTCTAGTAATGAACTGAACCGGGTTCCAGCCTTGAGATTCTCTAGTACCGGGTTCCATTTTTGAGGCTATCTAGTAATGAACTAAACCGGGTTCCAGCCTTAAGGTCACCTAGTAATGAACTGAACCGGGTTCCATCCTTGAGGCTATCTAGTAATGAACTGAACCGGGTTCCATCCTTGATGCTATCTAGTAATGAACTGAACCGGGTTCCATCATTGAGGCTTTCTTGTAATGAACTGAACCGGGTTCCATCCTTGAGGCTATGTAGTAATGAACTGAACCGGGTTCCATCTTTGAAGCTATCTAGTGATGAACTGAACCGGGCTGGAGCTTTTATGCTATCTAGTAAACAAGCGTATTGTGGTGGAGACTGAGTTTGTTTGTTATGAAGCGTCATTAAAAATGAATATTAATGTTGACATGCATGTAAGTATAAACTTTTTAGTTGGATCACACTCATTTCGTACCCTAATATCTGGCGTCTGTTGGGCGGTCCCTTTTCGTATACTCTGAACTAGTAGGTGCGGATTATGAATTCTCATCATCAAATCTTTGTTTTTAAATTACCCCCAATTACGAACATTTAACATTAAGTCATAAAAGGATATCTCTTTTATTTTTATCCTTCTCGGTTCTCAGTCAAAATGCATTTTTTTTTTTCAAATTATAAGAAGTCATACGAAGGGAAGTGTGAATTAAATAAACAACAAGAAACATTTAATGTCTACAGATTTTGGTCACTTGGCCTTTATCACGTGAAAATTTGCGCTGGGCTGATGTTACCAGAAGGCGTGGATTTTACTTAGAGATTTTCTTATTTTTGTTTCCACTTTGTACAGGCCAAGTGACAGAAAATTGGTGGATATTGAGTGTTTCTTGTTGTTTACGTAAAGTTTGTTGTTGTTGTTGTTGTTGTTGTTGTTGTGTGTGTGTATGTGTGTGTGTGGTTTTTTCCCCATCCCCACCTTTCGGACTATGCTACGGCATTGCAGGTCGTAACCACACCCTTCCCTTAACCGTTTCATCACTGTGTTTTGATATGTTTTCAAAACTCAGGAACAAATCAGAGCCATAATACAAAATGACCATCGTGGACACACTTCTACCATTAGTCAACGTTCAGACAGTCTTAGTTGGTGTTATTGGAGGGCTACTTAGTTACTGGATGTACGACAGAATGAAGTACAACTTTCCACCTGGACCATGGTCATTTCCTCTTGTTGGCCACTATAAAAGTAAGTGCCTTCACTATAATATCTTGCAGTATTTCCCTGAGTGACAACTACGAACTACAACCAACTGTGATATATACTAGAATTATACAAATAATTAAAAATCCAGTAAAATTACAAAACAGTGTTTCACAATTAATACATTTAATAGAAATGTCGGATTTATTTTGTAATTAGTTTGCAAAGGGATGTGTTACCATTAATGACCATAATATCCACTAAATGCTACCTATATTCATTTTGATGGTAAATATCATTATAATATACATGTACCTTATTATGTACAGTTTATACATCACCCTCGATACACAAAGATGTTGCAAAGATTGGACCAGTAGTAACGATTAAGTTTGGTAAGTAAAATTCCATTTTCTGCCGAAAATTGGGTCATGTACTATCTCGGGGTCAACAATGTATATAGAAATATTTATTTGTAAAATGAATATGCTTTTATTGTCAAATTTATTTGTCATGGTTTAGTGACCTTAACAGAAAGATTTGTTTTATTTATTAAAGTCTGAATTGCAGTACCGCTAAGTTTCATATAAAATAGATTTTAAACTGTCGGCCATACTATTGATATTAAATCTAGCTAAGACCACTGTCGAGAGATCATTTGTTATTATTGTATCTGACTAGCTATCAATAATAGTTTGTGATAGCTACTCTTGAGACTACCCATTACAGAATGTCATCAAAGTCTAATTTTGTCAGATGTGTCTTCTAGGTTTGAAGGTGTAATATTTGCTTTGTCCTTTACCTTGTAGTCAATAAATGGGGATGTGGGGTAGATTTTAGCTCATCTGAGTTTATGCTTTTGTTAGCTTTGTGGTGGTGTACTGTTCGTCGTCCATCCATCGTCAGTTTGGTTTTTACATTTTCAACTATTGCATTGATTTGAATGAAATCCTGCATATATGGTCTCTAGCTTAAGGAAATGTAGTTTAGCTGAAATGTAGGTTACTACCCTGAACAGGGGCCAAAATGATAAAATTGGCCAAATCATTAAAATTTTGTGTAGAACATGCTTATAGATATAGGAAATATCTTTAAAATCTTCTTAAGAACCAGTAAGAGCTTATTAAAACCACGTATCACTGCTTTGTATTTGGTATACAGTAGTCTTATGACACGTAATATCAAGTGTCTACAATGGAAGGCTATGTGGCAGCACACATGTATGCGCCCACCCCAGTGTTCGTTTTTATATACCATACTCTAAGCCTAAAAAGAAAATAGTTTCTTCTCAAAAAGCAAACCAACAATAACGTCGTATTTGGTAAAGGACATACTTATAATACTGGTATAAGAATGATAAAAGAATAAATAAAAGCTCGACTGAATTAATATTTAATATGAAATGTTTGTATAATTGTTATTCCAGGGAAGGTCCCATGGCAATATTTAGTTCTACCACAGGGTTAAGAAATGTTTTCCATTTTCGTTTGAGAGGGACGAACATTTTCACTATGTAAGTCAGGTCTCTTGCCTCCTCGCTTGTGTCATTTGATAACTTTTGATACTCCTGATCAAAAGTGATCACATGACAAGTTGTCATGTGATGACTTTTGATCAAGAGTATCAAAAGTTATCAAATGACACTTGTATAAACTTGTTTAAAACACATATCATTTATTATGGTCATTCAGGTCCGATTCGTTCCGTTTTCCTGAACAGCCTGGATTCTGTAATAGAGGCTATGGTGAAAAAGGGTGCAGATTTTGCCAGCAGACCCAAAATTAATTCACGTAAGTTTATATAATCAGAATAAAAAAGTTATTGATTGCTACAGTCATGTGTATTGTATATCATCTCATTGGAAACAAAATAATTATTTACTTTTTCTGACGTAGTTTTTAAGAGGTCATTGTATGATTGTTTATAATCAGCGGAGTTTCATTATATTGTGTAGTTGAGATTGTCACTCAAGGAGGAAAAGACATTGCTTTCGCTCCATATAACGCTACCTGGAAATTCCAAAAGAAAGTAGCAGGGAAGGCATTGAGGTATGTGGTCATCCATGATAAAGACTTTTTTTTCCATTAATAAGAACAATTCTTACCATACCACTGGCTCTTTCTATTCTGTCATAAGCATAACAATTCAAAGTCTGTTAGAATTCTTAATTTGTAGCTCGCTGGAACGACAATCCGGAGAGTTAATGCAAAGATGATGGATAAATCCAAACCATAAGTCTAAAAATCATGAAACCTGAGGACATACAAAATCAGTGAAAATGAAAAACAAATGGAAAATAACAAATTATGTCTACTTGAAGAGCATATGTGAACCCCTGTGATGGAGTGAGATCAGGTGCCTGGGGAGAGTGAGCATCTCCTGCTTGCTAGCAACATCCGTCACATATACACAGTAGAAAGAATCAAATCGTGTAAATTCCATATGTATTTATATATGGAAAAGTCAAAGTAGGTAACCTTCTAGTATAGAAGGTGTCAAATTTGTGTAAAATGATCGGAATCGGTCTTAGTCCAGAATATCATTTAAAAGTCTGTATAACGAGATATCATATGGAGTAATAAGAGTCTCGTAACGACCGTAGAACTTCCTCAGTGACGTTGCTAGTCTAGCACATATATAACCATGGTTGAGCAGCTTAACTGAAAGTCGCCTAGCCTTCAGAGCAAAGTCATTGTAATTTGAACATGCTCTGGAATAACGTATTAACTGAGATATGAATACGCCGTATGCGGGCGATAATGGAATGTTGCTACTTATGAAAGGAAAGTTTGTGATAGCGAAATTGAAATCGTCACGTTTGTCATAGAGTGAGGTGTTCAATTGACAATTAATGTCGAAAGACAACATAATATCTAAATACGTAGTAGAATTACTACTTTCTGTGGTTTCTTTGACCTCCAGTTCACTTGGATAGATGATAGATGATGCTAAGGTAATCCGCGAATGAAGGATTATTAATTGAAAGCAAGTCATCAATATATCTGTAAGTGAAAGTAAAGCCTAGAGCCAATTGTTTTTTCTTTGCAAAAACCGAATGAATTCAGCTTCGTATGAGTAAAGGAATATGTCAGCCAGAAGCGGAGCACAGTTAGTGCCCATTGGAATGCCGACAATTTGTTGAAAAACCTTTCCTCCAAACATCGCAAAAATGTTTTACCCCAGGTGTTGTCGTCGGTGCTGATCATATCCTTGTGATCGTATCTTTGATATAACACATATCGATTTCTCGTGAACAGGGTTTTCAATTGGTATCATGACTTGACCTAGTGGCCTTGACCTTGGACTTTGATCAACTTTAAAAAAAAACTTTCATCTGTGTTATATTTTATGAACCAGAAAAGGAGCAGTTTTGATATTCCACATATGGATTCCTCATGACCATAGCATTGAAATAGTACCATGACTTTTGAACTTAGTGTCTTTGACCTTGGATGTTGACCCACGTTTTAAAATTTAACATTATAAACATTTCCGGCCAACCTTTTTGTCCTCTGATAACTCTTGTTTATTGAAATATAAATCACTGTATTGACAATAAAAGTTTATCAATAGAAAATGAGACATAAAATGTTTCACTGTTCAGATTCCAGCAACGAAATTTATGAATGAAAATGAACGATGTTATGTTTTAGGTATTACATGCAAGGTACACACTTGGAGAATATGATAAATGATGTTGGGGATAGAGTTGTTGAGAGAATGGAAACTGAAAAAGAACCGTTCTACGCTCGTGATTACATCAATAAACTTGTTATTCATATGCTGTATAACATGTGCTTCAATCGGAAGTAAGTACTTTAACATTAAATAAAATTAACTCTTATTCTCATATTTTAGGGCTATTCTCAAGAGAAAATGACATAAATAGTGTATACTACAGTGGAATAAAAGAAATTTGAATAAAATGTCCAATAAAATCTTCCTAAGGAAATTTTGTTTAAATCCATTAAATAAAATTAACTCTTATTCTCATATTTTAGGGCTTTTCTCAAGAGAAAATGACATAAATAGTGTAAGCACTATGTGATATCCATCTTGGCATCATGTTGATACATTTAAAACGAGAATAAAAATTATTTGATTCATCAAAATTGAATAGAGTTAGGGACTGATTTAAATTTCAGTATGACAATCGCCAGTTCAGTTTACATAGACTACTTTTTCCAATCTGATTTTGCTCGTGGTTTTTATTGTGACGGAAGACAACCATTATTAACTTTGCTGTCTGTATTAATGTGGCTATGTCAGAACCCTCAGTGCTAATGTGTATCAACTCAGAAAATGTTGATACACTCAAAGATGACTTTTGACTGATGTAATTCTTTTCTTTGCAGACATAAACCTTTCACAATCTGTAGAACTAAAAGGCATAGCAATTATCATTTTGATTAATAAAAAATATTTCAGAAATATGTTTTATAATAAATATTGGATCAGATTAAAACCGAAGTGGCCGAAAATGTAAGGCAAAGATACATTTGACATACTTCATTATTGGACTCTTGGTAACAAATGCATGGCCAACAAGAAGCTTCAGTTTTCTCCATTCCAGTTCAGAACATTAAAGTCACAGTTGACATTTTCCAACGGAATGTGAAACCACTCTTTGAGGTGTCCAACTTATCAACTTCAAAATGCAGAAGATCTGCATTAGCATTTGGCCATTTGTCGTGATCCAACACAGAAAATTACTTCGTCATTATTACATTCTGAGGCTTAAGATTGGATGAATTTCTCACATCACTTGTAATTTTCGGACAAGTTTGTATTGTTTTCTCGTACTTTAAGCGATTTCAGTACTCTCCAGTTACGTGTACTATATAACGATCTGGATCAAATTTCCTCTTTAAACTGATTAATTAAACTCGGAACTCTTAAGCACCTCTCTCTCTGCTGACTAGCAATTACATACATGTATTTTACCGTTTGGAATGAAACCGGACCACTTCCGCAATTCTAGTTAGCGGAAAAAAAATATGATCGCAGAATGGCAATTAACAAAGGAAAACACTCACCAATTGGTTAAAAATGGTTGCATTTGCAAGTGATAGGACAGCCGAAACCCGGTCCTCCAGCAATAGTATGTACCCAGAAGTAATAATAATTGTATAGATATATCTCTACCAATATTAATGTTTACTAGCTTCTATCTTTTGTTTTCATACCATACTCAAAACTTATATTCAAATTTTCGTATTCTTAACATGTTTTGTTTTCTTTCACAAAATAGGTGTAATCTAGACGCTGAAGATGTCAATGAAATTCTGAGAATAGACATTGAATTGCTTGACAAGTTTGGAAATGGCTTTCTGGAAGACTTAATTCCATTTATAACCAAGGTCTACACCACAAAGCGTTATAAAGAGACCTTATCCATGTTTTTCGAATTGTTAAGCTTTCTTGAAAGAGAAATGAAGCAGCACAAAGAAACATTTGATCCAAGTAAATATTTTGATGACAAATAACTCAATCTTTAATCATGTCGTATCCCTTTGTCCGGCGTCTATCCAACCTTTCACCATCTCTTGTCTGTTTTGGAGGTTTTTTTTGTCCGGAAAGTTTTCATGTAATGAACTTCTTCAGAATTATTGTAGTGATTTTGAAGAAAGTAAGTCTTCTCATCTTGAAACGTAACTGTTTTCTCCATGACATTATAAGTAGTGGATTCAGGGCATGGCATTATAAGTCGTGGATTCAGGGCATGGCATTATAAGTCGTGGATTCAGGCATGGCATTAAAAGTCGTGGATTCAGGGAATGACATTATGAGTCGTGGATTCAGGGCATGGCATTATGAGTCGTGCATTCAGGGCATGACATTATGAGTCGTGGATTCAGGGCATGGCATTATAAGTCATGGATTCAGGGCTTGGCATTATAAGTCGTGGATTCAGGGCATGACATTATAAGTCGTGGATTCAGGGCATGGCATTATAAGTCGTGGATTCAGGGCATGGCATTATAAGTCGTGGATTCAGGGCATGACATTATGAGTCATGGATTCAGGGCATGGCATTATAAGTCGTGGATTCAGGGCATGACATTATAAGTCGTGGATTCAGGGCATGGCATTATAAGTCGTGGATTCAGGGCATGGCATTATAAGTCGTAGATTCAGGGCATGGCATTATAAGTCGTGGATTTAGGGCATGGCATTATAAGACGTGGATTCGGGGCATGACATTATAAGTCGTGGAATCAGGGCATGGCATTATAAGTCATGGATTCAGGGCATGACATTATGAGTCGTGGATGCAGGGCATGACATTATGAGTTGGGGAATCAGGGCATGGCATTATAAGTCATGGATTCAGGGCATGACATTATAAGTCGTGGATTCAGGGCATGGCATTATAAGTCATGGATTCAGGGCATGACATTATGAGTCGTGGATTCAGGGCATGACATTATGAGTCGGGGAATCAGGGCATGGCATTATAAGTCATGGATTCAGGGCATGGCATTAGAAGTCATGGATTCAGGGCATGACATTATAAGTCGTGGATTCAGGCATGGCATTATAAGTCATGGATTCAGGGCATGACATTAGGAGTCGTGGATTCAGGGCATGGCATTATAAGTCATGGATTCAGGGCATGGTATTATAAGTCGTGGATTCAGGGCATGGCATTATGAGTCTTGGATTCAGGGCATGACATTATAAGTCTTGGATTTAGGGCATAGCATTATAAGTCGTGGATTCAGGGCGTGGCATTATAAGTGGTGGATTCAGGGCATGGCATTATAAGTCGTGGATTCAGGGCATGGCATTATAAGTCGTGGATTCAGGGTATGGCATTATAAGACGTGAATTCAGGGTATGGCATTATAAGTCGTGGATGCAGGGCATGGCATTATAAGTGGTGGATTCAGGGCATGACATTATAAGTCGTGGAGTCAGGGCATGGCATTATAAGTGGTGGATTCAGGGCATGGCATTATAAATCGTGGATTCAGGGCATGGCATTAGAAGTCGTGGATTCAGGGCATGACATTATAAGTCGTGGATTCAGGGCATGACATTAGAAGTCGTGGATTCAGGGCATGGCATTATATGCCCTTATCGGGTAATTTCAGAATTTCCTCACAATTGGTAGAAATAAAGTACTCATGGTCTCTTACATGACTGTGTTTTTGTCAAATCTGTTCGGGGATGGATCCGGGGATTAAATCAAAACGGGAATTGGGATACCTTTCTTAGTGGAAGTGAGACCGGGCACCAGGTCGATTTTATTGGGGTTCGCATTTATCTGAATATGACACTATACACGATATTGTCCTTTTATTCCATGGACTATGAGATATGACTTACCCTTCAGTACTTCTTCGTTTTTACTTAGAAAATTTTTTATAGACTTGGTGTATATATTTGAATTAAAAGCCATATTAATGATTCTGAATACTCTAGAAGGGCGTGTGAAGATGAAATATTATTTTGATTCCTTTTTGACAAGTTTTGGATTTCATCCTTATTTTGTTTGTACGTTTTCATTCTTATGAAAGAGTGATTATCGTCCATAAAGACATTTTATATATGTCATTTCTAAGCAAACCGACCATTACATAGTGTGTGTGTGTCTTCATTTCGTGTTTAAAAGGATATCTTTTGGCTGTTGATAAAGGAGAGGGTGACCTTGTGGTGTGGTATTTAAAATAAATATAAAGACATTTCAGAATCATCTCTTTACCCAACTTGATAATTCATTTTTCTGTCTTCCTGTATCTTTTCAGGGGCAAATCTTGAGTTGGGTTCATAAAGAAAAACCAAAACACTTTACTTCGAGAAATTACGGGTTTTGTAAAATTGAATGCTCCGGAATATTTATATAGTTCAAGGCGTGGTCTCAGCATTGGATTCATTCAATGTGTCTTTGCTTAATTTTATATTATGCATGTAGCAAAATTTAAAATTAGGGATGGCTAGGATAAAGTTAAACAATGTACCCCAGAAGTGTTGTTGTTTTCAACCAAATTCATAGAGGGTCAATCCAGAACAAGTGAAATGGGATCGAGGGGATTTCCAAGTTGGACAAACTACTGCAGAGATGTACAAAGTGCATGAGAGAAATAAAAAAAAGATGTGTTATTGTTTACAGTTCTAATCCAAACGTTTCTGTTATTTTCAAGGTCTTTACAATCTTTGGTGATTGCCAAATTCATTTGAAAACTTGTGAAAATTAAAAACGGTGGACAATTGCAGTTTTTTCTAGACTTCTCAAGGTCGGTGACAAATGTTGTATTTTAGGTAAATTAGCTCAAGGAGTAGATCTGGTGAGTAGGATTAGTAGATCCAGGAGTGTTTGCTGTTTTGTGCAGCTGCCAAAAAGAAATACTAGCTGTATCACAGTGTTCTATAGGGATTATGTTCATGTACATATAGATTCTGAAGTTAGCATCACACATGAGAATTCTTTATTGTTTGCTGAAGGTGCTCATGTGAGCAGTAAAGTGCTTATATACTCAGCGGTAGTTGGTAAAGAACATCCATTTTTCTACACAAAAAGACATAATGGCGATCATGGGACCCTGGAGGAGTCAGGGGTTGAATTAGATGCAATGGGGGCGAGAACACTCCCACGTGACCGTTTACATCCTCAGCGATGCCATGCTATTGTTTTAACTAGTAAAACTTGTAGCTGTATATATGAGGTATTACAAGTAATATCGTACTCTGAATCGGCAAACAGCCGTGATAAGTAAAAGTGTGTAATACTTAATATCACAGTAGAAATGGACTTACAAGCATCAAAACCAAGAGAGAAGAGTAAGCCAACTCAAACCTTTTGTTATATATTTTGTTAATGGCGAGCAAAATTAGACAAGGACAAAACCAGCTTTGTGAAAATCAGCTTACAATATTGTTAATATTACAAATGGTTGATCATCCGATTATTATGATTTAGATTTGTATATTTCACATAAAATAAAATTAAGAGATATATCTCATAGATGTTTATTTTTACATTTATCAATATTATGACTTACTTTTAGGTAACATTCGTGATTATACAGATAGTATCTTACTAGCGAGAGAGGAGGCCGAAGCCGAAGAAAAAACAGAACAGGTGGAAATGTTGACAGATGAGCATATCATGCAAATTGTTTCAGATATATTTTTCGGTATGTTTCAAGACAGAGAAATAAATTTTTTATTTAATTCTTTTTTCTTCTGTAAATAACAGTAAAGCATTAAAGAAAAAAGAGGAGTTACTGGCTCAGTTATGTAGCAGAAGTCACCATAGAGCTATACAGTTAAGAACATTTATGACATATCACAGGGAAAGGCCTAAAATAATAGGATGTTATCCAGATAAAATACTAAGAATGAGTAACTTAGGAGATGAATCATGTTTATTAGTTCCCTTTATCTTTATGACCATGTTATGAAGTAAATATCCAAGAATGTGCCAACATGTTGTTGAAATCTGGTAATTATTGTTTTAAGTATTTAGTCATATTGCACGTCGTAAAAACTGTTTTGGCTACTTTTTAATTTCATTAAGTGTACTTTTATGCAGGATTACAGCTCTCTTGTCACTGACAAAAATATCTATAAATCTTACGAAACATTATGAGTTACATAAGCCATACAAAAATTTGAATTTTCGAATGTATTCAGTTATATATCTATAACAATTGTCATTACATTACATTATATTGGAATTTTCAGCTGGTCTTGACACTACCAGAATGACGTTGGATTGGTTTATTTCCTTTATGACGGAATACCAAGATATACAAACTAAATGTCATCAGGAGATTGACAATGCCATAGGTTAGTGATTATGTAACCCTCTTTTCATTTTTATGATGTGACTGCAGTTACATCAGGATGGCCCTCGTAGCAAGATGTGAGGGTGGAAAGCTTGTGATATTATTTTTTTTTTTGTCGAACTGAGCCATTTTTATACGCCCGTCTTAAGACGGCGTATTATGTTATGGCGTTGTCCGTCCGGTGCCTGGGATAAGCTTGTCCGGGCTATTACTTCTTCCTCTGTGCATGGATTTTAATAATATTTCATAGAATTGTTGCTTGGGACCCAAGGGTGTATCATGACATAACACAAGGTCATAGCTCAAAGGTCAAAATTACGACATGCGAAGTGAGTAAATCCTTGTCTGGGCTATAACTTCTTCCCCTGTGCATGGATTTCAATAATATTTCACAGAATTGTTACTTAGGACCCAAGGGTGTATCATGACATGACACAAGGTCATAAGCCAAAAGTCAAGATTACGACATGCAAAGTGAGTAAATCCTTGTCTGGGCCATAACTTCTTCCACTGTGCATGGATTTCAAGAATATTTCACAGAATTCTTACTTAGGAGCCAACGGTGTGTCATAAATTGACCTAAGGTCATTTGTCAAAAGTCAAGGTCACAACATGCAAATTGAGTAAAACATTTCCCGGGCCATAACTTCTTCCCCTGTGCATGGATTTTAATAATTTTCACAGAATTGTTACTTAGGATCTAAGGGTATGTCATGACCTTGACTCCAGGTCATAGGTCAAAGGTCAAGGTCACAACATGCAAAGTGAGTAAAACTTTGTCCGAGCCATAACTTCTATTCCTGCGCATGGATTTCAATAATATTTCACAGAATTGTTACTTAGGTCCCAAGCTTGTGTCATGACCTTAATCTAAGGTCAGAGGTCAAAGGGCAAGGTCACAATATGCAAAGTGAGTAAAACCTTATCCTGGCCATAACTTCTTCCCCTGTGCATGGATTTCAATAATATTTCGTACAATTGTTACTTAAGACACAAGGGTGTGTCATGACCTTGACTTAAGGTCATAGGACAAAGGTCATGGTCACAACATGCAAAGTGAGTAAAACCTTTTCAGTACTATTTTTCCCCTGTGCATAGATTTCAATAATATTTCACAGAATTATTACTTAGGTCCCAAGGTTGTGTCATGACCTTGACCAGAGGTCATAGGTCAAAGTTCAAGGTCACAACATGCAAAGTGAGTAAAACCTTGTCTGAGCCATTCCTTCTTGCCCTGTGCATGGATTTCAATAATATTTCACAGAATTGTTACTTAGGACCCAAAGGTGTGTCATAAGTTTGACCCAAAGTCATAGGTCAAAGGTCATGGTCACAACATGTAAAGTGAGTAAAACCTTGTCTGGGCCATAACTTCTTGCCCTGTGCATTGATTTCAGAAATATTTAACAGATTTCTTACTTAGTACCCAAAGGTGTGCCAAGACCTTGACTCAAGGTCATATGTCAAAGATCAAGGTCATAACATGAAAAATGAGTAAAACCTTGTTCGGGCCATAACTTCTCCCCCTGTTCATGGATGTCAATAATATTTCAGAGAATTGATACACTTGAACCAAGGTCATAGGTAAAAGATCAAGGTCATAACAAAATGAGTAAAACCTTGTTCAGGCCATAACTTCTTCCCTTGTTCATAGATTTCAATAATATTTCACAGTATTGTTACTTAGCTCCCAAGGATGTGAAATGACCTTGATTGTCAAAGGTCAAGGTCACAACTTGCAAATTGAATAAAACCTTGTTCGGGCCATAACTTCTTCCCCTGTGTATGGATTTCAACAATATTTCAAAGAATTGTTACTTAAGACACTAGGGTATGTCATGACCTTGACCTATGTTATAGGTCAAAGGTCAAGGTCCCATCATGCGAAGTGAATAAAACCTAGTCCGGGCCACAACTTCTTCCCCTGTGCATGGATTACAGTAATATTTCAAAGAATTGTTACTTAGAACCCAAGGGTGTGTCATGACCTTGACCGAAGGTCATTGGTTGAAGGTCATGGTCACAACATGCAAAGTGAGTAAAACCTTGTCCAGACTATTACTTCTTCCACTCTGTATGGATTTAAATAATATTTCACAGAATTGAAACTTAGCACCAAATGGTGTGTTATGACCTGATTGTCAAAGGTCAAGGTCACAACATGCAAATTGAATAAAACCTTGTTCGGGCCATAACTTCTTCTCTTTTGCATGGATTTCAATAATATTTCACAGAATTGTTACTTAGGACCCAAGGGTGTGTCATGACCTTGACCCACAAGGTCATATGTCAAAGGTCAAGGTCACATCATGCAAAGTGAATAAAACTTTGTTACTATGATAAGGTGGAGATTTAGGTAACGTGAGGACTCAAGTAAAACTCAGTTGTTTTTATGAAACTTGTACAGAATGCTTAAATAGTGTAGGGCAAGCCACTTTTCAGTTTTGAGAAAAGTCCATTTTGTTGTTACAGAGTTATGGGACTTTGATCCCTCTTTTTGGATTTCAGTATTTCATAAAAGTATTACCAAAGAGACCCCTGTTTGGGGGTAATAAAACCATACGTTCGCATTGATCCCGTCCAAAGTAAGCGACGGGCGTATTATGCCACGCTAGGCGTTGCTCTTGTTATATAAATATAGAACATATTTACCTTTTAATTTAGTGCACCATATGCGCATTTCCACAACTTATGTCTCTTCAGTGATGCTGGTGGCCAAATGATGGAAATTCTCAAAATATATAAATATTTGAAGAGCAGTGTTGAAACCAAAATGACCGAAAAGTGAACCAAAGATGTATAGTAAATATACAGTTCAACGTCGGATGTCTCGAAGTTTAGGGTGCCATAAAATACTTCGAGATATCAGAAATATGAGATATTCCAAATGTTATTTCACGGTCATTAATTGAGGACATGTCCATATAAGTGCATAATACTGTGCGATTGTCATTATCTGAGACTTGTAAGTTTATAATTCTTTCCATCATTTAATACTTACCATCACTAATAAAACAATCAATCTACACCTTATCACATGTTTCGATGCTAATATATTTGAGCAAATATCTTCTAAAGTGTGACAAATCGCATTTGTTGTTCGAGACAATATATAATATTCTGATATTACGGTAGGATAATTTCCTTGACATTTCATAGCGGGATTGATGATTGTTTTAAAATTTCTAAATGGTAAGACAATTCCGTAAATTTTTTTATTACAGTGTGTGGGTAGCTCGGAAATATATTTACAAAAGACTTTTTTTAGTTTAATATCATTTTGTTCATAATTGAAATTTAATATGGGACTGCCAAGGAAACTGTCAAGGCCGTTTACATTTAATTACACTTTAAATTAATTTCGATTTTTAGCTCACCTGAGCCAAAGGCTCAAGTGAGCTATTGTGATCAATCACCGTTCTTCGTCCGTCGTCTGTCGTCCGTCGTCCGTCCGTCTTTAGCTTTTCTACATTTTCGACTTCTTCTCCAGAACTACTGCACAGAATTTCACCAAACTTCATAGGAAGTAAGTACTCAAGGTCCTCTACCAAGTTTATATTTTTCGTGCCCATCCGTAACCGTAACCATCCAAAATGACTGCCATTAGCGCTGAGTGTTTGACACATTTTCGACTTCTTCTCCAGAAGCGCTGCACAGAATTCCATCAAACCTCATAGGAAGTAAGTACTCGAGGTCCTCTTCCAAGTTTGTGTTTTTCGTGCCAATCCGTAATCCAAGATGGCCGCCATTAGCTCTGATTGGTTGACACATTTTCGACTTCTTCTCCAGAACCGCTGCACAGAATTCCACCAAACCTCATAGGAAGTTACTACTCAAGGTCCTCTACTAAGTTTGTGTTTTTCGTGCCGAGCCGTAATCCAAGATGGCCTTCATTGGCTCTGATTGGTTGACGCATTTTCGACTTCTTCTCCAGAACCGCTGCACAGAATTTTACCAAACTTCATAGGAAGTAAGTACTCAAGGTCTTCTACCAAGTTTATGTTTTTCGTGCCGATCCGTAATCCAAGATGGCCGCCATTGGCTTTGATTGGTTGAAACATTTTGAACTTCTTCTCCAGAACCGCTGCACAGAATTTGACCAATCCTCATAGGAAGTAAGTACTTAAGGTCCTCTACCAAGTTTGTGTTTTTTTCGCGCCAATCGGTAATCCAAGATGGCCTTCATTGGCTCTGATTGTTTGACACTTTTTTGACTTCTTCTCCAGAACTGCTGCACAGAATTTCACCAAACCTTATAGGAAATTACTACTCGAGGTCCTCTACAAAGTTTGTGTTTTTCGTGCCGATCCGTAATCCAAGATGGCCATCATTGTCTCTGATTGGTTGACGCATTTTCGACTTCTTCTCCAGAACCCTTACACAGAATTTCACGAAACTTTATAGGAAGTAAGAACTCAAGGACCTCCACCAAGTTTGTGTTTTTCGTGCCGATCCGTATTCCAAAATGGCCGCCATTGGCTCTGATAGGTTAACACATTTTCGACTACTTCTGCTCCAGAAGCGCTGCACAGAAGTTCACCAAACCTTATAGGAAGTAAGTACTCGAGGTCCTCTACCAAGTTTGTGTTTTTCGTGTCGATCCGTAATCCAAGATGGCCGCCATTGGCTCTAATAGGTTGCCACATTTTGGACTTCTTCAAAACGACTGCACAAAATATTACCAAACCTTATAGAACGTCTTATAGAAAAACAGCAACATTTTCTACTGAAATGAGCTGTCATTTTATTGTAAATAAGCAATTTGTGCTCAGGTGAGCGATATAGGCCCATTTAGGCCTCTTGTTTTATAATCTAATTTTCCTGTTGTAAGTTTATAATGATTGTTACAAATAATAAAGTATGTAAAATGCCAATAGCTCCGTGTAGCAGGAGTATGCATGTCCCACTGTATAAGTATGTGCTGACACGATCAGTTAATCTCACCATACCCTCAGTCAAATGATCAATGAAAAAAAACCCCCAAAACTTAGCGAAAACATAAAAAATGACTTATAAAAACCAGGCAAATCTGAAATTTGGGTCGTGAAAATGTTTTCAAGATAAGCATATTTGACATATTGCTGTATTCGGAAATGTGCCTTTCCAACAATATATATCCAGTTTTCCCATCCCAATTTCTATGATGATCTAGTGTATAAACTAAGGAGGATCAAAGGTTCCGATAATTCCATATCGGCGGGTTCTAAAATTATCAAACGCCTTCGACATCGACTATATGACCCCGGGATCATCGCCAAGGCCATAGGTCTTGTATTGGGGTCCTCTTCAACCCAATGCAGACTTTTACTTGAGCTGCACGCTGACTAACAAGGCGGTGGGAACTCTTTGACGGGCCTTGTCCAAATCTTTTCAGAGGACACAAGGTCCTGATCCTCGTCCCGTCTGATTGTTAGTCGGGACTCATATTGATCAAGGATCTGAATTCGGTTACAGACGGGCCGAGCACGGTTTAATAATGTTGATGTCGCCTTACATATCTTTGATAGCAACATATTACTCTATTAATATTTTGTGTTTAATAAATTTTTATGACCTCTCTTCTTGAGAAACCTGTTGATCCTTGTTCTCTATATGGAGGTTTATTTATGAATTTTTAAATGGATGTTCTTTAATTGTGCTGTTTTTTTCGGCGAGTGGGGAGGTGGGCGCCCGTAAACCGGTTTACCACACCAATTGAATGACGTTTGTTACTTCAATTGACCGTCACAAGTCGGTATCGTAACCGCAGCATGATCGAATATCTTTGTAATGTCGTTCCGTGTATATTCTAATATTATCATTTTTGTGTGCAGGTCCTTGGTGATTTGTGTCATATAGCTTCGTCAGATGTCTTCTGTTTTCTCTTTGACATTTCTGTATTAAATTTAATAATATTATAAAGGAAAATATTCGGGACTGTCATTTGACTTCGCGATAGTATTGGTAATGAAGGTATCAGTGTTCAGGGTATTGAGGTTTGACAGTTAGAATATTTATCTAATGGTTGACATTCTGATAGTTTGGAGGGATGTTGCATTTATGAAAATATGGAAATATAAAAATGGTAAGTTTAGTGATGTTGGGAAAACTACTAGGGAATGAACAGTACTTAATTTTCCAACAAGATAGATATCAGAATATGTATACGTGTATCAATTTGCTGCATTATGTGCGCATTTCGACTACTTAGGACTCTGCTGTGACGTTCAAATCCTAAATATTGGGAATTGAAAGTGTACATATTGAAAAACTCATATCAACACTAATTTTAACCTAACATCAAGAAAAAGGGTACTTCATATTATAGCAAATAATCGGGCATTTCTTAGAACTTTATTTTCCATACATGTGCTGTATTTCTTGCATATTTTCTTTTAATGGCCTGTAACACCTGATAGGTATTGTTGTTGTTGTTGTTGAATAAGTTATTTAAGCCCATAAAAACAAAGTTTTTGGGGTTATCCAGGAATCACCCTGCCTGTCTGTTGATCTGAGCGTTTTTCTCCGTCATATTATAAGGATACCTTATCATAAAAAAAATCTTTTTACACCTACGGCATTGAAATAATACACTGACTCCCCGTCATTGAAGAATGTGCCTTATTAATTTGAAGACCGAATGGTCAAAGGTAAAGGTCACAGCATGGATAATTGAAAATGGTTCCTGGATCATAACAGATTTCCCTTCATACCTATCTGTATTAAACGTCAGACTCACAATGTATCTACGGTGTCTCTTATAGATTTGGATGTCAAAAGTCATAGGTGAAGGTCACAGCATGAATAATTAAATACGGTTTCTGGACCATAATTGAATTCTTTTAACAATACGTTGGACTTCATACATAAATATATTGTTACCTTGACCTTGAAATTTCACCTTTGTGTTTAAAGGATAACAAAAGGGTGGAACACATCTAAATTTATTGTTAGCTCATCAAGAATTCTTGTTATTCAAATTTGTTTTCCACGGGGAGTATTTAATATATCTATTTTGTATTTCATCATTTCATTCTTACTTGGTTTAGGACTGAAACAGCCACCAAGTGTCAGTGATAGGCCTAATTTGGCCTACGTTGAAGCTTGTCTGATGGAAACAATGAGGCTGGGCTCAGTGGTTGCTTTAGGAGTCCCACATAGCACAATCTGTGATACCAGTGTTGGTAAGCATTTTAATCGATAAGAAAAGCAATGCAGGAGGAACAACGTTAAAAATACATCTCGGTGTAAGTGTGTGACATACTGGAAGTTTATCTTATATAAGGACAAAGCGAAATTATCAGAAATGTATACTAGGTGTTCAAATCCATTTCATTAGCTTACCTGAACTAAAGATGGAATTGAGCTGTTGCAATCGAGCCTCTTAAAACGTGTTGGGTTTTTTGGTCCCAATATGATTTGTAATTGTCGACGTTTTCTTCTTTTAAAAGTTGTTTTTGTTTTTCAAGTTTTTCAGTTTGTGCATTAATTCGTGAATTGATAGTGATTTAATATAAATAAAAGCTGTGATAAAGTATTTTGATGCACAAATATTTTTTTCTTTTAAAAAATAAAATTTAAGATAAAGAAAAATATGGGAATGCTGTATTGCCAAGAGAAATTCTAGATGAAAAAGTAAATGTTCGGAAGTGTTTTAAAATGATGATGTGTTGCTTAAATTGATTCTTAAAATATATATAAAAAAGATATGAGAACATTCCGACACTTTTTATGTTACCCGAGCACATAAGTTTTTTCCAGGTGACTGAGACATAGCCAGTATGGACCTCTTTTATTATTATGTTTCAAATAAAGATATTTTCAGATATGCTTTAATCTGTTTATATAGAAAAGTTAGCATTAATTCTATGACTAGTTTGTCAAAGAGACCATATATATATATTTGAGGTTGCCGTTGTTAAAGAAGATTCATTGAAATGCACAGAAGATAATCTGGACGACAGTCGGTTGAGTGGCAATTCACCATTCACTTTCCAATTTGCAAATAAGGGCTAGATCTTGAGATCAGAAATGAACTTTCGATGAGGATTATCATTTTTCGGATCTCTATCACATGAGATCGTAAAACTTCAAAGGGAAAATATACAATGTTATTTAAACGGTATAACATCGTGTATAACATGGTATAGCATAACGGTATAACATGGACCAGATGTGTAGACCACATTATTCGGCCATTAATCAAGCGGGCATCATCACCACATTGGTATTTCCATCATATTGGTTAAACATTCTTGTCCCACATTATTCATTAATCATTTCAAAAAAGAAACTAGACTTAATCTGTACTAACACGTGCAGTTTTCAATAGAATATTTCAATCAATTAACAATTTGATAGCATATGTGAAAGCATACATACAGTGTAATATAAGTGTTTAAACCTTTTTAAAATTTCAGCTGGTTATAACATTCCAAAAGGCACTACTGTATTCATCAATCATTGGGCACTTCACAATGACCCTGTGTATTGGAAAAATGTCGATAAATTTGATCCTACCCGGTATCTCGACAAAGATGGAAATATGGACAAGAAACCTGAAAATTGGTTGCCATTTTCAGCCGGACGAAGAGTTTGCTTAGGCGAGCCTGTGGCCAGAACAGAACTTCTTCTTATAGCTACCAAGCTACTTCAACACTTTCATTTTAAAGCTCCACCGGGTACCCAACATGTTAGCAAGGCAAAGCAGTCATTTGGTATTGAGTTACCAGCTGATTACAAAGTAGTAGTTGAGAAGCGCAAATAAGACTTTAACGTTTCATCTTCAGTTGTCACTCCAAGGTCAAACAATGTAACTGTAGATTGCTGTTGAACTATTTGTATGCTACTGAAAGTGAATTTGTAAACAGTACATGTAGTTGAACTGTTAGTTGTTCATTTCACTGTATATATTATATACAATTATTGTTCATCATGTTCACAACATCATATGTGGTTTAGAGTTTATAAAAAGCAGTATATTTATTATACATATAAATAAATAAATAAAAAAATATATAATATACATAAATCTCATAAAACACCCTAGATCAATCTCCAATTATTTTTATAACAAATTTTTAAATAATCATTATCTTCTTATAAATATGTGTTTGAAACTATATCACCCGAATGTTTGCGACCAAAGCATACATTTAGAAAAAAGAGTGTTATTTTATTTTTATCAAAGAAAAAGTTATTAAGTTTCAGAAAATGCCAATGCCTGTAGTCTTCGGACATCGTAATAATCGGAATCGAACGATAATTTATTGTAAATAATTGCGGGGTCAATATTAAATACAAAGCAAGGAATCATGGACAGGACTAACCTTGAGGAAACTAGATCTGCATAGACGGGGCATGCCTACAATATGTAAACATAGTCACATGCAGATGTTATAAACAAAGCGTGGACAGCCACAAGAATTGCGCAAAAAAGGAGGAAATTAAAGCAGTAAATGTAGAAATGTAAGGGCTATGTATATTACTCTAGCCTCGTAAAAGTTGTTACATTTTAGAAAATGTGGAGTCCTCATCGTTAGCTTTTAGGTACATGTACATACATGACCTATTTGTGAATTCTTACTTTTACAGTACTTTTAGACACAAGCGTTTTAGAATTACAGATAATACAACGTATAGACAGTGCAGGTTTCTGGAATGTTCTCTGACCATAAGCATTGTTTACATATAACGCTATATGGGGAGGGACTGTGTTTTCCAGGAGAAGGTTTGACAATAAAGAGACGGGGTTTCGCTTTATTTCGTTATGTATATCGATTCGCAGGAATTTTTAAATTTTTATTGCGATTCGGGTGAAACAGCTTTAAAGATTTACGGGACTGATAATGTTTGAATATTTATTTATTCTTATGGCATTTGTTTAATGATTTCATGTATTTATAAACACAGTCATATGTATTATTATCATCATTATTATTCTATCATGATGTCTTTATTACCTTAGGAGCAATTGCGTTTCTGCTCTGAACAAGTAAGAAGTATCTTGTATTCCTAATCCTTTCTTTCACATATAAGTAAATATGTATGTTTTGTGTTGTATCTTGTTTTACACCACAATGAGGTTATATAACACTTATCGGGTTACAGAATCTGCCAGATGCAATGTACCATAATGTAGACATTTGGGACGGACTGGCCCAAAGTAGTGAGGGATCTATTACGTACCATGTCTGCCGTGACTGGGACATCATTGGGCACCGATCGACGAGCCACCGACGGCATTCGAACCCGCGATTTGTCGGCCAGATGTGAAGCTTCTAACCAGTTGAGATGTTTAGGTTTCTTAGTAATAAATATAGAACATATATACCTTATAGTACTAAACTGTTACGTACAGATGCAATATGGACTTGTACGTCAATGTCTACACTGTTTATAAACAGTTACGTACAGACGTAAGTATTGGATTTGAATGTCAATGTCTACACTGTTTATAAACTGTTACGTACATATGGAAGTATTAGACTTGTACGTCAATGTCTACACTGTTTATAAACTGTTACGTACAGATGTAAGTATGGGACTTGTATGTCAATGTCTACACTGTTTTTAAACGATGGTCATTGCCGGTTTTCGAACTAAAGTAATCCTGTAAAGAACTATCAGAGTTTTGATGAGACTTACTACAATAACTTTTCGTACAACATACATGTTGTCCATCTGAGGTGATCATTTAATGAATTTTTAGGCTGAGACTACACACATTATCACAGGAAAGAGTCAGAAATTAGTCAGGTTAAACTGTTTACGTTTTTAAGTTTTCATCAACTGTAACAAGCAGGGGAAATTTCGACGTGGCTGGGTCTCGAATTGGGACACAACGTGCAGATACCAAGCTACTTTAATGAACTACTAAGACGATTAAAGGTTCATAACACAACAAATAGTGGAGATGAAACCCAGCCTTTCCCCTCAGGACCAGATTGGTGTTTCGCAATACAATAATAATTATGACCAGTTATCTCTGGTTTTTCATTATACTTGACGTATCACATAGTAATCTGCCTTACTAAAATGTATTACATTTCTTGAGTAAAGAGTAAGAGTAACAGTAAATTTATGACTACAATTAAAAATAGTTTGATTATTTAGGGTGTTCAATTTTCAAAAACTATCTTGTAAACTTTGAGTTATTTCTGTACTGAAACAGATGATTACAATCAGTTGTAAAAGAAGATTAGGAAGAAAAGGAATAAAAAGAAAGAATAGAAAAAAAGAGGAGGGATAGGGCGCTAATACCGATGCGGACTGACATTTTTCCAATTTTAAATGATCCTCGTTGCAAAGGTCAGACATGTTTACATCTTTATCCGTGTAAAGGTACTGACACACTCTGTTTAAACGCAAGAAAACAAATACGCGAATATATTCGGGAATAGACCTCTTCAAGATAACTGCGATCTTGCAATACGGGACGGAGATACGCGTCTGCCTCGAAATTTACATAAACTTTCGTGAAATGTTAGGCATTTCCGGCATGGTATAAGTAGGATACAACTGTCACAACAAACTCTAGTAAAAAAAAAAGGTGGAAGGGGACATTTATATGTAAACAACGAAGAAGTACCGAAGGGTTAACTCAACTCTTGGGTTTTCTGTGTGTTCATCTGTTTGCTAGTCTGTCTGTCCGGTCAAGAGGTTTTAAAAGTGAGTTTTGTTGCCGCGTTGGTTATTTGTCCCGTTAGGACAGTTCTAGTTTAGGGTAGGATGGGGCAAAACGCACACTCGGGGTCAAATGCCCATGGGGTATATTTCCGTTTCTGTTGATAGTTGATCACTCTTGACCATTTCTATTTATAGCGTATGACTGAAAAACTTTTACAACGGGAAATTTGTGAACTTTAGCAAGTGTAAGCATTTTTATGATAAAAAATGGTTTTATTGGCTGAAAATTATAATTTTTCTCAAGATAAGATTTGACTTTTATTTACTCCATGATCAATGCAAATATTTCAATAATGGGCAATTTACCCATTGTGTTCATGTGGAATTTTGATCGAGATATTTTATTGACGTAGTTATGCTGCATTATGGGTAATTTATCAAGGTCTTCGAGAAGACCTTTCTGTTATTCTGAAAATTCTTCCGCAGTACCTTTCGCGTATGCACGCAGTAATTATCGCGTGCGCACGCGGTATAAAAATACATGTATCTTCCTTGTCCCTTTGTGATACCGTATTTCCCTCAGTTTTAATCTATATTTCATTATATTTCAGTATCCTGGGTATGATCCCTCCGCCAGATTTAAACCACTTCCGACTTTCATTAACAAGCAATTTATAAAGTTTCTAATACCAAAACTTGACTTGTTCAACTCTGGTTCATACGAAAGAATGTAAGCACCGTCGCGGCCAGTGTCGTGAAGAGTAAAATAATAGTAATGTGTTCATTTCTGTGTAATATTAATTAGCATGAAAATTGTTAATGTTCATATGTGTGTCTATCGATGTGTATTTCACGTGACTAAGCAGTTAGGGGACGACCATTTGATTCTGACGGAGGGGGGGGGGGGGGGGGATATATAATAATATATATCATAAATAAATATTCTGACCCTGAAAATACTGGAAATAAATAATCTGACTTTGACTGGAATGAAAATAAATATTCTGGCTACTACCATTTACATATACCAGATCATTCAAATATAAAGCTATAAAGCTGAAAGTTCTATAGAAAACATGCTGATTTTTTTCTGGCTGGCTTAGCTCGCCATATTGCTCCTTATACTATAATGTGTAGTAGTTTAACTGTGTAACTCATATTTCAGCGGAATTCATAGCATTGGACAAATCGTGTTATTCAATATATTCAACAAAACTTAATAGAATTGATGCTTTTTTAAAAATACATTTGCATGTTCATTTTGAGGGGCAGACAGGAGAGAGATTCCGAATGTTTGATGGGTTATGACTTTGGTTTTTTCCTGGACCATAATGCAACTCTTCAGTAATTGTTTTACAAATACTGTTATAAATATTTTGAAATCCACATTTGAAATCACTGAAGAAGCATACAAAGAAGGCATATATTCAGTTATTTTCTCATTTAAGATAATAATATTGGTAAAACGAAAGATAAAGAAAATAAGATTTTACTTAGAAATTGAAGATAAATCTCGAGGAGTATAACTCATAACAAGTCACCTGTCTGGATCATCTAAGCGTTTGTGAAATAGTCTCATTGACCATTCCACGGTTCGTAATAGAAATTGACATTTTATAGTTTTATTCATGACGTCATAAACAAATGCGTGTTTATCGGAGGTTTGTGGGACCTCAGGTGACGTCATCATTATGAAAAATTGCGTTTTGTGGAAGGATGAAATTTTAGCCTCTATAACTACTATCTGATAAATTGGCCTTTGTATGTTTAGATTCATTTCTTTCAAAGTGCTACTAGTATTTTGAGAATTAACAAGAATGTTTTGCTCTGAATTCAAATGAAAAAAAAAAAATCTTGATCAGATTCTAAAGAAACAGAAAATCAGTGGTCGTATTCACGAAACCTCGTCAGTAAACCTAAGATCGCCTAAATCATTTACTATTTCATTAACTATCTTACTGTTTGGGCGGTTTTTTCTCCATTAGATAAATTTTCAAATTTTCAAGTTAAGATGTGTCCATCGCTTTATTTTCATTTTGTCATTGTGATGAATTGCTCACCTTGTGCCCCACATTAAACCAGAGCAGGGGATTGCCGCAGCAGCTTGTTTCCAAAGCAGACAGGCTTGCTGTAGTGGAAAAGCTCTTAGCTTGCGGCGCAGACAAGCTTGGTATAGTGGTTTATCGCTTAGCTTGCGGTGAGGACAGGCTTGATGTAGTGTTATGGGCTTGGCTTGCGGTGTAGACAGGTTTGGTGTATTTATTAAGCGCTTGGCTTCATTGGCTTGTGGTACAGATAGGTTTGGTGGAGTGGTTAAGCGCTTGGCTGGCGGAGCAGCAAGTTTGGTGTAGTGGTTAAGCGTTTGGATTGCGGTGCAGGCAGGCTTGAAATAGAGGTTAAGCGCTTGGCTTGTAGTGCAGATAGGCTTGGTGGAGTGGCTAAGCGCTTGGCTGGAGGAGAAGACAGTTTTGGTGTAGTGGTTAAACGTTCGGATTACATGGCAGGCAGGATTGGTGTACAGGTTAATTGCATGGCTTGCGATGCAGACATGCTTGGTGTGGTGGTTAAGCGCTTGGCTGGTGATGCAGACTGACAGTGCAGTGGTGAAGCGCAGACATGCTCGGTGTAGTGGTTAAGCGATCGGCGTAGTGGTTAAGCGCTTCGCTGGCAGTGTAGGCAGGTTTGGTGTAGTAGCTTGGCTGGCGGTGTAGACAGATTTTGTGTAGTAGCTTGGCTTGCGGTGTAGACAGGCTGGCGGTGTATACAGGTTTGGTGTAGTAGCTTGGCTGGCGGTGTAGACGGGATTGGTGTAGTAGCTTGGCTGGCGGTGTAGACAGGATTGGTGTAGTAGCTTGGCTGGCGGTGTAGACAGGATTGGTATAGTAGTTTGGCTGGCGGTGTAGACAGGATTGGTGTAGTAGCTTGGTTGGCGTTGTACACAGTATTGGTGTACTGAATAACCAATTGGATTGCATTTTTATAACAGACAGGGTGTCCACCAGTTACTAAGACCTCATGTAGGTGTTGACTAATCAGATGTGGTTAATGGGTATTCGATTTTAGATGTAGATTGGTTTTTAATGGATTGATTTTAAGGAGATGAAAGATGTAGGGTGGCTGGCACAGCCGCAGTCTCTGCCCTACTCCCCGTCCCCAAGACCCTGCTCAGACAGGGAGGGACAGGACTGCAGGCACTCTTACTGTTACTTCTTTCTTACGGTGTGCGATATTACGATATATTTAGAGGGGTTAAATCATAAATGAGTTATTGTATTTTGCCCTGCGATAAATTTCAGACCGTCTAGTTCAGAACAGTATAGACAACGAAAAAGTGAAAATCATTCTTTGTATTTACACTTTTTTTCAATTTAACCCATCATGCGGTCATGTTTTATTTTTTTTTACTCTACATTTCGACTTTATATTTCTTCGATACAAATAGATAAATAAATAAATAAATAAATAATAAAAATAAAAATCCGAAAAGATGTAGATCTATATGTTTGGAAGTAAAACAGGGATAATTTGTGAAATGATTATTGATAGAAGGTGGGCAATTTCTTTCCATGATGGCTTTTTAGCTACTGAGCTAGCTTATCCAGATAGAACCGTGAAGTCTTTTTATCTAGGATAGTGACTAGGCTGTGGAATGCAAAATATCGTTCTTTGATTGACGTCATGCACAACGCCGTGTCGACGTCACCGACTATATTATTGGCCGTGACGTGATTTTGGCACTCTAAGGGTTACTTTAGTGGACGTGGTCAAGAGGGGATATAGATCCACCCACAAATAGGTCACATTCTATTTTGGTCATTATACAGGTATGATTAATATTATTTTAGCATTTATAACAACACAAACACAAGGGAAATTCACCCAGGTGTCCACGATTTGCAATATACGACTAGGCTTGTCCAGTCGCAGATGTTGTAAATCATGAACACAAGAAGGTGATTTCCTTGTCCCTTGCACAAAGTATGAAAGGTCTCATCTTAAAGTATCTATACGCGAAGTTTCAAAGCTCTACAATCTTTTGTGAAAAAGATGTAGTCAAGGTTAAAGTTTTTGAAAAGTAGGTCAGACTTCAAGCTCAAGGTCATTTGGTCAAAAGTCATGGTCCGAAATGAAAGATCTTATCACAAGTAATCTATATATGAAGTTCCAAACTCCTACCCCTTTTGGTACAAATGATACAGCCAAAGTTTAAGTTCTTGAAAACGTAGAGCACCAAGGTCAAGGTCACTACATGTAGTTAAAAAATCATGGTCCCAAATGAAAGGTCTCATCACAAAAAAATATATATATATATATATATGTGGAGTTTCAAAGCCTTGTACCTTTTGGTACGAACGATATAGTCAATGTTTTTGCCACAGGGTAAGAGTCACAGACAGGTCAAAAACTAGCTGCCCCCGAATTTCATTCAGGGGGCATAAAAATGAACTTGTTTTTCTTTTTTCCGTTTGTATATATAGGGATTTCTTGGATTAAATAAAGATATCTCGAATGAAATTCTAGTAGATAAATCTCTGTTCTAAATATATACATCTGTATTTGGAAAAGAGATTAAAATAGAAGACATTTCTACGTAAGAACATGAGATATCTCTAAATTCATTGGATATATCTCCTTATCAAAGGTTGAGATATCTCTATTTTGAATAGAAATCTATTTATTATTAACAAGGAAACAAGCTGGGTTTACTTATGTATGAAAAGAAAATCCGGAATTTAACATTGGGGGGAAAATTCACTATATAGTAGTTTTTCCCCAGGCGAAAATGGCTATAAGAGGTGGGAAAATGGCTATATAGCCAAATTTCCCCCCGGGGAAAAACTACTATATAGCCATGTTTCCGGGGGTAAAACTGCTATATAGCCATTTTTCCGGGGGGGGGGGGGGGTGGGGGGTTGGCTAGAGTGAAAACTACTAGATAACACCGGCACTACTTTCCTCTTTGATACAAAGCCATACAAAGCTTTACAAAGCCATAGGTAAGTCATTGATTTGATCGACAAAGCCATAGGCAAGTCATTGATGTGATCGACAAAGCCATAGGTACGTCATTGGTATGATCGACAAAGCCTTAGGTACGTCATTTATATGATCGACAAAGCCTTAGGTAAGTCTTTGATATGATCGACAAAGTCATAGGTAAGTCATTGATGTGATCTAATTTGACTCTTACTCTTTCACCATTTTCATAAATTTTTGAAACTTGTTAAAGTTTTCAGGTTTACTTTTTATATACTTAAAAGTTATAGAGTTCAATAAAGTATTTACGAGAACAAAGCTATGAATTCATACTCACAAGAATTGAATTGGGATTATTTGTACTATGTTATGTACGGGTACTTGTGCAGTGCAGTTGAATGGAATAACGTTTTTCATAAAAACTGTGAGAAATTTTTCTATTTACTTTTGGAACAAGAATAAATATTGCTGTTTCACTACATTAAAACGTTCTTAATCAACACTTGTGGATTTAAATTACTATTGTTTCTTATGGAAACAGAAAAGTCGATATCTATTTAAGAATCTCATTTGTTTCTTTTACATTTTGATTGTTTTATTTAAGTTTTAGAAAGAGCTGTAATGATTTTAATCACATTCTATTATTTACGCAATACATGTTGTTTTGTTTTATATCCATGTACTCGGTATTCTCTTTACAGAATATATAAGTTTATACCTTTAATTCCTATTGTCTAATCTCAGTATCATTTGTGTATGTAAGCTGTATCACGTTACATCTCTATATGCATGTTGGATATTTGTTTTGTTTGTCCAGTTTCAGACTAATTGATTATTGCAGAAGTTCATACCAAGATGATTTAGTCATGAAGAAAATTTTATTATTTCAAAGCAACTCATGTTTATTGTTGTAAACAATATTCTTTACATTACATTGATTTCTTCTTCTTAAACTGAGTTATATAAATATTTTGTGGATACGTGCAATTCTGTTTAACAATCATACTGACGCAAACCAATTCCACTCTCTGTAAAACAAAAATGTATTGCCAAATACAGACTTTCTGTATACATTTTTGACATCTATAGAAACAGACAGATTTTGATAAAAATAAAACCTCTGTCTACTATCGGTCATGCCCACAGTGTAAAAGTGGCATTCAGGAGGAATTTCAAAATATTCCATTTTTCTATTTATTTACTTATTTATTTATTTTTGACTTAATTCAAATCAAGATTCATTTACACCTATTTTATCTTTGAAACCGTCTGTTTATAAACTGAATTATGCAATGAGTTCGCGAAGCACAAAAATATTCCACAATTTAATTAAATATTGTATTCATAGTATAAAACCAAGAAACCTTTGACTTTTATTGCTATATTCACATTTACGTTATGTATAATAGGGACAGCTTGGTCCTGTGGTATCCCTTTGGATTTCTCATATGACGGCTGGAGTTCATCCTAACTATCCTTTCGTATTTTTTCAAAGATTTGGTTTGTTGGATGTCACAATTTAAATATAGGTCCCATGTCTGGTATACGCTGACTTGTAAAAGATCCCTTATTGTGTAAGGTTGCTCGGTTGCCGAGAAACATAATTTTGGTTCGTGAACCATGCAGGTGCTTCCACCATATAAGGGGAAATTATCTGGGTTTGGAGTAAACAAAGAGTTATGAATTAAACATGCATCATTTCATCATTAAATCCTTGAACTTTTCACTATACATATGTATGTTATTAACATATTGTCCGATGTATGTCTTAAAGTTCTAAGACTGTATGAATATACTGTTGATTATTGACCATTTCACCTGTCAATTGAATTAAAAGAAAGTTCTGTCTTTCATGTGACCCTCCCACAGAAGTGACCGTTCTTTAGGTCCCCAAGTCATATTACGCATCCGAATGAATCACGAGATAATTACGACCGAAAAGTTACGCAAGAGCGGCAGGCTGCTAGTAAAGTTCGCGGGTGATAGCACCAGCAAAATCAGTCGTAACAAGTCTTTGGTCTTCTTCAAAAAAATTTAAGTGTTCATTAAGGTTGTATAGCTCCATGGTGACTTCTGCCACATAACTGAGCGAGTAACTCCTCTTTTTTGTTATAATTATTTGCTTGCAAATGTTCACAAGTCTAATTTTTATAACAGTGAAGACTGATGTCATATTATATAACGAAATATCAGTCTTGCTTTACAGAATATGAATATAACAAAGCAGTAATTCAGAGATAACAAGTTCAAACAAACACTTTAAAAATTAGTCTGAATTACCTCACAATTTTCAAAATAAAACTACAGAGTCCAGAATTGCCTGTATCTCTACACAACGTAGTGTAAATGTGTCCTTTTGTATCCATACAGGCTGAGCTATCAATAAATCATCACAGAAATAACACATAAAGTCACTTTAAACCAACTTGCAAAATCAGAGTCTACTTTCAGTTTCAATTCACCCACATGGTTTTAAAATTGTTTCAATGTGTAACTGTTTTTTTTTTTTTTTTAATTCTAACTGAACGAAAATTAATGATGAATTTTAGTGAATGATATGGACAACAATGTATCTTGCCTAATACTGTCCTTTTGTATTCATAAATTGCTTTCGCAATCTCTTCTCCCTCCCTCCAAAATTATATCTAGATTACCTATCGTAACGGAATCCATCGTAAAAGTAGACTGAGGTATTTTTTTTTTAATTCCAAGTCTGCATTTTCGATCTACTGTATTCGTGGAGTCGATGTGACGTCATAGTCTATACGTGTGTCTTTTGCTAACTTTCAATATTTACTAATTTTTAAATGAGCGCATGAGTAGTCATGTGCTCATTTGAAAATAAGTAGAATTTAAAAGTTAGCAAAAGCGACTGAATGGTTTCGTCTGATTAGGCGCTTGTGGTAAAAGTCGTAAACGGCAGTACAACTTTACGCTCCTCTGTATCAATTTTACAGATCTTTCGAGAAATGTGTAAAACATGTGACAGAACATTCAATCATTCATTTTTTACCAAAATTGCTTCAAGGTTATGCATTGTTTTCTATGATGAAGTCCGATACATTACCCAAAGTGTTCCAAATTATCATTATCAGATAACTGAATGTGTGATTGTGTCAAAGTAATACGGCGCAACTCCCTCCCACTGTGGAATTCGAACAAACGGCGATGGGAAAAAGTCCTTTAAAGAAATGCGAGAATCTATATCTAGAGGTGCCATGCATTCATCAGATAACTGAATGTTGTCAGTAATACGGCCCGACTCCCTCCCACTGTGGAATTCGAATAAACGGCGATGGAAAAAAGTCCTTTAAAGAAATGCGAGAATCTAGAGGTGCCATGCATTCATCCAAAAGACAGAACACCGGTGTGCCCAGGGCAGGAGTCGAACCCGGGACCTCTTGATTACGAGCCGAGCACCTTATCCACTAGGCCATACCAGCTTATATTAATTCGAAGGTGTCTACAGTACAGTGTAGTAAATTCTCAAATGTCGTTCAAAACCTCTTTCATCCATTTTGATGTCGAAAATGCAAATCTAAGGGGACGGCCATTTGATTCTGAGACAGGAAGGGGGGGGGGGGGGAGGCTGGCACTGTTTGGAAATAAATATTCTGACCCTGAAAATGCTGGAAATAAAAAATCTGGCTTTGACTGAGATGAAAATAAATATTCTGGCTACTAGCCTGTACATATACCAGATCATGCGAATATAAAGCTGATATAGTTGGGGTTTTCCCGGCTCGCTTCGCTCGCCCGATTGCTCCTTATACTATAATTTGTAGTAGTTTAACTGTGTAACTTATATTTTAGCAAAATCTATAGCATTGGACTAATCGTTTTCAGTTTGTTCAACAAAACTTGGTAGAAGTGTTGCTTTTTAAAAATATATTTGCATGTCAATTTTGAGGGGCAGACAGGGGAAAAGGGCTCTACCATCTGCTCTCTGAGAGATTTTCTCTTCAGATCCTTGTTCGGTGTCATTCGAGTCCCCTTGCCGCCAGTTTCTAACCCTTTCCCCAACTCTCCCCTCGTGTTGTCCGCCCCTCATTTATATACCAGGAACACCAATATTTTAACGTTAAAACGAGTGGCCAAAAGGGGTCTTAACTGAATTTGTTTCATCTCTTACCTGAGCACATATGCAAGGTTGATGTTTAAATTAAATCATGTGCATTTCAAAATTTATGGTGGTCATACTTGTTGACAGTGTTTCATTCCTTTTATAAGTTTCATTCAAATCAGTGCAAGGAGACATTCGTCAAACGATCTTAACACATTTATTTACATGTAAAATAAACACAAACATAACTTTAAAATGAGAAGAAAAGTAAAACAACAAAAATGTGTATCTTCACTTAACATACATGATAACAAAAGTAAAAAGAGTCCCAAATAAGCCGATATTGTTCACATAAGACAAAGAAAACATTGCACAATCATGTTGAACAATGGTTGTAGATGGCCATAAATCTGAAGTTTCTTTAAAACTTTTAAAACGTAAAATTGTGCATGAGAAACATCTTTGCTTAATATCTACCAAACTATCTCAAATTTAATCTAGATGTAGTGAAGTTAGAAATGTGAAAAATCAATACATCAAAAATATTATATTTATGAAATGCTTTTTTTTGCATTAAAATTACATAGTTAAAAGTAAGTCAAAAACGAATAAAATATTATCATTCGGACAAGAAGCTAAAACAGCAACACTTCCTCACACATCCTTCTATTGTGATAAATGGAAATTCTCCCCCTGGATTCTGAGAGAGAGACTACACTTCACTATAGAAACTAGGAGTATAAAGACCTATGCAATTAAAGTAGTGTTTGCATATTATCTGTTGAGTTTATCTTATATTAGAATGTGTTTTGTTAACAAAATATAATTATAGGAGGATGGGTGTTAATGGCATATATTACAATTCAATTTTAACAAATATTTATTGGAGACAAAAATTCAAGATTGATTGATTATTGTTTACGTCACTCCACGATTATTTCATTTCGACCTACATGTATATGGTGACGGGAAAAGTCAAGAAAATACATAATCTGTCCCTGAAAATGCTGGAAATAAAAAATCTGGCTTTGACTGAGATGAAAATAAATATTCTGGCTACTAGCCTGTACATATACCAGATCATGCGAATATAAAGCTGATATAGTTGGGGTTTTCCCGGTGATATTATGATGATTATTATAATGATATTAAGGAAATAAATATTCTATCCTTCAAAAATCTGAAAAGAGATAATCTGACTCGACCAAATCCGCCCCCCCCCTCCCCCCGAATCAAATGGTCATCCCCTAATGTTGGTTGGCATGGAAATGAAACATGCTAGCTTAGTCGGACTTTTAATTCAATATGTCAACATGAGCCTTTTCAGTTCAGTTCATTTATTTCTTTTGTGACATATGGCACATCAGACATAATACAATTATACAAATAATGAAATACAAGGTGAACATAATTACACAAATAATGAAATACAAGGTGAACATAATATACGTAACGTCATACAGGATGGCCAGAAGTTTGAAACTCGTTTGCGGCGTACTGTTATGTAATGCTATTTACTACCGTGGTCAGCATGTATGAAAGCTGACTAAAAAGGATTATCAAAAATACTTGTCCACTTCTCCGATTTTAAATACGTCCGAATATTTTAGTCACTCGCTTTTTGGGCTACCAGGTTGAAAATATCTTTGTCTACGAGTAAATCACGACGAGAATTCGGACAAACAAGTTCACAGCGGACACTTACGGACCGGAGAGTAAACAAGAGGTAAGAACTTCATGACGGATTTTATAATCACCCAAACAGTGTGTTAAATCCAACTGAAGTATTTTCGCACTATGCATGAGGGGGTGAACATTTATGTACCGTGCAATTTGAAACGTTAACCATGGATAAAATACAGAGCTGCTTTACTTGTTACTTTTTTCAGAATAAAACCTTACCTTTTCTTAGTACAGCTATAGGCCTATGTCGTTTTGTGATATTGTTCAATAATGATTATGTGTTCTATTTGTGGTATATCTATACAACTGAATGTTTCAACTGAATATAAAACACTTTTTCAAAATACCATTGATCCTACACCATGACCCACTTGGGCCCTTAAGGCAGCCCGAGATTCCTGTCTCTCTAACGTATTTCATGACCCCGTCCATCCAGCCTTACATCCGCCCCTGCTATATATTATAATAACGTGTAACGGGCCGAAGCGTTGTTGATCTACATTTTAACCTTTCAAACGTGATCGAGAATCACGTGATACATATTAAAAACAGAGCTATGTCAACAAACCTCTACATTGATCGGGAAAGGCCATCGATTTACAAAATGAACCCAGACCAATGTCATCGATCTACATATTGACCTTATATACGACTTAGTAAGTCGTGTGATGTATTGCAATATTTTCCGAGAGCTATAACAGTACAGAATTTTCATAAAACTGGCATTTTCACAAACCAGCTTATTGAATCAGGTAAATATGTTCTTTAGTATATACATGTATATGTAATGCATGTTTGTTTTATCACTAAATATGCAGTGTTTCTTTCGACTTGGAAGTATATGTATAATGTAAATGTAAACATAACCAAGTTAACTTGAAGCCAATGAAGGTGTTTGTGTATGCATCCATGTTGGGAAGTGAACTATTTCATTCTAAATGCTTATGCCAATCTTATTCAATTTGTCATCTCTCGTTTACATAATACTGCATAATGTCACCTGTAACAGTTTAGCATACACCTAAAAGTCTTAGTTCGGTTTTGAGTCCTTAGTTACTGTTGAGCAGCGCGCAGATGAAAGGAATTTTATAATTATATATATCTATCTATCTATCTATCTATCTATCTATCTATATATATATATATATATATATATATATATATATATATATATATATATATATGCAGCAGTTAATATGTGTCATCTCTTTTATGAATGTTGTTGTATTTATATTTATTACCCTGGATAATTATGTAGTATTTACATGCAAAACATGTAGACTTCAATGTGTGTTGATTTATTTCGGGAGCCAGCAAAAGAAATTCGTATGATCGAGTTTTAATAGCATATGTTTACTTTCAATGTCGTTTAACCACAGTCCGCTTTTCACTATGCTCTTTGTGTTATAGTGATTGCGGACCGTCATTTAACGACGATGGACCCTCGTGTGTACACAATGAATTGCGTCAGAGCATTGACCCAAATATAAAAACAGGCCGAAGGAGGTCTGTATCGCTCACCTGAGACATAGAAAACATTGTACATACTGATACTAAACAACAATGCTTCTAGGTGACCATAAGTTGTTAATTCCGTTTAAAACTTTTAAAACATCTAAAATTGTACACGACCATCTTTACTAAGTGACTACTAAGTCCAGTGGCGCCCCCTTTTGGCCACATATTTACCGGTAAAAATCCAGATTTAGCACCAAAAATGGCTAAGTCGTTTGTTTAATACACATGTGGGCCCCCCTTTTCGGAAATCCTGGATCCGCCACTGAAGTCTCCTCAGAGTGAATCTAGAACTAGTCAAGGAAAAGTTGAAAATGAGAAAAGTCAACCCCCGATGTTCCTTTTGCAGTCTTAAATAACTCTTTAACAAAAGTATTCCTTTAACTTATTATGGCTAAAATACAACAATAAAGTGCATAAAAGCAGCCATAGGGGAAAATATGCATTTTCGGACTGGAATCCAAAAACAGCAGCACATTTTCACACATCCTTCTATATCACTCTACTGCATTTAGTTTGTCTCAGAAGCGATTCTGAAAACAGAAGTTTGTCAACGGAGAGCACCGTTTAAAACTTACGTTTGGCTATGGTGGCGTCACCAGTGGACAGATTTTGACGAATAATAACTAAACTTGTAAGTTGACCTGTAACACCTTATTCTTATTAAGTTTCATCAAAATCCATGGGTCGTTCCAGAGAAAAATTTGAAAACGTTACCCCCACCCTTCCTGTTTGCAATCTTTAAAAAATCATAAAAAGTCCAAAAATTAAAATCAGCATTTCAGTGCATCGAAAATCAGCCATGAAGGAGAATTGATGAAACCATGCTATTTGGCAAGAAAATTTTAAAACTCAAAAAAATATCGAAGCGCATCCAATATCATTTATCCGATTTCATCGAAATGGAAAACTTGAAATATACATCCTTCTGGACCACTCAGATGCCATTAGTTTTATTATCCATTCACTGTTCTTGAAGAAAAAAATTTTCAAATAGGAATGCCCTCTGATACCCATTTTTAACCATGGTGGCGCCACCAGTCGACATATTTGGACGAAATGACCAAATTTGGTAGAGGACCTGTAGTACTTCACCTTTACCAAGTGTCATCAAAATGCTTTAAACGGTTCCGTAGAAGGACAAAATGTGAAAAGTTTACAGACGGACAGACGGACCGACGATGGATAACAGGTGATCAGAAAAGCTCACTTGTGCTTTCAGCCAGGTTCCGCCTTTGATGCTATCTGGTAATGAACTGAGTTGGGTTCCAGTCTTGAGGCTATCTTGTAATGAACTGAACCGGGTTCCAGCCTTAAGACTGTCTAGTAATGAACTGAACCGGGTAACATCCTTGAAGTTGTCTGCTAATGAAATGAACCGGGTTCCAGCCTTGAGGCTATCTAGTAATGAACTGAACCGTGTTTTAGTATTGAGGCTATCTAGTAATGAACTGAACCGAGTTCCAGCCTTGAGGCTATCTAGTAATGAACTGAACCGAGTTCCATCCTTGGGGCTGTCTAATAATGAACTGAACCGGGTTCTACCATTGAGACTATGTAGTAATTAACTGAACCGGATTACATCCTTGAAGCTGTCTAGTAATGAACTGAACCAGGTTCCTCTCTTGATGCTATCTAATAATGAACTGAGCCGGGTTCCAGCCTTGAGGCTATCTAGTAATGAACTGAACCGGGTTCCAGTCTTAAGACTATCTAGTAATGAACTGAACCGGGTTACATCCTTAAAGCTGTCTACTAATGAAATGAACCGGGTTCCAGCCTTGAGGCTATCTAGTAATGAACTGAACTGGGTTCCAGCCTTGAAGCTATCTAGTAGTGAACTGAACCGGGTTCCATCCTTGGGGCTGTCTAATAATGAACTGAACCGAGTTCTACCATTGAGACTATTTAGTAATTAACTGAACCGGATTACATCCTTGAGGCTATCTAGTAATGAACTGAACCAGGTTCCTCTCTTGATGCTATCTAATAATGAACTGAGCCGGGTTCCAACCTTGAGGCTATTTAGTAATGAACTGAACCGGGTTCCTTTCTTGAGGCTGTCTAAGAATGAACTGAACCGGGTTCCAGCCTTGAGGCTATCTAGTAATGAACTGAACCGGGTTCCTTTCTTGAGACTATCTAATAATGAACTGAACCGGGTTCCTTTCTTGAAGCTATCTAATAATGAACTTAGCCGGGTTCCAGCCTTGGGGCTATCTAGTAATGAACTAAGCCGGGTTCCAGCCTTCAGGCTATCTAGTAATGAACTGAACCGGGTTCCAGCCTTGAGGCTATCTAGTAATGAACTGAACCGGGTAACATCCTTAAGACTATGTAGTAATGAACTGAACCGGGCTACATCCTTGAAGCTTTCTAGTAATGAAATGAACCGGCTTTCAGCCTTGAGGCTATCTAGTAATGAACTGAACCGTGTTTTAGTATTGAGGCTATCTAGTAATGAACTGAACCGTGTTCCAGCCTTGAGGCTATCTAGTAATGAACTGAACCGGGTTCCATTTTTGAGGCTATCTAGTAATGAACTGAACCGGGTTCCACACTTGGGGCTATCTTGTAAGGAACTGAGCCGGGTTCCAGCCTTGAGACTGTCTAGTAGTGAACTGAACCGGGGTCCAGCCTTGAGGCTATCTAGTAGTGAACTGAACTGGGTTCCATCCTTGAGGCTGTCTAATAATTAACTGAACCGGGTTCTACCATTGAGACTATTTAGTCATTAACTGAACCAGATTACATCCTTGAGGCCATCTAATAATGAACTGAACCGGGTTCCAGCCTTGAGGCTATTTAGTAATGAACTGAGCCGGGTTCCAGCCTTGAGGCTATCTAGTAATGAACTGAGCCGGGTTCCAGCCTTGAGACTATTTAGTAATGAACTGAACCGGGCTTGAGCTTTTAGGCTATCTAGTTAACAAGTTGTTACAATGCGTTTTGTGGTGCAGGCTGAGTTTGTTTTTATGAAGCGTCATTAACAATCTGTTGTCATGCTGACATGAATATTAATGTTGGCATGCAGGTAAATATAAAATTTTTAGATAGGTCACACTAATTTCATACCCTAATATCTGGCGTCTATCGCGCGGTCCCTTTGCGCATTCTATGAACTAGTGGGCGTGTTTCCCCCTTTTGTAGATTATGAATTCATATCATCAAATCTTTTTTAAAATGACCTCCAGTTACGAATATTTAACATTAATTCGAAAAAAATGTGTTTTATTTTTATTCTTCTCGGTTTCGGTTAAAAATACATATTTTTAAATTATAAGAAGTCCTACGAAGGGAAGTGTGAATTAGATAAGTAACAAGAAACACTTAATGTCGACAAATTTCGGCCCCTTGGCCTTTATCACGTGGAAATTTGCGCTGGGCTGATCTAACCAGAAGGCATGGATTTTACATTGGGATTTTATTTTTGTTTCCCCTTTGTACAGACCAAGTGAGAAAAAATTGGTGGATATTGAGTGTTTTTCGTTGTTTATGTAAAGTTTTTGTTTTGTGTGTGTGTGTTTTTGACTCTGCTACAGCATTGCAGATCGTAATCACGCCCGCCCCTTAACCGTTTCATCACTATCTTTTGATATGTTTTCATAACCTAGGAACGAATCATAGCCATAATACAAAATGACCATCGTGGACACACTTCTACCATTAGTCAACGTCCAGACAGTCTTAGTTGGTGTTATTGGAGGGCTACTTAGTTACTGGATGTACGACAGAATGAAGTACAACTTTCCACCTGGACCATGGTCATTTCCTCTTGTTGGCCACTATAAAAGTAAGTGCCTTCACTATAATATTTTGCAGTAATTCCCGGAATGACAACTACGAACTACAAACATCTGTTATATATACTATAACTACACAAACAGTTACAAATCAACAAACAATTACCAAAGAGTGTTTCATAATAATTCATTTAATAGAAATGTCGGATTTATTTTGTTATTAGTTTGCAAAGGGATGTGTTACCATTAATGACCTTAATATCCACTATATGCCACCTATTTTCATTTTGATGACAAATATCATAATAAACATGTATCTTGATATTTACAGTTTATACATCGCCCTCTATACACAGAGATGTGGCAAAGATTGGACCAGTAGTAACGATTAATTTTGGTAAGTAAAAGTCCATTTTCTGCTGTTTTATCTCGGGGTCAACAATGTATACGGCAATATGTATTTATTAAATGAATATCTTTTTTATTGTCAAATTTATTTGCTATGATTTAGTAACCTGAACTGAAAGATTTTTTTATTCTGAAGTCTGGATTGCGGTACCTCGAAGTTTCATATAAAGAATAAATACGAATGTAACTGATGCCACATAAAGTAGATTTTAAACTGTCAGCCACAGTATTGATATTAAATCTAGCTAAGGCCACTGTCCAGAGATCATTTGATATTATTCCATTGGACTAGCTATCAACAGTGGTCTGTGATAGCTACTCTTTAGACTATCCATTACAGAAAGTCATCAAACTCTAATTTTGTCAAATGTGTCTTCTAGTCGTGAAGGTGCAATATTCGTTTTGTCCTTAATCTTGTAGCCAATAAATAGGGGGTGTGGTGTAAATTTGAGCTCAACTAAGTTAAAGCTTAAGTTAGCTTTGTGGTGGTGCATTGTCCGTCGTCCATCCATCGTCAGTTTGGTTTTTACATTTTCAACTGTTGGATGGATTTGAATGAAATCCTGCATATATGCTCTCTAGCGTACGAAAATGTAGTTTAGCTGAAATGTAGGTTACTGCCCTTGAACAGGGGCCAAAATGATAAAATTGGCCAAATCATTAAAATTTTGTGTAGAACATGCTTATAGATATAGGAAATATGTTTAAAATCTTCTTAAGAACCAGTAAGAGCTTATTAAAACCACGTATCACTGCTTTATATTTGGAATACAGTAGTCTTATGACACGTAATATCAAGTGTCTACAATGGAAGGCTATGTGGCAGCATATGTGCCCACTCCAGTGTTCGGTTATACATACCATAAGCCTAAAAAGAATTTTTTTTTTCTGAAAAAGCAAAAGCCCCAATAACGTCATATTTGGTAAAGAACATACTTATAATACTAGAATAATAAAAGAAGTGAAAGCTCCACTGAATTCATATTTATTATGAAATGTGTATATCACTTTTATTCCAAGGAAGGTCCCGTGGCAATGTTTACATGTTTTCCTTTTTCGTTTGGGAGGGATGAACATTTTCTCTTGCCTCCTTGCTTGTATAAACCTGTTTGAAACATATTTATTATTGTCATTCAGGTCCGATTCGTTCCGTTTTCCTGAACAGCCTGGATTCTGTAATAGAGGCTATGGTGAAAAAGGGTGCAGATTTCGCCAGCAGACCCAAAATTAATTCACGTAAGTTAATATAATCACAATAGACAAGTTATTGAGTGCTACAGTCATGTGTACTGTATATCATCTCATTGGAAACAAAATAATTATTTACTTTTTCTGACGTAGTTTTCAAGAGAACAATGTAGTATGCAGTTTATAATCAGCGAAGTTTCATTATATTGTGTAGTTGAGATTTTCACTCAAGGAGGAAAAGACATTGCTTTCGCTCCATATAACGCTACCTGGAAATTCCAAAAGAAAGTAGCAGGGAAGGCATTGAGGTATGTGGTCATCCATGATAAAGACTTTTTTCCAATAATAAGAACAATTCTTACCATACCACTGGCTCTTTCTATTCTGTATCTTAGCTCATCTGGTGTCAAGAGAAGCTTTATCACAGTGACAGACGTACGTTACATAAACAATGGACTTTACAAAATAAAGTAATATAATAAACAATTGTATTCTGGATTTCTCGAATATTTATCTAGTTTAACATTGGGACAATACACTGATCCATTGTCCTGTAATATCAAACAATTTATTGTAAAATGTAATGATATTGATGTCATAGAAGGTCGGATAAGTTGACCATTTGGTTTTGATTTCATAAGCATAACATTTTATAGTCTGTTAGAATTCTTAATTTTTTAGCTCGCTGGGATGATAATCCGGAGAGTTAATGTTTTACCCCCGGCGTTGTCGTCGGCGGTGATCGTATCCTTGTGATCGTATCTTTGATATAACATATATTGATTCCTCATGACCAGGGTTTTCAACTGGTATCATGACTTGACCTAGTGGCCTTGACCTTGGACTTTGATCTACTTTTTAAAACACTTTTTTCTGTGTTATATTTTTTGAACCAGAAAAGGTACAGCTTTGATATTCCACATATGGATTCCTCATGACCATAGCATTGAAATAGTGCCATGGCTTTTGACCCTGGTGTGTTTGACCTTGGATGTTGACCCACGGTTTAAAATGTAACCAATGCTTTACATTATAAACATTTCCGGCCAACCTTTTTATCTTCTGATAACTCTTGTTTATTGAAATATATATCACTGTATTGACAATAAAAGTTTATCAATAGAAAATGAGACATAAAATGATTCACTGTTCAGATTCCAGCAACGAAATTTATGAATTGAACGATGCTATGTTTTAGGTATTACATGCAAGGTACACACTTGGAGAATATGATAAATGATGTTGGGGATAGAGTTGTAGAGAGAATGGAAACAGAAAAAGAACCGTTCTACGCTCGTGATTACATCAACAAACTTGTTATTCATATGCTGTATAACATGTGCTTCAATCGGAAGTAAGTACTTTGACATTAAATAAAATTAAGTCTTATTCTCATGTTTTAGGGCTATTCTCAAGAGAAAATGACATAAATAGTGTATTATACTACAGTAGAATAAAAGAAATTTGAATAAAATGTCCAATAAATCTTCCTAAGGAAATTTTGTTTAATTCCATTAAATAAACTTAACTCATATTCTCATATTTTAAAGCTTTTCTCACGAGAAAATGACATAAATAGTGTAAGCACTGTGTGATGTCCATGTTGGCATCATATTGATACATTTAATACGAGAATAAGAATTGTTTAATTCATCAAAATTATTACATTATTACATTCTGAGGCTTAAGACTGGATGAATTTCTCACATCACTTGTAATTTCGGACAGGTTTCAGCACACCTTATCTCGTTCTCTTACGCCTTTTAGGGTTTATATTTTGTAACTGGCATTTCCATCGTTTTCTTCCGTTTCAATAAGGGCGTTAGTTTGTATTGTTTTCTTGTACTTAAAGCGATTTCAGTACTCTCCACTTACGTGGACTATATATAACGACCTGGATCTAATTTCCTCTTTAAATTGATTAATTAAACTCGGAACTTCGAAGCACCTCTCTCTACTGACTAGCAATTACATACATGTATTTTACCGTTTGGAATGAAACCGGACCACTTCCGCAATTCCAGTTAGCGGAAAAAATATAGTCGCAGACTAGCGATTAACAAAGGAAAACACTCACCAATTCGTTAAAAATGGTCGCATTTGCAAGTGATAGAACAGCCGAAACCCGGTCCTCCAGCAATAGTATGTACCCAGAAGTAACCATAATTGTATAGATATATTTCTACCAATATTTAATGTTTACTAGTTTCTATCTTTTGCTTTCATACCATACTCAAAACTTACTTATGTTATATTCAAATTTTCGTATTCTTAACATGTTTTATTTTCTTTCACAAAATAGGTGTAATCTAGACGCTGAAGATGTCAATGAAATTCTGAGATTGGACATTGAATTGCTTGACAAGTTTGGAAATGGCTTTCTGGAAGACTTAATTCCATTTATGACCAAGGTCTACACCACACAGCGTTATAAAGAGGCCTTATCCATGTTTTTCGAATTGTTAAGCTTTCTTGAAAAAGAATTGAAGCAGCACAAAGAAACATTTGATCCAAGTAAATATTTTGATGACAAATAACTAAATCTTTAATCATGTCGTAGCCCTTTTTGTCCGGCGTCTATCAAACCTTTCACCATCTCTTGTCTGTTCCTTTTTTGTCCGGAAAGTTTTCATGTAATGAACTTCTTCAGAATTATTGTAGTGATTTTGATGAAAGTAAGCATTGAAATGCAACTGTTTTCCCCATGACATTACAAGTCGAGGATTCAGGGCATGACACCATAAGTCCTTATCAGGTAATTTCAGAATTTGCTCACAATTGGTAGAAATAAAGTACTCTAGGCCTCTTACATGTGTGTTTGTCAAATCTGTTCAGGGATGGATCCGGGGATTAAATCATAACGGGAATTGGGATACCTTTCTTAATAGAGGTGAGACCGGGCACCAGGTCGATTTTATTGGGGTTGGCATTTATCTGAATATGACGCTATGCACGATATTGTCCTTTTATTCCTTGGACTATGAGATATGATTAACCCTTCAGTACTTCTTCGTTTTTCACTTCGAAACTTTTTTATAGACATGGTGTATATATTTGAATTGAAAGCCATATTAATGATTCTGAATACTCTAGAAGGGCGTGTGAAGATGAAATATTATTTTGATTCCTGTTTGACAAGTTTTGGATTTCATCCTTATTTTGTGTGTGTGTTTTCATTCTTATGAAAGAGTCATTATCATGCATAAAGACATTTTATACATGTCATTTCTCAGCAATACGACCATTACATAGTGTGTGTGTCTTTATTTCATGTTTAAAAGGATAACTTTTGGCTGTTGTCTTGATAAAGGGGAGGGTGACCTTTTAGTATGTTATTTAAAATAAATTTGAAGAAATCTTTTTCAGAATTACCGTTTTACTAAACTTGGTAATCCATTTTTGTATCTTCATATATCTTTTCAGGAGCAAATCTTGAGTTGGGTTCATAAAGAAAAATAAAACACTTTACTTCGAGAAATTACGGGTTTAGTAAAATTGAATGCTCCTGAATATTTATAGAGTTCACAGCGTGGTCTCAGCATTGGTTTCATTCAATGTGTCTTTTCTTAATTTTATATTATGCATGTAGCAAAATTTAAAGTAAGGGATGGTTAGGGTAAAGTAAATCAATGTACCCCAGAATTGTTGTTGTTTTCAACCAAATTCATAGAGGGTCAATCCAGAACAAGTGAAATGGGATCGAGGGGGTGTCCACGTTAGACAAACTTGTTCACTCCTACTGCAGAGATGTACAAAGTGCATGAGAAAAAGAAAAAAGATATGTTATTGTTTACAGTTCTAATCCAACCGTTTGTGTCATTTTCAAGGTCTTTACAATCTTTGGTGATTGCTAAATTAAATTGAAAACGGTGCACAATTGCAGTTTTTTCTAGACTTCTCAAGGTTGTGACAGATGTTGTATTTTAGATACATTAGCCCAAGGGGTAGATCTGGTGTGTAGGATTAGTAGATCCAGGAGTGTTTGTTTTTTTGTGCAGCTGCCAAAAAGAAACACTAGCTGTATCACAGTGTTCTATAGGGATTATGTTCATGTACATATAGATTCTGAAGTTAGCATCACACAAGAGAAGTCTTTATTGTTTGCTGAAGGTGCTTATGTGAGCAGTAATGTGCTTTAATACCCAGCGGTAGTTAGTAAAGAACATCCATTTTACTAGACAAAAAAGACATAATGGCTATCATGGCACCCTGGAGGAGTCAGGGGCTGAAGTAGGTGCTATGGGGGTGAGAACACTCCCACGTGACCGTTTACATCCTCAGCGATGCCATGCTATTGTTTTAAGTAGTAAAACTTGTAGCTGTATATATGAGGTATTACAAGTAATATCGTCTTACAAGCATCACAACCAAGAGGGAAGAGTAAATCAATTCAAACATTTTGTTATATAATTTGATAATTGCGAGCAAAATTAGACAAGAACAAAATCAGCTGTGTGAAAAGCAGCTTACAATATTGTTAATATTACAAATGGTTGATCATCCGATTATTATAATGTAGATTTGTATATTTCACATAAAATAAATTTTAGAGATATATCTCATAGATGTTTATTTTTACATTTATCAATATAATGACTTACTTTTAGGTAACATTCGTGATTATACAGATAGTATCATACTAGCGAGAGAGGAGGCTGAAGCCGAAGAAAAAACAGAACATGTGGAAATGTTGACAGATGAGCATATCATGCAAATTGTTTCAGATATATTTTTCGGTATGTTCCAAGACAGAGAAATAAATATATTTTTATATATCTTTTTCTTCTGTAAATCACAGTAAAGCATTAAGAATATTTATGACATATCACAGGGAAGGGCCTAAAATAATAGGATGTTATCCAGATAAAATACCAAGAATGAGTAACTTAGGAGATTAATCATGTTTATTAGTTCCCTTCATCTTTATGACCATGTTATGAAGGAAATATCTGACAATGTGTCAACATGTTGTTGAAATCTGATAATTATTGTTTTAAGTATTTAGTCATATTGCACGTCGTAAAAACTGTTTTGGTTACTTTTTAATTTCATTAAGTGTATTTTTATGCAAGTTTACAGCTCTCTTGTCAATGACATTACATTATATTTGAATTTTCAGCTGGTCTTGACACTACCAGAATGACGTTGGATTGGTTTATTTCCTTTATGACCGAATATCAAGATATACAAACTAAATGTCATCAGGAGATTGACAATGCCATAGGTTAGTGATTATGTAACCGTCTTTTCATTTTTATGATGTAACTGCAGGATGACCCTCATAGCGAGATGTAAGTGTAGGAAGCTTTCAACATTATTTTTTGTCGAACTGAGCCATTTTTATATAAATATAGAACATATATATAGCTTTTAATTTAGTGTACCATATGTGCATTTCGACAACTTATGCCTCTTCAGTGATGCTCGTGGCCAAATGATTGGAATTCTCTAAATATATAAATATTTGAAGAGTGTTGAAATTAAAATGACCGAAAAGTGAACCAAAGATGTAAATTAGATATATACAGTTCAACATCGGATATCTCGAAGTTTAGGGTGCCATAAAATACTTCGAGATATCAGAAATATGAGATATGCAAAATGTTATTTCACGGTCATTAATTGAGGACATTTCCATATAAGTGCATAATACTGTGCGATTATCATTATATGAGACTTGTAAGTTTATAATTCTTACCATCATTAAATACTTACCATCACTAATAAAACAACTAATAAAACAATCAATCTACATCTTATCACACGTTTCAATGCTAATTAATTTGAGCAACTTTCTTCTTAAGTGTGACAAATCGTAATTGTTTTTCGAGGCAATATATAACATTCTTATATTACGGTAAGATTAAATACCCATTGGGGATAATTTCCTTGACATTTCATAGCGGGATTGATGATTGTTTTAAAATTTCTAAATGGTAAAACAATTCCGTAAATTTTTTATTGCAGTGTGTGGGTAGCTCGGAAATATATCTACAAAAGACGTTTTAGTTCATAATTGAAATTCAATATCGGACTGCCATAGAAATTGTCAAGGCCATTTACATTTAAAATTACACTTTTACTTAACTTCCATTTTTTATGATCTAATTTTCCTATTGTAATTTTATAATGATTCTTACAAATATTAAAGTAAGTAAAATGTCATTGGCTCATGTAGCAAGAGTATGCATGTCCCACTGTATAAGTATTTGTTGACACGGTCAGTTAATCTCACCATACCCTCAGTCAAATAATCAAAGAAAATAAAACCCCAAAAATTAGCGAAAACATGAAAAAGATGACATAAAAAACCAGGCAGATCTGAACGTTGGGTCGTAAAAATGTTTTCAAGAAAAGCATATTTGATATATTGCTGTTTTCGGAAATGTGCCTTTTCAGCAATATGTATCCTGCAAAATTTCTCATCCCAATTTCTACGGTGATCTAGTGTACAAACTAAGGAGGGTCAAATTCCATATCGACGGGTTCTAAAATTATCAAACGCCTTCGACATCGACAGTATGACCCCGAGATCATCGCTAAGGCCATAGGTCTTGTATTGGGGTCCTCTTCGACCTAATGCAGACTTTTACTAGAACTGCACGCTGATTAACAGGGCGTTGGGAACTCTTTGACGGGCGTTGTCCAAATCTTTTTAGAGGAGACAACGTCCTGATCCTCGTCCCCTCTGACTATTAGTCGGGACTCCTATTGATCAAGGATCTGAATTCGCTTACAGACGGGCACAGCATTGTTTGCTTATGTTGATGTCGCCTTACATATCTTTGATAGCAACATCTTACTCTATAGAATTTTTGTGTAATAAATTTTTATGATCTTTCTTCCTGAGAAAACTGTTGATCCTTGTTCTCTATATGGAGGATTATTTATAAATTTTTAAATGGATGTCCTTTGATTGTGCTGCGTTTGCAGTGAGTGTGAGGTTGGGCGCCCGTAAACCGGTTAACCACATCAATTTAATGACTTTTGTTACTTTAATTGACCGTCACAAGTCGGTATCGTAACCGCAGCATAATCGAATATTTTTGTAATGGCGTTCCATGTATATTCTACTATTATCATTTTTTGTGTGCAAGTCCTTGGTGATTTGTATCATACAGCTTTGTCAGATGTCTTCTGTTTTCTCTTTGACATTTCTGAATTAAATTTAATAATATTTTAAAAGAAAATATTCGGGACTGTCATTTGACTTCGCGATAGTATTGATAATGAATGTATAAGTGTTCAAGGGAATGAGGTTTGACAGTTAGAATATTAATGTAATGGTTGACATTCTGATAGTTTGGAGGGATGTTGCATTTATGAAAATATGGAGGTATTGAAATATATAAATATAATGACAAGTTTAGTGATGTGGAGAAAACCGCTAGTGAATGAAGAGTACTTAATTTCACAACAAGATAGATATCAGAATATGTATACGTGTATTAATTTGCTGCATTATATGCGCATTTCGACTACTTGGGACTCTGCTGTGACGTTCAAATCCGATATAATGGGAATTGAAAGTGTACATATTGGAAAACTCATATCAACACTAATTTTACACTAACATCAGGGAAAAGGGTATAATAACACTTAAGTCAAACCCTCCGCGGGGAACTTTTTTACGAGTTCCACACTGCAAAGGGAATAAGTGTGACGTTTATGTAAAATACGAAAGTAACTGGTGTCACAAGACTATGGCACTAACAACAATGTACCACTGTGGGCATTCACGGACCCCTGAAATTCAGAGGTGAGACCAGGTGCCCGGGAGGAGTGATCGTCTCCTGTTTGGCTAGCGAGCCAAAAACCCGTCCAAGGACAGGAACATGCATGAGGGAGATATTGCTGGTCCGTTACTAAAAAGCGAGGTTATTCCATGATAATAACAGGGCATTAAAGAGACTAACACTTCATATTATAGCAAATAATCGGGCATTTCTTAGAACTTTATTTTTCATACATGTGCTGTTTTTCTTGCATATTTTCTTTTAATGAAAATTGAGAGGTGGCCTGTAACACCTGATAGGTGTTGTTGTTGTTGTGGAATAAATTATTTAAGCCCCTGAAAACATAGTTTCTGAGGTCATCCAGGAATCACCCTGCCTGTGTGTTGATCTGAGCGTATTTCTCCGTCTTATTATAAGGATACCTTATCATAAAAATTACACCTATGGCATTGAAATAATACACTGACCCCCCGTCATTGAAGGATGTGCCTTATTAATCTGAAGACCGAAAGGTTAAAGGTAAAGGTCAGAGCATGGGTAATTGAATATGGTTTCTCGACCATAACAGATTTCCCTTCATACATATTTGTATTAAACGTCAGACTCACCAAGTATCTACGGCGTGGAGGTCAAAAGTTATAGGTGAAGATCACAGCATGGATAATTGAATATGGTTTCTGGACCATAATTGAATTCTTCTAACAATACGTTGAACTTCATACATAAATACATTGTTACCTTGACCGTGAAATTTGACCTTTTTTTAAAGGATAAGAAAAGGGTGTGACACATCTAAATTTATTGTTAGCTCATCAAGAATTCTTGTAATTCAAATTTGTTTTCCACGGAGAGTATTTAATATATCTATTTTTTTATTTCATCCTTTCATTTTTACTTGATTTAGGACTGAAACAACCACCAAGTGTCAGTGATAGGCCTAATTTGGCCTACGTTGAAGCTTGTCTGATGGAAACAATGAGGCTGGGCTCAGTGGCTGCTTTAGGAGTTCCACATAGCACAATCTGTGATACCAGTGTTGGTAAGTGCTTTTTATCGATAAGAAAAGCAATGCAGGAGGAACAAAGTTAAAAATATATCTCGGTGTAAGTGTGTGACATAATGGAAGTGTAATTTATATAGGGATAATGCGAAATTATCGGAAATGTATACTAGGTGTTCAAATCCATTTCATCAGCTTACCTGGACTAAAGGTGGAATTCAGCTGTTGCAGTCGAGCCTCTTAAAATGTGTTGGGTTTTTCTTTTGGTCCCAGTATGATATGTAATTGTCGACGTTTTCTTCTTTTGAAAATTGTTTTTGTTTTCCACGTGTTTCAATTTGTGCATTAATTCGTGAATTGATAGTGATTTAATAGAAATAAAAGCTGTGATAAAGGATTTTGATGCACTTTTAAAAATAAAATTCAAGTTAAAGAAAAATATTGGAATGAAGTATTGCCAAGAGAAATTTTAGATGAAAAAGAAAAAAAATTAAAATGGTGTTGTATTGCTTAAATCAATTCTGAAAATATAAAAAAAGATATGAGAACATTCCGACACTTTTTATGTTACTTGAGTGCTTAAGTTTAATTCCAGGTGACAGAGGTATAGCCAATATGGACCTCTTGTATTATTATGTTTCAAATAAAAATATTTTCAGATATGCTTTAATCTGTTTATATAGAAAAGTTAGCATTTAACTCTATGACTAGTGTGTCAAAAAGACCATAAATAGTTTAGGTTGCTGTTGTTAAAGAAGATTCATTGAAATGTACAGACAGAAGATAATCTGGACGACAGTCGGTTGAATATCAAATCACCATTTACTTTCCAATTTGCAAATAAGGACTACGTCTTGTCATTAGAAAGGGACTTTCGATGAGGATTATGATTTTTTGAATCTCTATCACATAAAATCGTCAAATTTCAAAGGAAAAATATACAATGTATTGTAAACGGTATGACATCATGTATAACATGGTATAGCATAACAGTATAACATAGATCAGATGTGTAGACCGCATTATTCGGTCATTGATCAAGCGGGCATCATCACCACATGGGTATTGCCATCACATTGGTTAAACATTCTTGAGCCACATTATTCATTAATCATTTCAAAAGAGAAACTAGACTTAATCTGTACTAACACGTGCAGGTTTCAATAGAATATTTCAATCAATAAACAACTTGATAGCATTTGTGACAGCATACATACAGTGTAATATAAATATTTTAAACCTTTTTAAAATTTCAGCTGGTTATAACATTCCAAAAGGCACTGCTGTATTCATCAATCATTGGGCACTTCACAATGACCCTGTGTATTGGAAAGATGTCGATAAATTTGATCCTACCCGGTATCTCGACAAGGATGGAAATATGGACAAGAAACCTGAAAATTGGTTGCCATTTTCAGCCGGACGAAGAGTTTGCTTAGGCGAGCCTGTGGCCAGAACAGAACTTCTTCTTATAGCTACCAAGCTACTCCAACACTTCCATTTTAAAGCTCCACCAGGTACCCAACATGTTAGCAAGGCAAAGCAGTCATTTGGTATTGAGTTACCAGCTGATTACAAAGTAGTAATTGAGAAGCGCAAATAAGATGTACTTATTCAACTTTTTCATCTTCAATTGTCACTGCAAAGTCAAACAATGTAACCTGTAGATTGCTGTTGAACTATTTGTATGCTACTGAAAGTGAATTTGTAAAAAGTACATGTAGTTGAACTGTTAGTTGTTCTTTTCACTGTATATATTATATGCAATTATTGTTCATCATGTTCACAACATCATGTATGGTTTAGAGTATACAAAAAGCAGTATATTTATTATACATATAAATAAATGAATGAAAAATATATAATATACATATATCTGATAAAACACCCTAGATCAATCACCAATTATTTTTTCATAACAAAGCTTTAAATAATCAATATCTTCTGATAAATATGTGTTTGAAACTATATGACCCAAATTTTTGCGACCAAAGCATACATTTAGAAAAAGGAGTGTTATTTTATTTTATTTTTGTCACAGAAAAAGTTATTTAGTTTCAGAAAATGTCAATGCCTGATAATTTATTGTAAATAATTGCGGGGTCAATATTAAATTTTCCAAAGCAAGGAATCATGGACAGGACTAACCTTGAGGAAAGTAGATCTGCATAGACGGGGCATGCCTCCAGTATGTAAACATAGTCACATGCAGATCTTACAATCAAAGCGTGGACGGCCACAAGAATTGCACAAAAAAGAGAGGAAATTAAAGCAGTAAATGTAGAAATGTTAGGGCTGTGTGTATTACTCTAGCATCGTAAAAGTCGTTAAATTTCAGATAATGCGGGGTCCTCTTCGTTCGGTCGTACGTATATGTATGACCTATTTTTGAATTCTTCCTATTACAGTACTTTTAGCCATATGCGTTTTGGAATTACAGATAATACAACGTATAGACAGTGCAGGTTTCTGGAATGTTCTCTGACCATAAGCATTGTTTACATATAACGCTATATGGAGACGGACTGCATTTTTCAGGAGAAGGTTTGACAATAAAGAGACGAGGTTTCGCTTTATTTTGTTATGTATAATCGATTCACAGGAATTTTTAATTCTTATTATGATTCGGGTGAAACAGCTTTAAAGGTTTACGGGACTGATAATGTTTGGATATTTATTTATTTTATGGCATTTGTTTAATGATTTCATGTATTTATAAACATAGTCATATGTATTATTATCATCATTATTATTCTATCATGATGTCTTTATCACCTTAAGAGCAAATGCGTTTCTGCTCTGAACAAATAAGAAGTATCTTGTATTCTTAATCCTTTCTTTCACATATAAGTAAATATGTATGTTTGGTGCTGTTTCTTGTTTTACACCACACTAAGGTTATAATACTTATCGGGTTACAGCATCTGCCAGATGCAATGTACCATAATGTAGACATTTGGAACGGACCGACCCAAAGTAGTGAGGGATCTATTACATACCATGTCTGCCGTGACTGGGGACATCATTGGGCACCGATCGACGAGCCACGACGGCATTCGAACCCGAAATTTGTCGGCCAGATGTGAAGCTTCTAACCAGTTGAGATGTTTAGGTTTGTTAGTAACTAAACTGTTACGTACAGATGTAAGTTTTGCACTTGTACGTCAATGTCTACACTGCTTATAAACTGTTACGTACAGATGTAAGTATTGGACTTGTATGTCAATGTCTACACTGTTAATAAACTGTTACGTAATGATGTAAGTATTGGACATGTACGTCAATGTCTACACTGTTTATAAACTGTTACGTACAGATGTAAGTATTGGACTTGTACGTCAATGTCTAAACTGTTTATAAACTGTTAGGTACAGATATAAGTATCGGACTTGTATGTCAATGTCTACACTGTTTATAAACTGTTACGCACAGATGTAAGTAATGGACTTGTACGTCAATGTCTACACTCTTTATAAACTGTTAGGTACAGATATAAGTATTGGACTTCTACGTCAATGTCTACACTGTTTATAAACTGTTACGTACAGATGTAAGTATTGGACGTGTACGTCAATGTCTACACTGTTTATAAACTGTTACGTACAGATGTAAGTAATGGACTTGTACGTCAATGTGTACACTCTCTATAAACTGTTAGGTACAGATATAAGTATCGGACTTGTATGTCAATGTCTACACTGTTTATAAACTGTTACGCACAGATGTAAGTAATGGACTTGTACGTCAATGTCTACACTCTTTATAAACTGTTAGGTACAGATATAAGTATTGGACTTCTACGTCAATGTCTACACTGTTTATAAACTGTTACGTATAGATGTAAGTATTGGACTTGTACGTCAATAGTCCACACTGTTTTTAAACGATGGTCATTGCCGGTTTTCGAACTAAAGTAACCCTGTTAAGAACTATCAGACTTTTGATGAGACTTACTACAATAACTTTTCGTACAACATACATGTTGTCCATCTGAAGTGATCATTTTATGAATTTTCAGGCTGAGACTACACACATTCTTACAGGAAAGAGGGGGTCTCTCCTTCAGAAATGAGTCAGGTTAAACGTTTTTAAGTTTACGTCAACTGTAACAAGCAGGGGAAATTTCGACGAGGCTGGGTCTGACTCTGGGTTACGGAGCTACTTTAATGAACTACTAAGACGATTAAAGGTTCATCACGCAACAAATAGTGGAGATGAAGCCCCACCTTTCCCCCTCAGGACCAGATTGGTGTTTCGCAATACAACAATAATTATGACCAGTTATCTCTGGTTTTTCATTATACTTGACGTATCACATAGTAATCTGCCTTACTAAAATGTATTACATTTCTTGAGTAAAGAGTAAGAGTAACAGTAAATTTATGACTGTAATTAAAAATAGTTTGATTATCTAGGGTGTTCAATTTTCAAAAACTATCTTGTAAACTTTGAGTTATTTCTGTACTGAGACGTATGATTACAATCAGTTGTAAAAGAAGATTAGGAAGAAAATAAATAAAAAGAAAGACTAGAAAAAAAGAGGAGGGAGAGGGCGTTAATACCGATGCGGACTGACATTTTTCGAATCTTCTAAATACAACGGATACGTAAAAGGCATCATTAATTCCAGCATCGGAAACAGTAAACATAGATGTGTTTTTCACGAATTTGCTGACAGATTTTCCAAAATATTTACGAAGAAAGTTCGTTTTGAAATTAAAATCAGGTGTCTGAGGCACCATAGGGGTTATAACAGAAATGCATATCTACATGTTTGTTTTCTCTTTTTTTCGCACCTATCGGCGTATTACAAATAGAAGTGGCATGTTTTGTCCTTGACTATAGATACACTGTTGATAAGCGTCAATATCTCGAAGTAAGCGGTGTAAATCAAAGTCATATAATTCATGGATATACATGATTTGAAGATCACGTTGTATCAAGCTCATGAAGGATTAAGAATTTTTTTCTGAAATAATTTTATTATAAGTTAATAAATCTCCTTTTATCTACCGGTAGGTAGGTGATATGGTAGTTGCTAACCTGATCAAATGAAAAAATTACACATATATCTATAAATTCTTATTCAATTTGATTGGTTGGTTGATTGGTGTTTTACGTCGCTTTCAACAATTTTTCAGTTATATCGCGACATGGAAGCAGGAGGTTACCAACCTCTTAAACATAGTGGCGCAACCCGGGAATCGAACCCGGATCGTCGGAGCCGCAAGCCAAGCGCTTAACCACTACACCAAGCCTGCCCCTATTCAATTTCAAATGTTTATGAATGAGCATATTTTTCATTAATAGAATAATTCGGGGGAAAATTGTAGACCAGTGACTTTTTTTTACAAAATTATCAAATAATGACTCTTGAAAAGGTCAAGCGAGTTCAGCATCAGTGATTAAAAACTTTGAAAAGTTAAATATTTTCTAATTTGTTTAAATCTATATTTTTACATTCAATTAGATTTCTGTAGAATCTTTTTTTTAAGTGAGAGGTTTTAAACGATGATGAACACCTTCATTTTTTTAAATAACGAGATACTATAGACAGTTATTGAATAAATAAAATTTGACTGTAGTTACTTCCCTTTTTCCTCATCTCGGAGGTATATAACCAAGGACTTATAAAGAAGACTTGTGCATAAATCAACCAAATTATGTAAGTAATTTCTCCAAATAAAGGATGCTTCTTGAACTTTTGCAATAATAAAACCATTGAACAATGTGAAAATGCTTTCAAGTGGGAAAATGTAGACAACTTTCTAAAATATATTGATATGAATATGAAGCAAAAACTTCAGTTTCGAACCCCCCCTCAAAAAAAAAATATATATATGGCGGGAAAGGGAGATTCCAATTACCGGTATATTTTATGATTTTATGCATTCGAAAACTAAATATACACCATTTCACAATAACTGCGGTATGAAATTTTGCGGAGTGAAGAAATTATCACTGTTCTCAAAAAATGACGCACAATCAGTATCTGATAACATTTGGCAGCATGACGCTTCAAATATGTATGGGAAACATACCAATTCTTCCCCAAAAAGGTTAGTACCACAGATATCGTGAAATAGTCAGCCATGTATATTTATTCAGCTTTTTAAAACCAAAATTTAGAAATAAATTAAACAACTCTTCGCTTCACATTTTAAGGCTTTGCCTTAGTTCGTATTATAAATATGAATGATATTATTTTAGCATTTATTACAAAACAAACACAAAAGAACAATCCAACAATTACCCGTATAGACTAAAATTATCTTTACATTGGAGATTTCAACAGGGGCGTCTCTGCATATTAGCCCATAAATTTTATTCCGGTCTGTCAACTACTAGAAGACGACAGTCGGACTGAGACATTTGATTACAATATATGTTAAATGTAACTAACGGAAACCATATAAAACAGGACAATTAAACATACTAAAGCTACAAACATATCAAATGCATTTCAAAACATTGGCCCATTTTAACGGCTCCCAGACGAAGAAGCTGCATCCGGCAACCCCTCCCTTTAGTCAGAAAATATTTCACAACAGAAAAGTTATTTTGATTAATTCTATGACCATATTCCCTCATTTACACAGCTTTTGATTGTAAATTTCAGTCAGGGCATCGGGAAACTGCACCCCTTGATCCGGGCTGACGGATGCATTTTGTTTGTAACATGGGATCTCTGTGATTACCGACTTGGATTAGAAAACCGTGAGTTAACTCTGAGCGTATTGCCCCTAGTTGCTAATATATTTATCAAATGTAAATATTAGACTCCCAGTGGGGTGCTGCGAAAACGGAAGATCGTTGTGCTATAATTAAAGTTAGCGGTCCCTCTTGATACAAGTCTATGTTTCTATGAAGATCGGGGAAAATATGTTACATGAACACTTAGAGGACTTCTTTTTGACAATGCTCGACAAATAAGTGCTAGTGGTTTCACTGGAAATTCCTTATAATACACAGTTACTGTGATATCTTTATTATATCTTCCAGCAGTGTCCCGACTTCTATACTCTTATAGCGACTTTGCCTCGTAACATCGATCTACATTTTAACCTTTGACATACATGTAACATTGTGCAACACATAGTGCGGCAGGCATATTGGAAACGAACATTCCGGTAAATATAACGGTATACTCTTTTAGCGGTTTTTACGTTCATTATGTTTTTAACTTTTTGTTTTCAATTTTGCGTATATATATATTCTGTAGAGGTTCTTCCGTTATGGATATAAGGCAAAGTTTCACAAAATTTGAACATGTATATTCATTTGGTATGGGTTTGAAATGCTCAATGGGGAAAAGAGGAGTGTGTGAGTGTGTGTGTGTGGGAGGGGGGGGGGGGATAGGTTAGCTAGATGGTGAATCTCGAGATTTTCACCCTCTAAAGGTCCATGCCTTCGACATTTCTACATGCGAGTGTATTTTGACGACTTTGGACACCTCTCTACTTTCCCGACACTCACAATAAAACACATAAACGCTCTAATGATTGTTCGACACAACTCCAATTTTATATAAGCAGTATATTCACACACACACGCACACACACGCACACACACACACACACACACACACATATATATATATATATATATGTATGTATATGTATGTATATCTCGAAACTGACGCATTGCTTTCTCTGGGGAATCCGACGCGGGAGTCCAGATCTAGTGTCTTAATTCCAAACCCACACCTCTACCATAAACAAGACCAAGTCGATGTTCACTCATGAACCAAAATGATTATGTTTATTACACGTTGCTTTGGGTAATAACTGTCGATGCACTTGAGCAGAAAAAATTTAGAGACGGTGAATAAATATATAGATACCTCTGTATCTTATGCATTGTACATGAGAATAGTGTTTGGGGGTAAACTATCTAATGCGTATTTCTTTTAATGTATACTATTGCTTTATTTTTTGTGAAATACATCATTCTCTTAATTTCTTTCTAAAATGTTGACAACGTTAGTCTTTTGATCAATGAGTATCATTGATACACTATCATCAGTCGTCTATCGCGCGTTACGCTTGAGCTACATGTATTCTCTGTGTAAGTGGGTATGTTCCCGCTTTTCGTAAATTAAATACATAAAATTATGAATATTTTTGATTAATAATGATTGCATTTTGTTTTGTTTGGTTGTTCTCTTTTGTTTCTGTTTGCTTTGATTTAATTTTTTGTCCCACCACTTTTTGGACTCAGCCATGCCACTTCATATCGTAACCACACCCGTTACAGTTTAAATGTTTTATCAGTACTGTTAGTTTTCTTCTGATATGTTTTCATAATCTAGGAACGAATCAGAGCCATAATACAAAATGACTATCGTGGACATACTTCTATCATTAGTCAACGTTCAGACAGTCGTAGTAGGTGTTATTGGAGGACTACTGACTTACTGGGTGTACGACAGAGTGAAGTACAACTTTCCACCTGGACCATGGTCATTTCCTGTCGTTGGCCACTATAAAAGTAAGCGTTATACCACTATAATTTCTTTATGCATTTTCCGGGTGAAAGTAAATTATATATATATATGTATATATATGAAATTTGAGATTTTGGTCTCTTTGGCTGTGTCCTACGAACGGATTAAGATGAATAATACCAAAACTTGATTAATATTTAAAAAATTACAAAAGAGTCATTGGTAGTGTTTCTGATATCGTCGCCATGCCCCGGATTATTGAGTCCGTCTCCTACCTCAAACCCGTGACTGTCTCTGCCCGATTACGCTCGTTCCTCATGGATATATATCATGGATATTAATAATGTATACCTAAATTATCTTAGCCAATCAAATTGTCGTTTAGTGATTTCGGATATCTGTAATGGCAGTGCCGAATGTGGAGAAACAGTGTGCTGTAATGTTGTGAACTGGTAACTGAAGATAGATCACTACATGTCATTAGACGAAGTGTTCTGACAAAATCTGTCAGATATTACCCTGATTGGTCAATTAGGGCTCATTGATATTCATGAGAAACGAGCCTAATAAGACAAAGACAGCCACGGGTTTGAGGGAGAAGAGCGAAGGGAGTGGACTCAATAACCATGGCTTGGGACGATGTGTTTCTGAGAGATCTGTTAGCTTTAACGACCATATCAACTAAATGCTACCTATTTTTCATTTTGATGGTAAATATCGTAATATATATGTACCTTATTATGTACAGTTTATACATCGCCCTCGATACACAGAGATGTTGCAAAGATTGGACCAATAGTAACAATTAAATTTGGTAAGTAAAATTCTATCTCCGTCATAAAATTGGCCTCTTTTCATCTCTAGGTCTACAATGTATACAGAGATAGATGTATTTATTAGATAAATGTTCTTTTTATGGTCAAGTTTATATGCCATTATTAAGTTATCTTAACTGCAAGATTTTCATACAATGGAGTCTGAACTGCGGTACCGCTAAGTGTCATCTAGAGCACATTTTAAACTGTCAGACATAGTATTGAAAATCCAGTTAATACCACGGTGACCGTCCAGAGCTGATATGATACCCTAAAATCTGACTATCAACACTTGTTTGTGATACCTACTCTTGAGACTATCCATTACAGAAAGTCTACAAAGTCTGATTTTGTCATATTTGTAGTCTGGTTGTGCATGTGCGATTTTCGTTCTTGTCCTTGACGAGGTAGCCAATAAAAGGGAAAAGGGGCATGGTCCAATTTTAGTTCACCTGAGCAGAAGGCTCATGTTAGCTTTTGTAATGGTGCTGGAGCATTGTCCGTCTTCTACCCATCGTAAGTTTGGTTTTTACATTTGCAACTGCTTCGTGTAAACCGCTGAATGGATTTGACTGAAATCTTGCACCTATGATCATTAGGGTAATCCACAATGACTTCATATTTGGTATTGAGCATCATTATGACATGGAATATCAAGGTTTGTTTTTCAATGAAAAACTCTGTAGCAATATTAGGCCCCTTTTAAAATCTGTCTTTTAAGGATCACTTGCAATAATTACTGTATATTCCGTATACAGTAGCCTTTTGGCATGTATCAAGATTGTTTAATGGAAGGGCGTGTTGCAATATTTGGGCCTATCACAGGGGTTTACAGAAATTTTGTTTAGTTAGGCTTATTTAAGAAATATTTCAAAAGGTTTTTCTCAAAACTGAAAAGCCATAGTGACGTCATATTTAGGATAGAGCATCCTTATATACATGAAAATCTTTAAAAAACCACGGCACAATGACTTCATATATGATGTATATTATCCTTATTACATGTATTGTTACGGTTTTACAAGTGAAGACCATGTGACAATATTTGCCCCCCCCCCCCCTCCCATGGGGCTGATATGTTATACACAAGCTCATACAGAAAAGTTAAAAAAAATTTCTGTTCAAGATCTACAAGCCGCAATGACTTTAAATTATTTTATACAATATCCTTAAGACTTGCGGTATCAATTTTCATTGGCACTGTCACAGAGGTCGAGATATTTTACATAGGTTTAGATAGGAGTATCTTAAAAATCTTCTTTTCAAGACCTACGTTAAGCTACAGTGATTTCATTATTAGTAAGAGACATTGTATTAATTTTATTCCAGGAAAGGTCTTGTGGCAATATTTACACCCATTACAGGGACCAATATTTTCCACATGGGCTTGTATGAGAATATCTTTTAAATTTGTTTTCTCAATGTGAAATACGAAAATGACTGGTATTAAGTAACGATGGAACTAACAACAATGCACCACTGCTGACATTCACAGACCTCTGAAATTCAGAGGTGAGACCAGGTGCCCTGGAGGAGTTAGCGTCTCCTGAATGGTTAGCCAAACCCTCCATGAATGCCCTTACATGCAGAATTAAAATGTAACTCAGTACTGTAAATATATATGAATGTAAACAATTGCTTTGTAGAAATTTTTCATAACATCAGGAAAAATGTATATTAACACTTAAGGCAAACCTTTCGCGAGAAACATTTGTTTGAGCTCCACACTGTAAAGAAAATAAGTGTGACATTAATGCAAAATACGAAAGTAACTGGTGTCAGATGACTATGTCACCAACGACTATGTACTGCAGCGGACATTCACGGACCTCGGACATTCAGAGGTGAGACCAGGTGTCTAGGAGGAGTGAGCGTCTCCTGTTTGGCTAGCCACACCCGCTGTGAATGCGTGAAGTGTCTCCAGAAGAAGAACGAACAAAAATGAATTATATTTGGTACATTGCATTTCCTATGATATTTTGGACAAAATGTGTTTTAAAAAGGCATTGTTGAAGTATTCTGTCCCACTTTCATTAGGGCTAACTTTTTAAAATATTTTCTGACTATTATATGGAACCCAAGGAACTGAAACATCTAATGTATTAAGTATAAATTGATAGTCATTAATAGACATAAGACCTATCTTACAAGTACTTATATTAAAGGAATTATTTCATAACATATTAGGTTTTCTTAAGATTTATTGCTTATCATAAGATCATTTTATCTTCGGTGAACGTTATGATTTATGAACCTCATGTTTACACCAAACCAACATGTGCTTAATTTTGTATATGATGCTTTACCATCTACATCATTTTTTTTTTGTTGACTTTTACGTAAATATGTATTAAGGTTACTCGAAACTCGATAGTGATGAAAAATGATTCTACATTTATATGCAGCCCAAACTGGCTACGAAGACATCTATTTTAAAATCTCTTTTTTAATTGACCTTTTACCATCATTGAAAAATTTAATGAATATTGTTGGGAATGGTCCGTTCAAGATTCCTAAAAACATACATCATGATTCACGAAAGCGATGAAAAGATACCAAATCCGTTATGGCTACGATGACATTAAATTTGATACTAAGGATTTTATCCCTCCTTTTCATAGTATTTTTATGAAACTTCACAGAAATGGTCAACTCATAACATTTGATATATAATCTTGAAAATCTTGTTTCTGACTTCGTCATTTTTGAAACAGTACCAATGATTGTCAAACAATCCTCCTAGTTGTATTGTTGCTTTATAATCAGTCATTTACACGTGACGTGTAGTTATAATTTGTCTGCTTTCCGACTTTGGTTTGCGAGGGATTATCACTGTCATTTATGTTGACCCTGCCCTACTCTTTTAGATATAATTGTTTAAAACTATAAAAAAATTTATGGTCATTCAGGTCCGATACGTTCCGTTTTCCTGAACAGCCTGGATTCTGTAATAGAGGCTTTGGTGAAAAAGGGTGCAGATTTTGCCAGCAGACCGAAAACAAATACAAGTAAGATTACATAATAAGAGAAACAGAAAAATATTGAGTGCTACATTAATATTTAATGTATGTAATTTCATTAGAAACGAAATACGCATTCTCATATAGTTTTCAAAGAAGCATTGTAGTATGCAATGGATAATCAGCAAAATATTATTATATTATATAGTTGAGATTTTCACTCAAGGAGGAAAAGATATTGCTTTCGGTTCATATAGCGCTACCTGGAAATTCCAAAAGAAAGTAGCAGGGAAGGCATTGAGGTATGTGGTCATCCATGGAATAGATTTTTTTTAATAAACAGAAAGATTTATCTCACCTTAACATGGGGTCCGCCTTTGAACTCTGCATTTTGGTTGATGTTGTATTGATGGAAACGTTATGAGAGTGATATACACATGTACTTATAATCTACATAGTGACAAACTTAGTTATCCATGAATTAAACACTATCTTAGTATATGCCATAGTAATACTTATCGTTAATCCGGAAACGTTAGTTCTCTGCCAGTTTTTCCGGATTAACGATTTTTCCGGACTACTGGAAATGTACATGATTTGTCATGTGAGACAGTAAAAGAGAGATTGCAAAGATAGAGGTCCCAGGGTCGCAGTGAACGTCGGCACATTGAAGATAATCAGTGCTTCGTTGAGTCCGTTGTATGGATCGACAATCATGTGCCATACATACATGTGAAACGAGAAAATAGATTTAAATTAAGTTCTTAATGTTTCATTTCTATTAAAAACTTTTGCATAGATTAACGTAACGAAGTGAAATCTGCAAATACCTTGTCTCCTATGTGAACATGTACTGACTTATAAAAATTCAGTCATCGATAACAGTTAAGATTGCATTAGATTATACCCCGGAATGTTTTCATTAGATGGATAGGTGAGTAATATACCGCACTAGGATGTCGCGATAAATGTAGAATCGACGAATTAAACAATCAAAAGATGCTACAAAGCAGTAAAACGTCATGGCTTAATAAGTCAATTACAAAGTTAAATTTGCTAAACTGTGTTCGAGAGGTAGTAATTTGTTGGGATTCACGGATCGATTTTAACGTTATTTTGGACATCTGTTCCCTAAATTTTTTTACGGATACGGATCGCAGGTGTCTAGAGGGTCGGTACAAAATAAAATTGAAGAAATCTGTTCCCGTACTTTTTGTCCGGATAAGCGCTTTTCCTGGATAATTAGAGACCGGATTAATGGGACATCACTGTATATCTGACAACTTGAATATGTCATGAGTTTTTTTTATCTAATTTAACATTTGGGTAAAACACTGATCCATTGTCTACTGATAACAAAATATTTAACACAACATTTGATTGTATTGCTGTCATTTGAGGCCGGACAAGTCAGACATTTGATTATGACGTCACAAACATAACAATTGAAAGTCTACTAAACCACTTAGAAATTCTGTTGAGTGATATAAGACCCTAGGGCGTGTTTTATTGTATTTAATTATTTATTTATTTTATCTATTTATGTATGTATTTATTTATTTATTTATTATTTATTAATTTATTTATTTATTATTATTATTACTATTATGTTCGACTGTTCAAGTTTTCTGATTATGATAAAGAATTATATGTATTACACGATATTATATTGAAGGTATTACATGCAAGGTACACACTTGGAGAATATGATAAATGATGTTGGTGATAGAATTGTAGAGAGAATGGAAACAGAAAAAGAACCGTTCTTCGTCCGTGATTACATTAATAAACTTGTTATACATATGCTGTATAACATGTGCTTCAGTCGGAAGTAAGTACTTTGCTGTGATTTAAAAAAGATGAATGCTGTGTATGTGTGTGCTTCCGTGATTACAAAGAAAAATGAATTGTGATCAGTTAAAGGTTTCATGTTACATGTAACAAAATATAAATGGGATTTATCATAGTTTCATGGACTTTATCATTAATACAAACTTTTCTTATATTTAGTTTATTCATTTTATATTAGAACAGAATCGGAAAAAAGGGCTAAGAGCTTGCCTAAAGAAACTTGCAAGTAGAATGCAACATTCAAAATGCACTTTATAGTTAAGATTTTGGTTACTTGTTCCTTATTTGTCTCGTTTGACTGAGGCCAGTGCGACTTGGTTGGATGAAGTGCTTGGCTCGTGACAGATAGGTTCCGGCTTTGACTCCTGCAGTGGGTTCACCGTTGTTCTGTCTTTTGGATGAGACAGTGAAAACGAAGTGCCGTGTTACGGTAATCATGACATGTTGAAAATTCCTAGCTGCTTTTGGAGGTTCCGTAAATGTCTATGGATGGCTCAAGCAGATCCCGTCAATACGTGAAATAGTCGTGGAATGACCTAAAACAATAACCAATCAAATAATCAATCTAGTTTTTGAGTGAGTCATATGGTTTCCATATATTAGTAAACTTGGAAATTGTTTGTTTCAAAGGTTACTTAACAAGGAAATGGAATTCATTATAATGTATAATTTTTCATCTAAGAGAGAAATTTGCTTTATGGATTGTTATAAGTGTTGTTATATTTCATTGTTTTCTTTTTTGTAATCCATGCAGTATTTCAAATGGGGAATGTTAGCACAACTATAAGAATGTATATACTAATACTATATGTCTGCAACTTATCTTCAAATGGACAAGTAATGCCTCTACACTGTTGCTCAAGGCTGAAACTGCAAAATTCAAAATTATCTGTAAAGCAAGCTACACGTAATGACCAAAGTGGTCCTAAAAGATGAAGGAAAACCGCCCGAGGACAAATCAATGCATGAGGCAGACACATTTTGTTAAAGAATGTGAAAACAATTATCACAATAATTTTAAAGAGTATATTTGGTGCCAATACTAAGACTGGACTGGTGATATGTATATTTCAATATTATTTTTCATTACCTTCTAACTCTCCTTCATACCATACCCTTTGATCACTTGTGTAAGATTCAGTGTCTCTCAAATGCTTGATGAATGAACTTGTAAGATGGACGATGGACTAGACAATAAGAAATTCAATTCCTCTTGAATGATTTATATGTGTTTAATAGAAACTATGAGATTTTCTATTTCATAACTTATTCTATATTTTTATTTATATGATACAATAGGTGTGATCTAGACGCTGAAGATGTCAATGAAATTCTGAGATTAGATATTGAATTATTTGAAAAGTTTGGAAATGGCTTTCTGGAAGACTTAATTCCCTTTATGACCAAGGTCTACACCACAGAGCGTTATAGAAAGATTTTATCTACGATATCTAAACTCTTAGATTTTCTTGGAAAGGAACTAAAGAAACACAAGGAAACATTTGACACAAGTAAATGTTCTGCTAATAAATAACTCAATGTTTCATTATTCATTACCTTTTGTCTGGCGTATGCCTATCCTCTCATTATCTGTTGTCTGTAGTTTTTGTCCAGAAATTTTTCATAACTTGAACTGTTCCTTAAAATCATTGTATGGATTTTGATGTAAAATGTCCCCATTCAATTGTTAATGTTTTGGTGGGTTCAGGGTATGGCCAAATAGACCGCAAAAGAGTGTCTTGATATATACATGTGTGCATAGGATTTTGCTCAAAATGAGAAGGAATGATGTATTCATGGTCTCCTAAAAACCAAAAGAAAGAAAAAAAAAATTGACTTCACATGATTAAATTTTAACTTTATTTTTGTGTTTTTCTAAGGACAACAACCATTACATAGTATATATGTTTTCCTTTCATGTTTTAAAGTATCTCCGTCAGCTGTATTCGTAAACATAGGGACGCTGGATTTGTTGTCCAGTGTGGCAGTGTTACTCCTAAAAATAAATATGAAGACTTGTTCTTCGGAGTCATCATTGAATTTTTACCAAACTTAATCATGTTAATAGGAGTACTGAGAGACTTATAAATGGTGTTGATTTTTTGGTTTATATCAGCTCAGGAGCAGATCCTGGGTTTGGTTTATAGAGACAATCAGGGCACCTTTCTTTGAGAGTCTCCTGCTTCAGATTTCTTACAGAAGTTGAAAAGCTAAATGTGTCTGGGTATTTTAGAAGGGTGTGTAAATAAGTGTTCATTGTGTAATGATAATGTGACGACTTTAGAAGAAAATATAAATTTACACTTTATGTAGTAAAACATTAGATACTGTAAATTGCTTTATTTTCTTCAGTACCAATTTTCGTCAAATTGTAAAAAAGGCAATTTCGTCAGTACGTAAATTCGTCATTTGAGGACCCCGAGAACGTAAATTCGTCAATGGAAACTCTTCAAATGTTGACAGAATCGATGACTGTTTGGCTATGATTGCTCATAATTAAATAATCAAACAAAACGCTTGATATATATTACTAGTATGATATATAATTACCTTGCGGCTTTTAAACCAAGCGTGATTACATGTCATGGATAGCAATTATATCATTATAAACACACTGTTTGCGCATGTGATTTATGATTGATTGATTTTTGTTTAACGTCACACCACGAATATTTCACGTATATGGTGACGGCATCTGCCTGATGCGGGGTATACAAATTTTGATCTTTGCAACGGACCGACCCGAAGCAGTGAGAGATCTTTAACGTGCCATGCATACCACGACACGGGACCTCGGTTTTTACTGTCTCATCCGAAAGACAGGACACCGGCATGACCAGAGCGGGAATTGAACACCGGCCTCCCGATCAGGAGTCCAGCGCGCTACCACTAGGCCACGCCGGCTTCATGTCATTTATGAAATTTAATATATATTGTATATTATATACTCTCAATGTTGTAAAACAACCATGAGATGGAATAAAAACTTGAAACTTGTACTAGTATTCGATTGGTATTTAGTCAGTGCTTTGTGTTACCCAGTACCATAATGTTGCGTTGGCTTAAACCGGCAAATTTCAACTGCGCCCTCCGTCCACCCCAAGGCTGCCCGACCCCATTGAGATATTAAGTGAGACAGATTTGATGCGGGATGCAGAATCCACAACGGCAGCAAATGAAAATGCCGCTCCTGAAATGGAGAAGGGTAAGGAACGCAAAAGGGTACAATATTCCCATTATGATGATACTACCAGGGCGAAAATAGCGCGTTATGCAGTTGACAATGGGGTACCGAATGCTTCAAGAAAATTCAGCAAGGAGCTAGGTTTCGGTGTTTGCGTAGGCTCATGTTCTTTAAACGAGTAACCTTTTAATCTTTGTCACTTTCTTTGCTGTATTTCAATGTGATGCAATAAACGATGCAATAAAGATCAATCATGTCACTGAGCCTGTATGAAATAAGCCCCAGAACCACCTTTACTTGGTCAGCGGTATTTATATTCGTCAGTACGTAAATTCGTAAAAATTGAGGGCACTGACGAAAATGGCGAAAATTGGTACATTACGAATAATAACCAATTTACAGTATTATTATATATTTTGCCTGTAACGAACATTGTAGGAAAGGACAATGGTGAAAAGAATGATGTCACTAAGTACAGCCCGTTCATTAAAAGTTGTCATTTAACTTGATCAAATAGCCATGTTAGGTACGAAAAGATTAAGTATAATATTTGTCAGAATGATGGATGCATTTTGGGCTCCATAAGATTCGACAAAATTCTTCGATATAATATATAGATATTCATGAATTTAAGTACCCGAAATCCTCCATGCCTGCTGTTATTTTTGAGTCAGACTCATAGCGAGGTCAGTACAGGACGGGCGATTAGGAGTCAAAAGGTATCCTATTTTCACACACTGCTTTTACATGCATCGGAATGACTTAAACGGATGTGATAAGAAGTGTACTTGTATTTAGTTCTATTCCAAAAGATGTAGGTCTTGTCATTTTTGTACGTTTTGTATATTTTTCGGTACTTTTTCTCATTGTAATTTTATCTGAAGAATATGAATTGATTGTTAGATTGATTTTAAAACTTAAGATTTAAAAAGAAGGTTTACTATTTGCAGTTTGTACTTAGTTCCATAGTAGAAAAATTCTGATAAAACGTGAAAAAAAGTTCTGATTGCCCCTGATAATGTTATATGTTATATGCACGTTAGCGCACTATATCTTATAAATGCATCAGACATTGCAATTTATTCCTGCATGAAAACACAAAATAAGACACTTATTCTTTATATATAAGCTTTTAACGCCTAAATATCATACTGGAAACTTCCATTTCCCGTTTATTAACTGCATCATTAAATCATTTCGGAGGGAAGTTATGAATTGACAGAAACAGCCGGTGTCCCATGACAACGTAACGTTTATCCATAATGATATACTTTCGTCGAATGTCAAGCACTTCGACAAGTGCAAAATACGACTTTAATGACGTCACGCAAGGTTGGATATCGAACATTTTATTATGACGTCCTAAGGTTAACAATCAAAAGTCTGTGTTGAAAAGTGGGTCAAATATAGGACATTATGACGTCACCTATCAATGTACTTTATACAGAAATAAAATACATAGGTCTTGAAAGCTTTATCTCGGGCAAATACAGTGGTTGTGCATATATATTGCGATAATGACAAGTACAATCAGTCAAGAACAATAACGTTTCGTAAATATCAAAGTAGTGTTAAAAAGAAATAATGGATAATTATCAGTTTATATACCAGATTTCCATATTCCACAGTACATATAATTAGAAAAGAAAAAAGAGGAGTTACTGGCCAGTTATGTGGCAGAAGTCACCATGGAGCTATACAATACATGAATATAAATAATATACTAGCACATATAACACATTACAAAAACATCTTTCATAAAATTTTATTTTTACGTCCATCATTATAATGACTTTTAATTTTTAGGTAACATTCGTGATTATACAGATAGCATCTTACTAGCGAGAGAGGAGGCTGAAGCTGAGGAAAAAACAGAACAGGTGGAAATGTTGACAGATGAGCATATCATGCAGATTGTTTCCGATATTTTCTTCGGTACGTTTTAAGACGGATAAATGTTTTATGCTTCTTGTGTAAAATATAGGTATAGCATTAACAATATTGACGTCAAGTTGTAAACTGTCCGAAGCTGATGAACCTCTGTATATATGAACCCTTATATTATAATCGCTTAATCTTCTAGCTTTCGACTGACTAAAATCAAGCTCGTCTTCTTGTCTCTAAAGGAAGAGAGAAAAATTACTTACTCAGCCGTATGACGGAAGTCACCACGAAAATATACAGTATATAATGTAATGATACGAAGAAAACACATAAGGGCATCTTTAAAATATTTGATTATAGTGACGTTAAGATACTGGCTTAAAACGGTCATTTGATATGACAATAGTAAATCAAGTGTGATTAATCGGTTTACGGGCCCACCTTCCCACTCATCGCAACAGCAGAATAGTCAAAGGACACACATTTAAAAATATAAATATTCTTCCATATAGAGATCAAAGTAAACAATTGTCTCAAGTTGAGAGATCATAAAAATATATAAACATGTATGGTAATGCAGAAAAACATCATGATAAAAAAAAAAAATAAAGCGACATCAAAATGAGGAAACAGTGATCTGCAGGTCTGGAAACGAGCTTAGACCCTTGATCTGTAGGAGTTCCGACTAACAGTAAGAGGGGACGAGGTTCAGGACCATGTCCCCTCTGAAGGACACTTCAACAAGGCCCATACGTCCTGATTTCGATGACATATATAAAAATAGTATTATATAAATATATCTATATATGATCAGAGACATAGTCTACTTTCAGAGACTGAAAACTCATTATTAGCTATTAATAAATTACTGGCATATGGTGGACTACTACGTACCTTAATGTAAGCAAAGGTTTTCCTCTATATTGTTCAACATTGGATCTTCGCTTCAGACTGTGATAGCCATCTTATTACATGCTGATATGTTTCAGCGAAGTTAAAAAAAAAAAACATTAAAGAGCATACCGAATTATACAAAGAATTAATAATGTAATCTTATGTATATATGGTAAGGAGGGTATTGATATTTGCTTTCGTGTCTTTTAAGTAAGATTATCGGTATATAAATGATGTTTGGTGATGATGTATTTCTCAAGGGTTGTTACTTCCGATTTTGATTAGAAAAGTAGTAATCTTATATGTCGTACCTTTTATTTGCATTATGTAGAGACATTTCATTTTTGAGTCGGCTTCGGTGAAGCCGTAATCATTGCAATTACTTTCTTTTCAGGGGTTATAACTTTCACTACCGATATAGAGCTTACTACGCCGCTGAAAAATAAAGTGCCGAAAAATTACTGATGTTGTCTTAAAAATTCTTGATCAGCACAATGTACCTTTAGCTCAGTTAATTTAAGCTAAACATAAACTAGTTTCAATAACCCGAAAAAGGAGTTGCAATAATGTTTTCAAATTTCGCGTAATAATATGTAGTTGTGACTACTTTACGATGTGTTTACCACCGACACCGTCGGATGTACTCGATTGTGTAATTCTCCGGACAAAGCATTTGTCTTGATCTTGTATCGCTTGTTTTTATCGAGATATTTCAATTAAAGTTTTCCCCAACATGTTCTGGAACTTTAGTTTTTTTCACATATATGACAAATTTAAAGATCGATCTTCCGGCATTTCCTCTGATAATGAAAATGCATTATAAATATTTAGGTAAATGTTGTATGTTTCTAAATATAAATGATGTTAAAACATTATGAGAATCGTGAATAAGATGGTTATTTAATGTCCCACTTGAAGGAATGTCGTTCCTTGGCTCAGCTTCGACTCGTGACAACAATGTAGTAAAACTTGTTGCCATGAAGTTGTCGATTGCACCTTCATTTCGGATGCAAGCAATTGCAAACTCTTTGCCGTAAGATAGTATGAAGAGAGCAAATTTTATTAGCATTTTGTACATAGGTATAATGACGATGTAGTTGCAACAAAGACCTACTTTTTGCCCCCCCCCCGCCCCTTTCCTGAAATCCTGAATCCGCCACTAAAATGGTAAAATGATTACATACTTAAAATCAGCAAAGCCGACTCTCAGGACTTTTGAGTCCTTTGATTCAGTGTTTGAAATAGTTTCATAAATCAATTGGGGAAGTCAACGTGTGGTCTGAATAGTAGGAATCCAAAGCAGTAATATATTATTTAACGCCTTGTTAGTTGCCTTTCCTCTGGTCAACTACCCACTGTCCGCGCCACTCACTTTGTAAACCGAAAAATCTGGATTTTCACTTATTTATCTTTAAAATAGTTTTACAAAATCAGTATCAATCGACAGATCTTGTTTAGTCGTAACTATTGTTGTATGTTATATTTTTACGAAGAAGCATATAGGGAATTTTATAGATAGGGCGGTTTCTATGTTAATTTTGACGTGACGTCGCTGATGTTTAACATTGAGTCTATGGGAAACTTGCCGACGTCTCGTCAAAATTTAACATGGAAATCGCCCTATCTAAAATTCACTTTTTTCTATAAAATATGAACGCTTCTTCATATAAACATATAACATACACCAAAAGTTACGACTAAACAAGATCTTTCGAATGATTTTGCCTTTTTGAAATTATTCTGAAGATGAATAACTGAAAATCCAGATTTTCCAGTTTCCAGAGTGACAGTAAGATTCTCTATCTTTTACAGTGATATTAATTTGGGATATGTGTGTATAAAGTAAAGAAACCAACTTTGGGGGATGCAAAAATAATAATATAACTTCAGTTTACAAAAAACATTGTGGCAATGGTGCGGTTCGAACCTACGGAGTAAAAAATATCTAATCACTCGGCCATCGGGATAGACGGAAATACATGCGCTAAATCTTGCTATATACACTTGGCGCGGCGAAACCTAATTTGCATAACAAAAGGGTGCACAACATACATGTATTCTGCAGGTATCGGGTAGTTTCCAATCTCTGAAAGGAGTCTGTATTTCGGATTTATCTACACAGCTTAAAACCACACAAGCACGTTATAATGCTCGGGTGAACGGCGTGGTTGATAATTCTAATAGAGTTATATATCTTATTATGTATATTGTGAAAGTTATTATAATTTAGGTACATATATGGTTGTAAGTACTCAGTTCTCAGAATGTAAGGAGATAGCTAATAAAATCGAGCCTTAAAATAGGAGGTAAATGTCGCTCATATCTTCTTGGTCTAGATTCACATATTCGCAGTATTTACACTTTGAGATATATGCAACGACTGGCATATTTTGGCCACGCGTCGTTTCTACGTGTAAGCCATTGAAGACACTGCACTGTAACAATCAACAAGTGAGAACGCTTGTGCGACAGCGCAACTTTGTCAATATAAAATGTTGGAAATTATAACACTAAAATGCTCGAAAGAACATTATTAATATGCATCCAAAATAATTCATTCTTACAATTCAAACACACATTTTAAAGTAACTTATAAAATAAAATAATGACAATAACTAGCAATATCAACTTTTGAAAAAAATATTTGAACACCAGGATTAGTACTTTTATGAACAAGATGGCAGGGGCCAAAATACAAACATGATGTAGAAAGAAGTGGTTCTGCTTTTAACAACGATTTACCGAACAATATACATGTATGCCATCAACAGAGAAGATTAATGTGCTTAATTTGCTAAAAATTATGATTCGATTCGTAAAATTCAGTAATTAGATGGAAATAGTCTTGTGATCACTCATAGAAAAAAGTAACGTTAAAGTGGGACTGAAATGTTTATCATTGTTTATCATCGTCAAAAATATATCTTTATATCTTCTTAAATACTTTCAGCAATTTCAATTGTATAAGCCATAACCGCGAATACTATTTCATTTCAAAGTGTATAATACATTAGGAATTTGGAATGTTTTCAGTCATATATTTATAACAATTATCAAAATGTTACATTATGATTGAATTTTCAGGTGGTCTAGACAGTACCAGAATGACTTTGGATTGGTTTATTTCTTTTATGACGGAACATCAAGATATACAAAATAACTGTCATCAGGAGATAGACAACGCCATTGGTAAGTGAATATTACACGGAAGCCGCAAATTCAAATATATAGTTATAGGCCATGATAAAACTCACTTCGCTAGGGAAAATTCTGATTCCAAAAATAAATATACTGAAACAGATGTCATCCAGATGTTCAACTTTCTTATCGATGACATTTTTGTGGTGTTTGGAGGAAAGGTTTTTCGACAAATTGTCGGCATTCCAATGGGTACTAACTGTGCTCCGCTTCTGGCTGACATATTCCCTTACTCATACGAAGTTTAATTCATACAGTCTTTACTTTCGCAAGGAAGGAAACAATTGGCTCTTGGCTTCAATTTCACTTACAGATATATAGATGACTTGCTTTCAATTAATAATCCTTCATTCAAGGATTATCATAGTATCAACTAAGTGAACTGGTGGTCAAAGAAACTACAAAAAGTAGTAATTCTACTTCGTATTTAGATATTATGTTGTCTTTCGACATTAAAGGTCAATTGAACACCTCACTCTATGACAAACGTGACGGTTTTAATTTCGCTATCACAAACTTTCCTTTCATAAGTAGCAACATTCCATCATAGCTTGCATACGGCGTATTCATATGTCAGTTAATACGTTATTCCAGAGCATGTTCAAATTACTTTGTTCTGAGGGCTAGGCGACTTTCAGATAAGCTACTCAACCAGGGTTATATATGGGCTAGACTAACAACGTCACTGAGGAAGTTCTATGGTCGTGATGAGACTCTTATTACTCAATATGATATCTCGTTATCCAGACTTCTAAATGATATTCTGGACTGAAACCGACTCGAATCATTTTACACAGATTTGACACCTTCTATACTAGAGGGTTACCTACTTTTACTTATCCACATATAAATATGTATGGAATTTACATGATTTGTCGCCTTTTACTGGGTATATGCGACGGGTGTTGCTAGCAAGTAGGTGATGTTCACTCTCCCCGGGCACCTGATCTCACTCAATGTTAGGGGTTCACATATGCTCTTCAAGTAGACATTTTTCGTTATTTTCTACTTGGTTTTCATTTTCACTGATTTTGTATGTCCTCTAGTTTCATGATATACGGACTTACGGTTTGGATTTTATCCATCATTTTTACATCTGTGATCTATGCCACTAGTATACATAATATACTATGAAAACAAAAGTAACTAATGTTGTATCAGTATAGCATTCATAGCAAAGTGTTTCAGGGTGGAGAATTTGAATAATGAGGACCATAGAATATGCTTTGATTTACCCTATGATATGGCTATTTGACTATACATCGAAAACATCTCCATGAATGTCTATACACCATTGTTATAATATAAAAGTTGCTCATTTAGATATGTGTATATACAATCCATACCATTCCTAATATCATTCCTAATAAGATAATTAACCTAACTGTAATTATATCCTTCTTTGATAATTAAATATTGAAGATATCTTCTTTAGTTTGAGAAATTATATTTGTTTTTTGACACTGGATGTAAGGTACTTGTACCAAAGCTTTATAAATAGTATAAGAACTCCAAAATACTTCTAAAATACTTCTAAAACTCTTTGACGGACTCCGAGAACACCAAACTCCTATCCCTTCATGCTTGGGCTCAGTTTAAAATCCCTGTCCCTAATATGTCATCTGAATATCTAATGAAGCTCCGATCTAATATCCAGCAGCTTGGGACTAGCTATACTATATAAAGCGATCTGCGTTGTGATTAGTAATGAATTCGAGAAGAAGACGTCGGAGGGTGTTGAAAGATTCTTAGTCAAGGAATTTTGTGGAATCTCTGAAAATGTGAAGAATGTTAATAAGATAATTATTAACGCATTCGGAAACATATTTCAAGCATAACATGTACATACTCTAATCCACGAACATCACAGCTTCCAGTCATACACAGTAACTCCTTCTTCCCTAATACCCCCTCCAACTTATGTATAGGCAATATATAACGTCGTGCTATTGCGTATACATATAAGATACACATACAGCGACTTCTTTCACTGCACATAAAGCAATAATTCTGAACTTGCGTACACTGTGAGTCCTGTAATTTTTCCCTGAAGCCTTCAGTTATTGATAACACACTTAAACGAACATTGAATATCTTATTTATAATGAACACACCATACCTATATACCTTTTTACTTGTACTACAGCAAACATGTACAACATGCATATGATGACTTATTCACATATTCAATTCACGATTTATTCAATACGATCGTCGGTTATAAATGGTGTTATGGGAAAAAGGGACAAATAACAATTCATCTATGATTTCAGGATAAGATGAGGACCAGTCACCAACATAAAAGATTATGGAAATTATATCTATATAAAAGAAAAAAGAGGAGTGACTGGCTCAGTTATGTGGCAGAAGTCACCATGGAGCTATACAATATATGACTGAAATAGTAGTAGATTGTCCACCTTTATATAATGCCACTCGTCTAAAGCTCCTGGATATTAGGTCGGAACTTCATTACATACGCAAACGTCAAAATAGGGACTTGGATTTTAGATTATTTCTTAGGTATGACGGGTTTTGAGCTTAACAATTAAATCTGGCATGTCATAACAATGAATTCGAGGCAAGCATATTTGACATATTACTGTGTGATATTTCCGGAGTAAATGTAAGACTTGGACGGCATTTGAGATATCGCTGGTATTCAAGAGATCAGTGTTCGAGATATCCAGGTTTGAGTGAATCAGTATTTATCTGATACTAGTGGTAATCGATATTACTAAACCTTGTGATTGTTTGAAATGATGTTACATGATACAAAAAATATGGCGGTTTGCATTCTGTTGTAGAAATAGAGATTTGAATTTACAAGTTTGTTGATTTGAAAAAAAAACATCTCCGGATGGATAAACAGTACTTTATTTCTCCATAAGATGGCATATTACAATAATAATACAAAATACGAAAGTAACTAGTGCTAAGTGACTATGGCACAAAAAATGTACTACAGAAAACAAGAGCGTAACTAGGTCATTCAAAAATTCATTAAGGCCTCATTAAAAGTACCACTCTATGGCTGCTGATCTGGCTGCTTGTCTATGCATAAAATAAACTATTTTGGATGAATTTTTTCTTGATTTAGGACTTGCACAGCAACCAGCTGTAAGTGATAGGTCCAATTTGGCATACGTTGAAGCTTGTTTAATGGAAACAATGAGGCTGGGCTCAGTGTCTGCTTTAGGAATCCCCCATTGCACCACCTGTGATACCAGCGTTGGTAAGTGTTTTATCCACGGGAACAGTGATGCAGGTGGAACGAAATTGGAAACACATTTCAATTAAAGACAATGATAAACTTAATGTGTTCTTTATTGAAAGACATCATGGATCAATCAGAAATAAAGAGTAAGTTGTTTAAATCAGTTTTATTAGCTCACTTCAGCCGTAAGTTCAAGGAAGCTATTGTGACCACACCTCATTCAGGATGCAATCGTCCATTGTGACATCTGTATGTCCATTCAGCTTAAATATTTCATATTGTCGATTTCTTCTTCAAAATTGCTGAAGGGATATCATTGAATAGGAAAATGAGCTACTTCATGTCTCCTGCAAGTATTGAAACTTGCCAGATCCGTTGATTAATGGTTCTAAGGGAAGGCTGACTTAAACCAGTAACACTCTCCCCCTCCGCAACGAACGTATGCTCCGTAGATTAACAATCCATATGCACCAGAGTGAAGTCAAAGTCACAAGACGTGTTTTGTTCTTGGTTTCATATAGCAATGAAATTTATATTTCATATTTGTACTTTGGAAATTTGTATGTGGAATATTTTCATGTGTTTTCCTCCATTTCTTCATTAAGATAAAATTTGCCTATAATGCATTAAATTTGTATGTTTATTGTGACTTCACAGAAAAAAAAAGATACTGTAAGAAATAAGGATGCAAAATTAAGTTTTACTGATTTTTGACGACAAATAAGAAAATGGGTATACAATATATTAATAGAGTATTAAGCTTTGATTCACTACTTTTAGAACTTATTGAATGATTTTGATGTAATTAAATAGAAGAGATACATTACTAAAAGAAGTGTTATTTACTTTAGCTAAGTTCTTTCGGAAGTGGTTCTAGAATAGTGAGATTGGATCCAGAGGCTACTATCCTCTGACAAACCTCTTCGTCAGAAAAGATATATAAATTGACAAAGCAATTTCATCAGACCTTAAAGTGCATCTTAAGAAATCTTGTTGTCATTTATCCATTTAAATTGAAATTTTGGTGTCGTTTTACATCTGTGATCTGAATTGTACACAATTTGAATACAATAACAAATTTCAGATAATTTCTCAATTTTTATGATTAAAAAGGTAGGTTAGTATTACTGTATGTTGTATAAAATTTAATGAACTTCTTTTGAACAATTAGTGGGATTTTGATAAAACTTGACATAAAGTAAACAACAAAGAAATAACGAAGGTTTAATCATATCTCGATGTCCATGGAATAAAAGGACAATATCGACAATATGAAGTATATTGAGATGAATTAAGTATTGAAAGTCTCGGACTGAACCAGTGTATGATAGATGAATTAAGGAAAGTATTCTTTTGCAAGGAGAAAGTTTAGAAGGATTACATAGGATGAAACACTAAAGATTTGAGAGCGTGTTACAATGATGAGACGTTCTTTCAGTTCATTTAAAAAATCTTCTTACACACAAGTTTTTAGTGTGCTCAGTTGAGCGATATTAGTCTTATATTATATTATATTATGCCTCTTGTGTCTTTAATAAATACTAAATATTTCTGTTATGAAAAACCGAGTTGTAAGTTGTTTAAGAGACAAAGCACCGTTCACTTTTCAAACTGCCATCAAGGGTTAGTTCTTGTGGTCGAAAGGAAATTTCTTTTAGAATTATCATTTTTTGCATCCAGACCTGTACTTCATACGAGATGATAAAACCTCAGAAACAATATATATATATACAATATATATATATAATGGCATTGCTTCATTGTGCATTAGTTGCATGTATCACATTGAGAGTTCATAGATTATTGACTGCCATATACAAACAAAGAGAAAATGGACTTATTCTATATTAACAAGTGTATGTGTCAACAAAATATTTTAAATAAAAAGAAATCATATTGCATTTATGAAAGCATAAATACCGTGTAATTTAAATGTTCTTACCTTTTTTTCAAATTTCAGCTGGTTATAATATTCCAAAAGGCACCGCTGTATTCATCAATCATTGGGCGCTTCACAATGATCCTATTTACTGGAAAAATGTAGAAAAATTTGATCCTACCCGTTATCTTGACAAAGATGGGAACATAGACAAGAAACCTGAAAATTGGTTACCATTTTCAGCAGGACGAAGAGTTTGCTTAGGCGAACCTTTGGCCAAAGCAGAGCTTCTTCTAACAGCTACCAAGTTACTTCAACACTTTCACTTCAAAGCTCCTCCGGGTACCCAGTATGTTACCAAGGCAAAGTATTCTTTTGGTCTAGAGTTACCAGCTGATTACAAAGTTGTAATTGAGAAGCGCAAATAAGATGTACATGTACTTCTTCAACTTCATTTGTGTACCTCTCCAATTTCAATGGAAAAATGTTGGTCGCAGGGGAATAAAGTTTTAATAGGCCTTTTATGTGAATTTTTAAACAGTATCTGAACTGTTAGTTATTCTTTGCACTTGCCTATAAATATTTTGCTGACAATTATTGTTCATCATGTTTGTTTTAGAGTATAAAAAGTAGCATATTGTTAATTTATATCTGCCCGTCTTAAGACAGGGCGTATGTTATGGCGTTGTGCGTCCGGGATAAGCTTGTCCGGATTATTGCTTTTTCTCTAGGACCCAAGGGTGTGTCATGACCTTGACCCAAGGTCATAGGTCAAAGGTGAAGGTCACAAGATGCAAAGCGAGTAAAACCTTGTCCGGGCCATAACTTCTTCCCTTGGGCATGGGTTTCAATAATATTTCACAGAATTTTTACTTATCATCTAAGGGTGTGTCAAGACATTAACCCAAGGTCATAGGTCAAAGGTCATGGTCACAACATGCAAAGTGAGTAAGACCTTGTCCGGGCCATAACCTCTTGCCCTGTGCATGGATTTCAATAATATTTCACAGAATTGTTATTTAGGACCCAAAGGTGTGTCACGACTTTGTTCCAATGTCAAAGGTCAAGGTCACAACATGCAAAGTGAGTAAAACCTTGTCCAGGCCATTACCTCTTGCCCTCTTCGTGGATTTTAAAAATATTTCACAGAATTGTTACGTAGGTCCCAAAAGTGTGTCATGACTTTGACCCAAGGCCATAGGTCAAAGGTCAAGGTCACAACATGCAAAATGAGTAAAAACTTGTTCGGGCCATAACTTCTTCCCCTGTGCATGGATTTCGATAATATTTCACAGAATTGTTACTTAGCACCCAAGGATGTGTTATGACCTTGATTGTCAAAGGTCAAGGTCACAACATGCAAATGAATAAAACCTTGTTCGGGCCATAACTTCTTCCCCTGTACATGGATTTCAATAAATATAGAACATATATACCTTTGATATTAGTACACCATATGCGCATTTCGACAATAATATTTCACAAAATTGTTACTTAGGACCCAAGAGTGTATCAAGAACTTGACCCAAAGGTCATAGGTCAATGATCAAGGTCACATCATGCAAAATGAATAAAACTTTGTTACTATAATAAGATGCTATGGAGGTGCTATGTAACGTGATAACTCAAGTAAACCTCAGTTGTTTTTCATGAAACCTATACAGAATGCTGAAATAGTGTAGGGGAACCCACTTTTCAGTTTTGTACAAATTCCATTTCCTTGTTTTGGATTTCAGTTCTTCATAAAAGTATTACCAAAGAGACCCACGTTTGGGGATAATAAAACCATACGTTCACATTGATCCCGTCCAAAGTAAGCGACGGGCGTATTACGCCACGCTAGGCGTTGCTCTTGTTAAATATCTACTTTTGTTGTGTTAACACAGTTGGGGAGGACTTGATAAACAATTGCCTTGCTATTCACAATAACCCGGTTTAGTTATCAAATTGTGCCTCCTCGTTTAAGAGATCGATTCTCTTCTGCTTCTATGTCACGATATGATTAGGAAATGTTGAAATAATAAATATATACCATATATACCTTTTCATTTAGTGCACCATATGCGCATCTCTTCAGTGATGCTCGTGGCCGAATGACTGGAATTCTCAAAATATATAAAAATATGAAGATCAGTGTTGAAACCAAAATGACCGAAAAGTGAACCAAAGAATCTATCTAAGGAAAGAACTATGCATGAGGGAGATACTCCTTAGTTTTAGAGTGATTTACTTAATTTGATGACTGAAAATTTGAAGTATATATTTCATGTCAGTACAAAAGCACTGAAAACTAGACTTATGCTGCCCTCGGGAACTATCAGTCCACCAGCAGTGACACCGGCCTAGTGGTTATGATAAATATATAACATATATACCTTTTAATTTAGAAAGTAACGTGAAATCTAATCAACAAATCAAAAAACCAACATTGTATTTGCTTGTGAAATCCCTGAGCACCAATCATACATTACCAATGAGAGATGGACATCAAAATATGGTTTATTTGTGAAAAGAGAATGGAACTGGGAATGGGACTATTTAAATTTTGTTTGTTTTGTTTTATTTTGTATTTTTATATTCTATTATGATGTCTTGATTACTCAAAGCGTAAATCAATTTCTACTCTTTGAAGTTAACAAGGAGTATCTTATATTCCTAATCAAAGGTAAATTACATTTTTTATCACTGTAGATATGTTTCTATTGTGTTGTTGGTTTCTTGTTTTACACCACACCAATGTTATCGCGCTTCTATGGTGACGGCATCTGTCTGATGCATTACACAAAATTTTACACATTTGCAACTGACCAACCAAATGCAGTGAGGTATATTATACGTGATATGTCTACCGTAATACGGGACTTTGGGGGTTTTTACTGTCTCATACAAAGTACACTACCAGCCACTATTGCTACTTGAGCTCAGAATATCTCGGTCACCAGCCAAGCATCTAACCGTCTGAGATAGGCGGTCTCACATACTCTTTCTGAGTTGTGAAGCATAGTCCTGGTATGTGAATGTTTAGCTGTTTAAAACGATGAGTATAATCATTTAAACAATGTATGTGCATGATGATTATGTCACCAAGAATGCATGTAATATTTTCGAACTATGTAGATGGAGATGCAGTAAAGTTGGAACTGTCGGTGCTTTGAAGGTAATACAATTACTTTTCGGGCAACATCCTAGTTGTTCATCTGAAGTGATCATAAAATGACATTGTAGACAGTGTAACAGTAACGCCTAATCACTGGAGAGAGGACTTCTCATTCACAGTAATGAGTCAGTATAAGAAGACGGACAACAAGTGATATTCCAAAATGCACTTCAAAGAAAATTTTGATATTGGTTAAAAAATTTTTATACATCACAACAAGAGTATTGCACTTAAATGTTGACAACATCCGTCTGATGCAATACACTAAAATTAAGACACTTGCAACGAACCAACTCAAAACAGTGAGGGATATTTGACATAATATATGTACGTCTTTCTTGACACAGGACCTCGGTGTTCCTCTGTCTAAATAAAAGACATTCCACATGTTAACGAGCAACCGGTGGTCACTAAGGAATATCTCGGTCACAAGCCAAGCTCCTAACCTATTGGATTACCATGTCAATATCTAGACTGTGTAGATAGTGATTGCCGGTTAAACAATGTATATGCATGGGGTGGACGTAATAAACATGCATATGAACTGTTCGAATTATGTTAAAAACAAATAAAGAAGCAGTACTGCAATGCGCTGTCAGGGATTTGATGAAGCTTACTACATTATCTTTCGTACAGCATGTTTGTTGATTAATTGATGTCAGTCCATACATTGCACAATGACATTGTAGACTGGACCTATACACCTTATTACAGAAGAGGGTAGAGAAGGGTTCATTATCATTAACGAATCAGAATAAAGTGTTTTCGTTTTTGTTAAATGTAATAAGTAGAGAGAATTATGACAAGAATTGGAATCGGATTCGGACCTTCCACATAACGGGAAGATACCCAGCTTATTTAACAACTACATATAAAACAACACGATAACCAAGTTCACCACATCACAAAAGTGTGGATCGAATCCCCTTGGGATTGGTATATTTTCCAATACAAGCGACATAGCACCAGTAACTACTGTTTTTTTTTTTTTTTTTTTTTTTTTTTATTATTATTACAACATAAGAACAACTTCAATAAATAATAATAATAATAGTAATAATAATAATAATATTTTTGTAATGTCTTTTTCCGTGTATATTCTACTATTATCATTTTTGTGTACATGTCCTTGGTGATTTGTGTCATACAGCTTTGTCAAATGTCTTCAGTTTTCTCTTATATGTCGCTAGGGATGACTGGGCAATAAACCTCAACTAGGTAGTTGCTATTTCTGAATTATTATCCCTGCAAACGAAGTTTAGAAGGGGGTATACAGGAATCATCCTGTCCGTCTGTTCGTTTTGTAAAGAAGATCTGTGGCAAACTATAACAGTATAAGAAATAAAGCTTTCATACTCCTTAAACACATTCAATGTAACAAGTTCTACATTTTGATACCACGTCATTTGACCTAAAGACCTTGACCGTAAACATTGAACTTTAGCCATGGAATGATAACTTGGTAAAGAAGTTCTTTAAGTAGATTTCTCTTATAATGTTAGCAATATAGCTTTCAAATTTCACAAATTCGCCATGACAAGTACTGCATTTTGATAGCAAGATGTTTTACATAGTTCCTTTGACCTAGAATTTTGGCATTGTATTAATGATTTGCTTCATAAGCCATGTCAGCAGATTTCTCTTATAGTATAAGAGATGGACCTTTCAAATTTCACACAGATTCACCATAACAAGTTCTACTGTTTATTACCAAGTGGATTAACATAGTGTTCTAGAACTTTTGGTTGAGAAATCATAATTCTCTTATAATGTATGAGATAATGGTATCAAATTACATACATTATTGTAATATATGTATGTTATGGCTGTAGGATCAAAGATATTACACTGACGACGAGAATACAATGTGGGAAACAGTCAAAAGTGTTGTAGAGGACATTTATAATGGCAAAGATGGGAAGAATCGGCGAAATCCTGAAGGGAAAGAGGAATTTCAGTGTTACGTAGAGGGGTTAGAACAATTTTTCGCGGCAATTCAAATTACGAAGGAAAACCGTGTTCCTGTATTTCTAGCCTAAGTTAGTTCACGAACGTATGTGCTTCTTAGAAATCTTATAATCTCGGACCTACCAAGTACGAAAACCTATGATGAAATAAAAGATACTCTTACAATACTCTATAAACATAAACCTTTGGTCATAACTGAACGTTTCAAGTTTCATTCGTTAAAGCAAGCCGAGAGGGAAACCGTGTCTGAATACTTAGCTAGTCTCCAAAAACTGTCTGCTGAGTGTGATTTTGGCAATTTCTTAGATCAGGCAATAAGAGATTAAGATTTGTATGTGGACTAAACGATGAATTAATTCAGAAAAAGTTGCTGGCGGAGGCCGACTTGGAAAAAGGCAACCGAAATAGCCCTGGCCATTGAAATGGCGGCCAAGCAAACATGCGCGATGTCAAAACCAGAGGTACCAGTACATAGAATGGCCAAGCGTCATGCAAAGTTTAAAACAGGGGAACAATTTGATAAAGCGAAAGCAAGTCAAAGCTCAACGAAACTGTGTAACAGATATGGTGGAAAACATAACGAATGTAGGTTCAAATCCGAGAAGTGCTTCGAATGTCAGAAACTATAACGCTCATTTTTAGTACACTTCATATTGGAAGAAGAAAGAAGAAGAAGAAGTAGGACACATAGGGAACATGAGTCGGTCTAAAAGTAAACAGTGCAGAGCAGAAAAATCAGTATGTGGATTTTGAAGAGGAAGACTTGGGATTGTACAGATTATTTCTGTCACAGAAACCGTCTATAAAATTAAAAGACTATGGAGGTTGTAGTGTTCCTTTGCTGGGGGAAATACAGGTTCCTGTGGAATGTGGGAATGAGAAACACATACTACCGTTGGCTAAAGGAAACGAACCGTCTTTATTAGGAAGGGACTGGCTTAGTCAAGTACTTTGAGAGGTTGGTCTAACTATATTTCTGACGAGAATCTCTAGCCATATTTTCAACGTAGAGAGCAGTAGACATCAGCTGAACACGGATGTATGTTGTGGGGTCTTCGCGTGATTATTCCAACAATTTTCCAGGAACGTCTTTTTAATAATCTACATGATCAACATATTGGTATGTGTAGGATGAAAACATTTGTGTGTCAGGCTATGCGTAACTTACTTGTTACAACACCACTTCATTTGTGGAATTGGCCAAGTCGCATATGGCAACGTATGCACATTGACTTTGCCGAGAAAGACGAACTATATTTCTTAGTCATAGTGGATAGTCATTCAAAATGGATCGAAGTTTTCCATATGACAACTACAACTGCAGCCAAACAATTGAAATGTTGCGGTCATTGTTTGCGTCTTATGGTCTACTTGAAGAGATAGTATCCGATAATGGGCCTCAATTTACCTCGGGTGAATTTGAACGGAAGAGATGGAATAAGACACACCCTTACACCACCATACCACCCAGTATCTAATGGAGTCACTGAACGCTCAGTCCAAAACTTAAAACAAACCTTATTCAAAGAAGTTCTGGATGGAAAAGGACAATATCCCATTCAACATCGTTCGAGTGAAGTCTTACTGGAGTACCGATTAACTCCTCATACAACAACTGGAGTAACGCCGGCGGAACTATTTTTGAAGAGGCAGATTCGAACACAACTTACTTTGTTGAAACCAAATGTGGAGCAACGCGTAAGTAACAGGAAAGGCAAAAGAAGGAGCATGATAAAGGTCGTGTTAATAACCGTCCGCTTGTGCGAAATCAATCAGTGCGCTTCCTAAATTTCCGTGCTGGGTTAGAAATATGGGTTCAAGGCAAAAGAGAGAAGCAGTTGGGTCCGTTGACCTCTTAAGTGCGCGTTGGAGTGAATATCCATAATACTCATGTCGATCATATTTTGTCATATGGAGAGGAGGTATTTTCAAGTGATGGACCATCTGCGATTCCTTGTACCACGTGTATATCGTCAAATCCTGTCACTAGCTCGGTTCACAATCCAGTATCCGAGGCACCATCCGACAAACCACAAGAAGAACCACCGTCTGTGCCTTCACCGATTCCGAGAGCTCAAATAGATCCGAATATATCATTGCGATCTGCTTCTATCCTACCGTTTCATTATCCAGTTTAAATGGAGAGGATTCACAAAATAGCCCAGCTAAAGTGCGCCGGAATCCTGTTAAAAAGCGCCAAGTACCCGATCGCTTGGATCTCTAGACCGATTCAATGTGTTCTAGATTATTGTTTTAAAGATGGATAGTGCCAATCATCCATTGTGTTCTAGTCAACTACTAGTCAAAGTTTTGTGTAAGTGTTTCTGTCATTTTATTATATCATAATCAAAGTGTCGTTAGAATTTGTAGGCCAAATTTAAAGATATTTCTGTGTTGTGTTTATAACTTTATTATAACTATAATTGTCATTTAAAGTTGAACAAAACTAAAAAGGGAGAAGTGTAATATATGTGGTTACGGCTGTATGATGTCCTATTTTATACGTCCCCGTAAATGTTTGCATCGTAATAATTATGTTGGCTATAAATGAAACGTTTGTTGATTCGTCCCGCCATTTTTGGAAGCTGTTTTCTTTTGAATCCAAATTGGGTGCTAAACCCAAAGATATTTCAAATATGAATCATAAATTATTCATCATAACAACGCATGCACTTCATCCTATTCCAAACTTGTCGTCGCGAAGGTATCCCTCCAGTTCATCCAGTTTTTAAGATACTACTTATCAAGGAGTATCTTGCTGTTATCGTGTTCAAAGTTCAAAGTCAGATTTACATCCACCCAACTACAACCTTTGAAGAAATAGTGCGATGTCTATGTCAGTGTTTGTCTATTTTGGCTAGGACAGCTGATGATTTAATCGATACAGAGTCTTTCTTAAAGATAAACTTTGACCATAATATTCTGAATTCTTTTAGAAAGCGTCCCTTTACCCTTTATTTATAATCATCAGTTTATTCGCATGATTAACATTTGTGGTGACCAACATTCGTACGTCTAATCTTCGAATTTCCTCGTCTCTTCTCTTTTCTCTTAATTTTCACATTTTGAAAATGAAATGTTTTTATCGCACATTTCTTATAATAATAAAGATAAAACATTTCAAACTACAAATGTATAAGGATTTGTTTTATGAACTGATTTTTTATTCGTACGTTCTTTTACCCGAACTGCGGTCAAATCGGGGTGTCTAGGGATTACTTTACAGTTCTCATTGTAGTCCGAGATTCTCTGCCCTTCCCCCACTTTTGATATCGGCGGTTTGTGGGAGAGGGTCAGAGAGACTTTGTTCATCAAAAGTTGGAATTCCACAAACCGCCCAAATGGAGAAATGCGTCCGCTTTTTTCTCATTCATATTCATGAGCGAAACCACGTGACTTTCACGACACCGAAGAGTTCCATTACCGCAGAAATGTAAGCATGGGGAAGATAGATAGATTTCCACAAACTCGTTTGAGGGTGTCCCATTCGCATACGCCATAATTATGAATATGTAGATCTATATACAGATAAATATTCGGTGGAGAGGATAATTAGCAAAAGATTAAGTATATGTATCAATTTTACGGCATTAAATCACCGGAGAGGTCAGCATACAAAACGATCCAGTTCACTGTCGCTGTCACTTAGATTGAACAGAGCTGTTGTATTATGCGAATATAAAATGCACAAAATATGAATATTATGATAGTTATGTTCATTTAAAAATATTAACTACATTTTCTGATTCACAAAACTGTTTTAAAGATACATAATGTCTAATTTTATAAAATCAGAGGTACAATAAAATATATTCCTAAATTATTTTACTTATAAAAAGATAATAAGCTGCAGCGACCCCCAAGCCTAATAAGCCTTGGTTATACAGTTATTGCTGCAGCAAGTTAGAAATACGACCCTCAAATTTAACCTACTTACGTTCGTACGAGACCGGAGAATACGCACGTGACCTTAAAATTGTTCATTTGCATACTGAGTAAAACAACAATGGCGAAGATAAGAAATAGAAAAAGAAAAGAAATCGGCCTTCTGCACTAAGTGACTCGGAAAAGAAAAGAAAGAAAGAATGAATATGATGTAAAGCATGCGAGAAGTAGAATTTGTATCACATGCAATGCATACATTATGCACATGAATATTTCCGAGGTCGACCGAGATGAATAAAACTGATAAGGAAAACGTGGGTTATGCAGCGTATTTGTATGCGATAGCTGCATTTAATACTGATGGGCAGTCAAAAGATACTGTACTAAACAAATTTACGATGTTACTTTAATCACAATAGTAGAAGCTACAGGAGACCATATGTATCTTTAAATGAACTGAAAAGCGTTTTAAATGCTCCTGTCTTCATGACACGTATTCTTATATTTAGTATGGGGCTCCGACGGGGCTGCACGTATCACGCGTTTGTGTAAATGAATGTAATATGAAATAAAATGAAAATAAAATGAAAATCCCTTGATTTCCTTGTTGCAGTTCAAAATTAACAGGACGCCCGTTGTCTATGGAAAATATGTTCTTTATTTAAATATCGCTTATACGAAACTACTCTGTCGGCACGCCGTAAATTTCTAAGTAGAGTTGAAAAATTGCATTTTTACACATATTTAGATGTAATTCGTTGAAAATTTATTCAATATTCCATAATAATGTTGGTTGTTACAGATTATTGGTATCTGGAAAAAAAATGGATCCACCCATGGCACTTTGCATATATCATTTGGAAACATCATTGGGCCAAAATGTCAGAATTTCGAAAAATCTCCAATATCTATATAGGTTTTACGGTACTCTTCGCCTCGAAATTTCAGTTTTAATTCGCCGGAGTTATATTTGACCTACAAATAAGCTTTTAACATCATTTTGATCGTACTGGTGTAAAGGAAACATTTCTACCATGGCAAAAAATGTAATTAATGTATTCGTTTTTCACCGATTTTCTTATTATTTCCTTATATATTCCTATATATAGCATATTAGAATAGAGAATTCCAATATGGCGGGTATGCAAATTAGTAAAACGGACGCATTTCTCCATATCAGCCAAACTGCTCGGCGATTTGTGGTGCCAAATCTGGATTTTTACTTGTAATTATGTGGCAGAACCTCCCCCCCCCCCCCCCCCCCCCCCCCCCCCGCCCCTTTCCCTCTTTGCCATTGAATCACATGATGGGATAACCTTATGAACAGGTTTCTCTGTGCACTACCTTATTTTCATTAACATAACTCATTTCAATCAGCTTCAAACAAAATCAAAATGAAGACGAGGTGTCCTTATAGTGTGATACATATAGATCTCTACTCACAACAAGATGTCAGTAGGTGTATCTTTCAGGACCTCAGGTCTTTTGATTCAGTGGCGGATCCAGAATTTCCGAAAAGGGGGCCAAAATGGGTATTAGCCAAACTTCTCAGCCATTTTTGGTGCAAAATCTGGATTTTTACTAGTAAATATGTGACCAAAAGGGGGAGGCCCGCCCGCCCCCCCCCCCCCCCTCTAAATCCGCCACTGTGATTATTTATATATTCATTCGTTTATATTTATTTATTAATTGATTTACCTATTTTATTTATTTATTTCTCTTTTTATCTATTTAATCATTTATTTATTATTGTTGTTGTTGTTGCTATGCATCATGAGAAATTAGGCCTACAGGAAAAGCTTTGAAGCCAAACATCTCGTCTCAAAATACACATTTACAATTTTTATGATATTTATATAAATATGTATCATTAGAACTCTCTCTCTCTCTCTCTCTCTCTCTCTGTGAACAGCGATTATACCTGTACGTCAAATACAATGATCCAGCAAGGCCATTGAATCGCAATTGTGAAAAAATGTAATATCGATCTACATTTTAACCTTTAACACCATCGCAGCAGACATTTGCACGTAAAGAGCTCATACGTGAGGTAAATATACTTACTTATCTAGCAGGTCTGCAATATTTATCACTTATTTCATTTTTTATGCATTTTTCTTATAAAGAGATCTATATTTGCATGTTTTACTTGACGAAGATGTGAGGGAGCAAAACTAGAAAATGAAGATCTATCTATGAAGTATCGGTTTTAAATGCTCACTTAGTGGATCAAGATGCAGGATACAAAGTTCGTCCATTTTCATTCTTCAGCAGTTTATGGTTTTGACCTTACTAAATACGATATATACTATAGGGCGCATGGAGAAATGTACGCTTGGATTTTCTTCTTGGAGCATGTATATATTCAAGATTACATATGTCTTTTTCTAACTTTCAAATTTTGACAAGTTTTAAGGTGAGCCCTGTTGAATCTATTTCTGACGACTTTCGATCCTCGCCATAGTGTTTAAAACACTCAAGCGATCTAAGTATGCGTTACAATGAATACGGTCGCTTGAGTATTGATTATTATTTGACATATATATAGTGAAGTTTGAATAAGGTCGCCCAAATATTAGATCTATTTATATCAGCAGTATGCAACAACTCGTCCATTTCCGTACGCAAATACGACTCGTACGTACTACGTAGTCAGCCATTGGGACTACTTCCAGTTGTTATGTAAACACACATGGCCATGATCAACATGCCTGTCATGTTTGCACTGAAATAGGCAATTATGCTTATTGCCTGCTATTGTTTATATTTGTTTCTCTCGTAATGGGCGAACTAGTATGAATTTTTCATGTCGGAGTCTACACACGTGCACTGCAGGTTAAATGTCACTTCGAATTTCCCCTGATTCGTTTCCAATGCTCTAACATTTAAAATAAAAATGTAAAATTTGCTACGATTACTGAATTACCGTTACGATTGTATAATATTCATCAAAACGGGTATTACATTTCATACTGAACTTCTCATATTCTAAATTACAAAAACAATCCTATGAACTGTTTTCGGCTCATTTCGCAAAGTGCTCCTACGATGAACGCCGAAGAATTGAAGCGATTTGGTATATATCACTGCGCCGTGGGGCTTCCGAGTCTATTTTTGTAAAAATGGCGACGGTGTTCCGATTGATATCGGAGGCATTGCTGAATAATGTTCCTAGACTGGAGTTACCTGTTCTTGCTTGCTATCGCTGCGCGAAGATATTTTAAGATCTAGACAGGCATCGCCAGTCTATAATGTTCCTTACTACGCACAGGGCCGTAGGTAGCATTTCGTTTCGCACTGTGATGAAATCGTTTTATGATCGGCCAAGTAACACCCCCCCCCCCCCCCCCCCCCCCCACACACACACACACACACCCTTTCCAGTTCCTACGGGCATGACGTTGCAGATCCAAATGCCTTTGCATATATCTTTTCTCACATACCTATTAGCAAACCGTGAGCTTGACCAGTGACAACACCGACTCTGACTTCATTGTATGAGGTCGAGTAATTATGTGTATGACACATTACATACAATGCACTTGTGCAAAATAGAAATTTAGAGATGGTGAATAAATGTGTAAGTAACTGTGTGGGTTATGTAGTTTACACCACTTGAACATTGTGAATTTAGAAGTATATTGCCATTTGCATAATTCATTTAGAGTATAAATATTCATACTCTTTTGTCAATGTCATTTCAAAGAAAGAAAAAAATATGTTCTAGTCATATGCAGAATTATAGCAAACGAAGCACACGCTTAACTACAATTCGAATACTAGCAAAGGCAATCGACCTCATTTCAATGTTCTCAGCATCAAGTCAGTGGCGGATTTAGAAGGGTGGGGCGGGACTTTCGGTCACATATTTACAAGTAAAACTCCAGATTTTGCATCAAAAATGACAGTGAAGTTGGGCTAATACCCATTTGCCCCCCCCCCCCCCCCCTTTTCGGAAGTCCTGGATCCACCACTGCAAGTACCACTCAAAGTACTGTAAATACCAAATTTTGCATTCTTTTGTAATATCGGTTGATCTTCCCATCCATACAATTTACACATTATATGATAAGAATAATTTCGAAATGCTACTTTTCCTGATTAAATTGAGCTCTGTTGTCATAGCCTTTGACAAAAAGTTTACTCATTATCCGCTCAGTCATGTGTCCGTCCGTGTGTGTGTGTTTCCGTCTATTAACCATCTATTGTCATTGTATCTCCTTTCAGTGAATAAGTGGATGTTGTATAAAATTTAAACGTGTGACGTAATTTAGTTTTTGCTGACCAAAACATAATGTCTTTAGGGCCTGTCTGTTTGTATTACAATATAGCAATAATTGATTTGAGAACTCGCGAAACAAATGAATTTACTTATGATTTCTTATAGTTTTCTACACTGCCATGTATCTATCTTAGTAACACAAGCTCCTGGACATGTGTTTAGACGCTAAGACGAGATCCATGATCCATGATTACATAGTGAAAATACAATATACCACAGTCCCTATGACTACACACATGCAGCCACAAGCATTAACCTTTATCAAACGTTCAAATAAATTTTAATGAAGAATGGTTTAATTCTGTTTATCAGTAGAATAAAACTAAATAAAATCTAAATCCCAGTTATTAATTCATTGATGAACAGAAGAATATGAATTTTTGACTTAAGTATATTCTCAGTTTATGGCGCCGGACCCTGAACTTTTAAGGCTCATCAGAGTTATTTCAGTATAAACTTCAAAGTTTTTCTTGTGCCTTCAGAGTTTTGCAGACTTTTTTTCATGGTATTTCATGGTAGACTTCAGAGTTTTCAGTGCCATTAAGGTTTTGCAGAGTTTTTACATGGTGATCAGAGTTTTTCAGTGTAGATTTTAGAACTCTGTGGTGTTTTCAGGACCATTAGGGGATTTTAATGCTTTATATGATTGACTTCAGTGTTTTTCAGAGTTTATCAGAAGGGGATTCTCGGGGTTTAACTGCTCACTAATGTAATTTTCTAGAATAGATTTTGAAATGATACAATTTGTTTTAGAATTTAGAAATAAAAAACGCCAGGATTGCAATATTCATTGTTAAATCTTATTTTCTATCTGTTTATTGTTATTATTTTTATTGTCTAGAATAGAATTGGTAATGCAAAATGTTAGTTTCTTATTTTTAATTGCATGGAAAGGTATTTGCAATGTTAAATGAAATTTTCTACAATTTAAATGCCAGAAATGGAATTTTAAATGTCAAAACTTTTTTTTAGTATCCCGAGGGTGTCCTCACCCCAATTTTCATTCTTCTATACTGATCCGATATATATATATATATATATATATATATATATATATATATATATATATATATATATATATATATATATATATATATATATATATATATATATACTTCAAATTACTGTTGAAAATTTCGTAAATTATTCTAAATCTAAGGAACACCTCCGTAATATATAGCTCTGTCCTCAGGCTGGTTCTTTGGTTCTTACCTCTGTGTCAAGTTAGTGATGAGTTAACTCTACAATATTTATACTTTCGATTTACGCAGATTAGACCTTGAGGATCACGGAGGAGACATAAGTTGTCAAAATGCGCATACTGTGCACCAGATTGCTACAAGTATAGATGTTCTGATATTGAATTATATATATTTTAAACCTATTTGCTGGTATTTTTAAAGCTGTCTATTCAATATTTAGTATTTAATTGCACGGAATGGAGAGCAATGTAATAAAAATGCAGATCATGTTCTCTCGTTGGAGAAACGTTTCTCCAACGAGAGAACAAGATCTGCATTTTAATGAGATTGGAATGGAGAGTTACTTTTACCTCTTCACTTGATGTTAGTTCTTACCTCTTCTGTCAGTTTTGATTATTATTTCTTCTGTCAGTGCTCATCTTACCTCTTCTCCTTAATTGTTTTCATCGTCCAGGTGCGATTACCCTAAAACAGAATACAAAATGGCTATCGTAGACATGTTTCTGCAATTAGTCCATGTACAGACAATATTAGTGGGTATTGCTGGAGGACTTATAGCTTATGTGATATACGACAGAATGAAGTACAACTTTCCACCTGGACCTTGGTGTATCCCACTGATTGGCAACTACGAAAGTAAGAATCTGTCTTTTCAATTTTTAAAATAAGTATAAAAAAGTATGTTAGTCTTGGGTTTCAAGTGTAAAATTGTAGTGATAAGTTATTACATAACTTTCCGCATTTTGTCTTAATCACTTTTACCTGACTTTGCGTAAATATAGCTAATGAAACTTCATTCCCTTAAGGTTTTGAAAGAGCAATCGTGGGAACTATTCTCAATATTTTATATCACTGCTCGGATATCTTTCGGGCTGCACTGCAGGTCTAAATGGAAGTTTTCTGATGTGAGGTGAGGAAGAGTTGAAGCACAGACGTTGATTATACGTCTCTGGTTAAAGCGATATATCCCAGAAAACCTTGTTTAACATTTATTAATATCAACATCAACATTATTACAATGAATAGTTGAGGGATCGTTAGATCCAATGATGCGGCACTAGACTTAACTTTAAATCCTATGAGAACCAGTGTTCGATTCCCGTTATCGTCTCGAATTTTCCTAAGGCGATCTCCGCCCCTATCTGGTGATCTCCGCCCCTATCTGCCCTTTGGATGAAGTTTAAACCGAGCCCACGAATAACTGTCTACGACAAGTAAAAGATCCGTCATTGCTTGGGGGGGGGGGGGGGGGGGTGTGGGTTTGCATAAGGCATAAGACAAAATTTTAAGCGATGTACCAAGCAGGCATCACCCCATAAAACTGCAATAATTCTTGAGAGGAATAAAACAGCAATAGAACTAAAACAAGAACAATCGATTTTTAAAATCTATTCAATATTTTGGGGTTTTTTTTTTAAGTCTTTGGTATATTTAAATATGATGTCGTGATTACATTTTACAGTTTACACATCATCCGCAATGCATAGAGATGCTGCAAAGCTCGGACCAGTTGTAACAGTAAATTTTGGTGAGTATATGCCGTTTGATAGCCACAGAAGTTTAGGCTACCACTGTGCAGAAAATTTGGATATATCTAAATACATGTATACTTTATCATGGAGTTAAAAATATCATCGTATACATTATATTAGAATTTCATACTTTTTTATGCAGTTTACTTTAGTGTACAGGAGTCCCTTGGATGAAAATCAGAAATCAAAAAGTTTTCGGTGAATGAATGATACGAGTTATTAAAATGAAATTTCGTGAATGTGTATAAATCAAACAAAGCTCGATTTCTTCTTAGTTGACTCCATGCAAGAGCTTTTGCTTTGGAAGAATAACTGCATTCTGTAAAGATTTCAGTCGTTACAAGTATTTACAATTCAACTGTTGTTACAATCGATGCCTTTCAACATGTGTATTGACCTTTTAATACTTTTTATACACAGTTTCTATCTTGAAATTAAGCGACGAACATCATTTTACACGTAGGTGTTGCTATTGTTTGTATGTTTGATGAATGTTTTCGTATAGTGATGTCATATTTCTGGCTGCCTGTGTTTATTTAGGTCCATATCGTACTGTATTCCTGAATAACCTGGACTCGGTAATAGAAGCGTTGGTAAAGAAAGGTGCAGATTTTGCCAGCAGACCCATATTGAATTCAAGTATGATTGCAGTAATGCATTTGAAAATAATTCATGTGAAAATAATTATGCCAATAGCATATTTGGTACCATGGATTGTATTGTGATAATATTCGTTCATTCATGTCCATATAACTGTCATGATAGAAATGTATGTGCTATCCCTTTGTTGTCGGAAATGTTTAAATATTCTGGTTTTATATTTAATAGTTGAAATTTTGTCGCAAGGAGGAAAAGACATTGCTTTTGGTCGATATACAGCTACCTGGAAATTCCAGAAAAAAATTGCCGGGAAGGCATTGAGGTAAGAAATTCATGAAATGATAAATGACTACAATCGTGGGTTCTTTTAATCATTCTTATCATGAAATCATTAATCATGAAAAGTAAGGTTTACTTTATTATCTTTTTCACTGAGATAATACGACTACGTTTACACTTATTTATTTCTATTATTTAACTAAATATCATTATATGTATTTAATTCATATGCAAGGAATATTAATGAAAAATTGGACAGATGGAAAATGTATTCTTTCTTTATGTTATAATATGATATAATATTACGCATTGTTAATATAAATAATCTTGTATTGAAATCAGTTTATCTGCCTGTCTGTCATTTATGTGTGTTTAGACAATAGGCGTCTTTGTCTTAACATAAGGAGTAAGTGTACCAGGTTTGATACTCTTAGCCCAAACAGTTTGGTCTGTATCCTGCCAACAAGGTCAGGCATACGGACAGACGGACGATGCCTTATCATAATACGTCCCATCAAAGACGGGCGTATAACAAGACATTGTAAAGAATATGGCTGTAGAACTTGAGACTCATCAATGTCACCTGTTGTAGAAATGAGAATATAATAATCTTCTATTTCAGGTATTACATGCAGGGTACACGCTTGGAGAATATGATTAATGATGTAGGAGACAGGGTTATTGAAAGAATGGAAACTGAAAAAGAACCCTTTGTTGCACGTGAATACACCAATAAACTTGTAATTCACATGTTGTATAACATGTGCTTCAATCGAGCGTAAGAACACTATTTCCTCATAAATAAACAGAGCATAATTTCATCTAAGCAAAAGAATATCATGACGCATGTGTCAATTGATTACTTTCATTATACAATAAACATTTACACACACACAATTACTTTATTACATTATGTAACACTTACATGTAGTAACATCCCGATTTATTAATTTAGGTGTGATCTAGACGCCGAAGACGTAAATGAGGTTTTGAGGTTAGACCTAGACATAATAGAGAAATTTGGCAATGGGTTTTTCGAAGACTTGTTTCCCCTTATGACCAAAGTGTACACCACACAGCGGTATAAAGATTGTATATCTACAATCAATAAGGCACTAGGATATCTGGAAAAGGAATTACAACAGCACAAAGAAACATTTGACTCAAGTAAATAAAAATCTACATTTGAAACAAACTTTACTGTCTCAATCTTGCATCTGAGAAACGTCATAATAACTATTTGACAATTAGGTCCCATACATTATACAAAGCTAAAGACGGTTTAAGTTCTATATATCATCTCTAAAGTAATTGGATATAATGATTATTTCTTTCAGATTTTTTTTATTTTCCAATTGAATTTAACTACCTAAACCTGTAAATCTTTAACTATTGTCATTTATTGCTGTCAATGAATTATTATTTTTTAATGACAATAGTTTTATTAAAAACTGGCAATGTATAAGTAAAGTTCAGACAAATTGATAGTAGTCGGATTAAAATATTTGTTTTAGATATTTAGTAGAAATTTAATTCCTTAGATATTGATGAATATATATACAACCTTTACCTTTCAGGTAACATACGTGACTATACAGATAGTATCTTGCTGGCGAGAGAGGAGGCTGAAGCTGAAGAAAAGACAGAACAGGTGTTGACAGATGAGCATGTCTTGCAAATTGTTTCCGATATTTTATTTGGTATGTTTAACAATTGCATGATACTTTATCGTGATTAATTTCGAAATTTGAAAATTGGGAAAGGTATGATACAATGTAATTTAAATAAGATGTATAATGCATATACCTGTACATGTATACTCTCCCATATTACATAGCCACCTCCAATTTTTACATAAATTTTGCGATATTTTGGAGGAGTATATATTTCACTTAGATCGATTACAATTATCTAACAAAAGATGGAAGAGTGACCTTTCATTACCTTTGGCATTAGTCATAACTTGTTACTTGTTGTCTTGTTACTGGATACTATATAAAAATCTCAACTTGTGCTCTGGTCATCAAACATGGATAACAAAGATTAATGGCTCCCTATCTCCTTTCCGAAATTCTTTCTTTGTTTTCATTTCATCTGATTTTAAACAAAAATAACACCTTTGGTAAAACTGTACGATTACTTTCTATTAACAAGAGTTTTCAGAAGGCAACAAACTTGCCGATGGCAACCAAATTGAAATTGAAAGTGAAGAAAGAGAGGATGCCATGATTACGTCTCAGAAAAGTATATTATTGTGAATGTCACAATACCTGTCAAACGTACTAAAAGTTGTTGTTGGAAAACTACACTGCATTAATAATTTTAGCTGGCCTTGACACCTCAAGAATGACCTTGGATTGGTTTATAAGTTACATGACAGAACATCAAGATATTCAGGCTAAGTGTCATGAGGAGATCGACAAAGCCATAGGTAAATATCTATATTTATGTCTGTAATACTTATATATACATTGTTGAGTATGTTTTTGTACAACAAAGTATTTGAAAAACACTCTGATATGGCAATTTCATAAGCCGCAGGATGTTATCATGAGGGAATATCTACTCATAATTGATATTTTAATTAACACATAAAATAAAGTATATTGCGCCTTATTGGACAGCATCCAATGTTTGTTGTCATTTGTGTTAAAACACGCAAGTGCATTTATAAAAATCAGAGTACGTACGTGCTGAATAACACAGGTCTAATTTGACATTTATCTTAATTAAACTTCAAAGAGACTACATTTTTTCAACATGTGTTGAAGCAGCATGATCGATTACCAGAATCAGAGAGTTTTATGATGGAATTTTCATAATCCAGATATATATCCCGATCACTTGCTGGGGTCTCAGAGTTCTTAACAAATAGATATTCTATATTAAATTCCTCTTTTCACACACCTTCTATCAGGATTACAACGCCCACCAAGTGTCGAGGATCGATCCAGTCTACCTTACACTGAAGCTTGTCTTATGGAGACGATGAGATTGGGCTCGGTTGCCGGGTTAGGGGTCCCACATCTTACTCTCTGTGATACCAGTGTTGGTAAGTAATTACAATATAAGATTTACAATGTACATATAAAACATGCTACACTCTACATTTGCATTTATGTTCTCTATATCATAGGAAACTTTTTAAAGAAATATCTGCTCTTACAGTATGTTTAATTATTCCAAAAGGGGACAAAATACTGTTTTCACTTACAAACATTCACATTTTTAAACTACTGAAAGTAATTGTAAGAAATATACATGTATACTTGTATTAATTTTAAGTACTAAATATGCCTTTTTTGACAACTTATGTTCCTTCGGTGATGCTCAAGGTGGAAACGGTGGAAATCAAAAGATTCTGATATTTGATGAATAAACTTGCCAAACTGATCTGAAATTGAATTTGAGGTGATGTCTGGATCTCATGTTTCATAATGTTTAACAGTATGCTCCATCGCTATTAATGTACAACACAAACAACACAAGATGAAATGGACTGTTACTAGAAAGAACGTGACAAACAGGTGCAAAGATATAACAGTGATTTATTCAAACCCGTGGCAGGAACTTAAGTCACTACGTCTTACCCAGTGAATTTGATCATATTTTTTAAGGTATGAAATAATCATCACTGAGATATTTTGTTAAATTTGTAGCTGGCTATCACATTCCGAAGGATACTACTGTATTCGTCAACCATTGGGCTCTTCACAATGATCCAATATACTGGAAAGATGTAGAGAAGTTTGATCCTACCAGGTATCTCGACAAAGATGGAAATATGGACAAGAAACCTGAAAACTGGTTACCATTTTCAGCTGGTCGAAGAGTTTGCTTAGGAGAAACTGTGGCCAGGGCAGAACTTCTTCTTTTCGTTACAAAGCTATTGCAGAACTTCCGTTTCAAAGCTCCACCTGGTGTCCAATACGTTACGAAAGCAAAGGCTGTTTTTGGTTCTGAAGAACCAGTTAGTTACAAAGTAGTGGTTGAGAAACGGAAGTAGAATGTAGGTTTTTAATTTGATTTGTTGCTGCATAGTGATAGAAGTAATGAATATGTAACACTATATACAATACATTGTAACACTATATACAATACATTGTAACAATTGTATACAATAAATTGTAATTCTTCTGGTGTGCTCATAATGTGTATAATGTTTTACTATTATTTTGTGACCTCACATAGGGATGGTTTATTTGTAAAATCGTTTCAGCTTAATTTTATATGTGTAACTTCCGCTTCATTGATTATACATACTTAGTCATCTATTAAACACAGATTCCATAATCTTCCTGATCTTCCAGATGTTAAAGAATATGTTTATCTGTTATCCATATATATGTGTAATTGTATCTCTGTTGTCTGTGTGTGTTACATGTATGTACGCACGTACCTATGCTCAGTCATGTTATACGAAATTTGTATTTTTCTGAATCATTCTAAGTAAAAAGTTTCTTTATTCAGGATTCAAACATTTACAATTGTTCATTGGCAAAGCATGGTCCTGTTCTGTGCAGAAAGGAAAAAATATTTATATAACAGAAAGCATAACTGAAAAGGGCAGCATCATCAAGGAATTAGATAATATTACCACAAAAAATCATTTTATAACAATATAACATATTACACATTTATATGGACGCTGATCCATGCTTTCTTCCCGTTGTTAGTTGACTGCAAACTCTTCTTTTTATTTCAATTTGTCTTCAAGAAATGGACTTCATTATCATTGTGGGCTTTACTCACACACAGATGTTATTCATATACTATATATTCACCATTAATTCATCTTGTCAACCTGTGTCATTACCATTACCCACATTTGTAATATAAATTAAACTCAAAATCCGCAAATAAAGATATTTTTGATCAATAACATCAAAATATTTTATAACATTTTTAACACGAAGTTTAGGATATGAAATCATGTTAAAGACTCAAGTATTTCTAGTACATTGGTCGTTACGTTGAATAAATTGAAAACAAAGTACCTGATAATATTATCCAACCCATATCCTACGCAGTTCATATATGTTAACAAATTACTACAAAGGTCACATTTTGCGGAGGTAATGCAAAGCTTGCACAAATATTTATGTACGAGTATTATTTTGAAATGACACCTAGAGTAAAACATGAAGGAAATCGCACAAAAAAGTAAAAATGTTTAAATGTATTATTATTTTATTATTATTATCATTATTATTATTATTATCATCATTATCATCATCATCATCATCATCATCATCATTATTTTATAATATTTATGATACAATGAAAATGAATTCCCCAATATCAATATTTATAATATTTTTTTATGTCATTTATAACCACAAAAAGTAACAATGCTCGAAAATCTTCTGGTGCAATTATAGGGGGTCACCTGTAATTGAACAGAAGACCCCAGCTGAAAAGAAACGTGGTGCAGAATTTAGTCAAGAGAGTGAAATGAGAAGACGAGGAGTGAGAGGTGTAAACGTATCACACATATCTTCTTTAGAAAGTTGTTGCCTACTCTTAGCTCTACCTAAATTATCATAAAGCATTAAAGACGTGTTGAATATGCTAAAACAACGAGGTCAGCAATTGCCAATAAGAAACATTGGTGTCATCGATTTATATCGTAACCTTTGTCATACGACAGATATTGTGCAATATGTGTTTAAAATTCCTTATTTACACATATTTAAGTCTTTTTTCGTGTGTGTGTGTGTGGTAAGCTTTTACAAATGTATACTTGATTCAGTCTCACAAAAGTAGTGTATCTGATAACAGATTTTGCAAAATTTCAACACAGTGGATAAAGTATCGAGCATAGCCGTGAGCCCCCTTTGTTACTCTTTAAAACCCGGAGTGACCCAGTATTGTTATAATACAGTTTAAGCATTATAAATGTTTTAAGCTTTGGTAAAACACATTACTTAATAAACTGTGGTATATTCAACAAGTCCATACGAATCTATCATGGCTAATTTATATGCCAGCTGTGGTTGGTATCAATGTACCTATTGACCCTGACTGGAGTCGTGTAAGCGTTTGGCTACCCTTAGTCCTGCTCGGGATGAAAAATCACAGACGTTTGAGTGGATATATTTGGCAGGTATATCTTTCTGATTGAAATGTTATTCAAGGACTATCAATAGACGAGTAACAATACTGAAATTACATGTAATTTAATGGGTCAGTATTTTCCATATCATGGTTATATTTTTTTCGGCGAGTACATCTTCTGCGGACTGAGATGTTCAAACAAGGCAAATTTTGAAAATGAGAAGCACGATGCGGTGTAGTTTTTCATAGAAACTTCACAATTCATTAACATGTAGCCCAATGGAAACCGACTTCTAATTTGATAGCTGTTGTCTCCCTCAAATGACTTAAAACCGACGAAACCCACACAAGATTTCGAACTCGGGACTTTTCAGTCTTGAATAATACATCTTTATTTCACATGTAGCACACATACGCAGATAGAAAATTTGAAAAGGTAAATGAATTATGATAAGCAGGCGCGTAGGAAGCAATTCAACAAGGGGGGAGGGGGTTTGTAAACTTGAAACAAAATTTGCAATATGATGTCACTGTTTTAAGCCGCTTTTTGAGCCGAGGAATCTTGCTTGAATCCCATAGAGCTAGACACTGACCATAAACGGTTCTGCAGTCTGTCATGCCTACTATTATCCAATATTCAGTCTGAAACGGGGGAAAGGGGGGGGGGGTATTTCAGCCTTGAAAATGGTCAAATATAACCTTGCTTTGGTAAAAAAAATCCGACCAAAAGGGGTCGCAACCACATCCCCTCAAAATCCGCCAATGCTGACAGTTGATAAACTCATTTTCACCTCTCAAACATGGATAATCGGTGTTCATGGCCTGTCATTTCAACTTGGAGGTACCAAGAGGAACTGGAAATAGCGCCTATGTTTGCATGAGTAAATGTTTTTCCGGCCCCCGAACATTTTTTTATCTTTGCATGATGAAAATGACTTGTGGTAATACCGTTCAGAAAGAGAAGAACAAATATATGCATACTGCTGCAATTCAACTACAATTGCATGCTAAGAAGAATTTAATGAGAACAATTTAGTAAAATATATAATAACAATGACTATGATCAGCCAAAACAGTGCCCCCCCCCCCTCCCGTCCCTTCTGTCATGTTAAGGACATTATGTAGTACAAATCTTGTGCACATAGCAAAAGAAATATAGTCATTTCTGTTTCTAAGGACTGTTAATTCTAATCGAGTTAATGCTACAGGCAATCGCCCCTTTGCATCACATTCGTCTCCGCCTGTGTACCTTTCCATATCCCACAAGGTCACACCATTCAGACTGTTTACATCAATATGCAGATTCAACGAGGTCGTCAATTCACATTATGAACCCTTGGTGTCTTCGATCAGTATTTTACCCTTCAACTGACATAACTGTATCAGACTGCTTATAATACACTGGAGAATGTTGTCCACAGTTTACTGAGAGGTATATTTACTAAGAAGTTTTTACACAGGTAAATTACTCATTTCTACATATGTACTAAATCTCTATTGATATGCAGTCTCTCAGAGTTGGTTTTAAATCTGACAGAGTTCACGAAAATATGATACAGGATGTATAGCTCGTAGGTAGATTGGTTGGTTGGTTGATTGGTGTTTTATGTCGCTTTCAACAATTTTTCAGTTATATCGCGACATGGAAGCAGGAGGTAACCAACTTCTTGATCATAGTGGCGCAACCCGAGAATCGAACTCGGATCGTCGGCAACGCAAGCCAAGCGCTTAACCACTATACCAAGCCTGCCCCTCGTAGGTAGATGAAGGATCGTTAGTCTGAACATTCATCACATACGACCTCCGAAATATCACATGGAGCAGGTTGGCTTGATGATCTTAACCCCACACCAGGGTTATGTCGTCCAGAGAGAGAGAGAGAGCCGGAGAGACAGCACTTCCGAGGGGGCTGCCCTCCAGAACAGTGACCAGGGTTTTGCCTCAACCAATATGGAAACGCATAAAGGCGGCCCCAAGTCCCCGGCCGTGAAAGTGCACCCACATCATGGGACCTTTGAGTACGCCATTAGTTAATTGGTTAGTGTGATTCTGAAGGATGTCACTAGAGGCCGGGAACCGGCGAAATTCGCCGACAATTCTAGCTGTCAGCGATGACTACTTTTTCTCTTATAACAAGAATATAAACTGGAGAAAATTCAGAGTTCGAAATTAAAGTATGTCTGAGTTAGTGGCTAAAAATGTTAGTCGAGAACTAACTTTAGAGATTTCTCACAGCATCGGCATGATCAGTACAGTCATATTCTTTCCGGAAATCCCCTAAAGCTATTTTAGTAACATTTGTTGAAAAGCGCCATTCTCCCCAGAGTTATCGCCCCTTACTCTCACTTTTATATACTTTCTGCTTTGAATTATGTAATGTCATCGACTTTTTGATGCATAATATTTATGTGCAACAATATTATGTGCCAAAATCGCTGTCACAATGTTAACAAAACTAGTAAAAGGAGTCTTTATCTTTAAGAATAGTTAAGAATGTGAGTAAATTAGTACTGAAAATAAAGTTTTCAACTATTGAAATTTAATGCCAGGAAAGTGCTAGGAGGCAGGTGTTTATACCATTTATTCCAGAGTTTTTAGGACCTTTCGGGAAGTGGCAGTCTTCTATATCTCTTCATAGTTTTATCTGGGTTTTATTACGTATATCGTAGTGTATATGTGGTACAGTATGAATTAAAATGTCCTGTCCCATATATCTCGAAATGTCATTTTATACATATAATGTTTCGTGTACAAAATGTCCGTCATCGATCTTGATTATATTATATTGGTCATCATTTGAATGTATCAACCCAATTTAGAGCACTGAAACCTGATACTATACTCACATTCCCTTCGATTACATGCATAGTAATTTTCATAACATAACTAAGAAACAATATGATACTATGAAACAATAATTCTGTTGCAATTATGCAACGTTTCTCCTAAAATGTAGCTAAAAAGTATAAATTCGTAAAGAATACCATTCATTGTCCGGTATTCAAAATTTAGTTAAAAACTGCAAATTTGATGGTGATGATTTCAAAGAGAACAAATGGTAATCCAAAACGAGGTGTTCGGAAGGAGAAAGCTTCTCCTGTTAGTATGCTGCACACGTCGCAAATACTCCATAAAAATCTCCCATGTTCAGTGGCAAAGGCATGTAGGTAGTTTGTCAGATCGGTTAAAGAACGTCACTGGGTACGGTCTTGTTCCAGAATATAATATAATATTTTGGACAAGGAAACTTCATTAACTCCTATATTATGTTGTATCGACCTAGGCCTCTTACGTAGAGTATAATGTGAGAAATTAAAACATCATAAGCGGGTAAGGAGGGGATGTTGTTACTCAAAATTCAGTAGTTTGATCATTGTATAACTGAAAAAAAATCAGAAGTGACTACAGGTGATCGGGAGAAGAGAAATAAGCCTTGAGGACTCTCGATCCTCTTGTGACGTCATAACTATTATTCCGTAAAAAGGAGGGGCGGAAGAAATAAAACTTTGTCGATTTGTCTTCGTGAAAAGTAGCAAATATATCATAGTAGTAACAAAAATGTAAAACTATAGCTCTTAAGCATATTTCTGATTTATTATATCTTACCAGATCATATGGCTTAATCACATCAATTTTGTGTCAAAATAAGAGCGCGGTGTTCTATTAATATCATGTCCTACAATTGACTGATACTGCCAAATAATAAAGCATATCTAAAGCATACCACTGCTAGACATATCCATGTGATTCTTGTCATACGAATGAATCAAGTCGCATTTTCTCTCTTTTCCAGCTACGAGTATCCTACAACATACGACAAAATGGCCATCGTAGACATGTTTCTTCAATTGGTTAACATTCAAACTGTATTAGTGGGTATTGCTGGAGGACTGATAGCATATCTGATATACGACAGAATGAAGTACAACTTTCCACCTGGACCCTGGTGTATTCCGCTTATCGGCAATTACAAGAGTAAGAAATGTCATGCAGACACATAGGGACCAGAGGGTAGGATGTGGGAGGGGAAGGGGGCTGAGGGCCCTTCTCAATTTTTGCCGATCGTGGACAATTTTTTATCACGTTAGCCGGTTAGGAAACGAAACGAAATTTGGGATTTGACGCCTTCGCTTTTGAAATGTTTCCTACGGTCCTGTCATGAAATATTTATGAACCCTACATTTTCATGGTTATACTCATATAAACATCAGAAAAGATATGGTCATTTGACGTGAAAGGTTGTCTCGTTTTGTGACCATATTTTGATATTGATTTTACCAAACATTGAAGTCTTAATGATATTAAATCATTATCGTTGAAAATAGAGTAATAATGTATGAACGAATAACAAGACATGGGTTTTGTTCTCAACCACTAATGATGATTAATACAAGTTACTTCGCATGGGTTATACCCCTTGGTATATATTTTCAATTTCTAAGAAAAAATCTTTTTTTCCATCTTTTGGTTTTCTATGATTATTGGCTAAAGCGAGAAAATAATTCAGAATCCATTGGTGTATCCTCCTCAAGTGAAATCAACCATTGGTGTATCCTCCTCAAGTGAAATCAACCATTGGTGTATCCTCCTCAAGTGAAATCAACCATTGGTGTATCCTCCTCAAGTGAAATCAACCATTGGTGTATCCTCCTCAAGTGAAATCAATGCTGATGATCATATATTATAATGATTCAGAATATTCCATTGGTGTATCCTTCTCAAGTGAAATCAAATGCTAATAACCATATATTATATTGATATTAGCATTATGTGACCGAAAATTTGCATTATCATTTATGATAAAACCATAAACGATAAAAGTCGTACACCATATATCATTCGGAATGTTAAGGGCCCCTTTTCATCAAAGAATTGGGCATGGCATTATATAAGATTTGACACGGACGCCTGTAGCTGACAAACCCCATTCTATGTGTCCACAAATTTCCAAGTAAAACGATTTCTGTGTACATTATATTAAGAACATGTATATTAAGGCCAAGTGGTCTAAAATAAAAATGTGTAGACATCAAGCGTTTCTTGTTATTAATTTCTTCATTATTTCTCTTCGGGGGATTTCTTATCAATGCAATGTATGATTTGCATTTGTTCTGAATTTAGATTTTACCTCTCATTTTCATTTTTTAGCCAACAGTTGAATAGAGCTTCTTTTTTAACAACGCCACTTTTTCGTCATTCGTCCAACGTTTGTCGGTACACTTTTTACATCTCGAAGTGAATACAGGGCCAGGCTTGTTCAAATTATATTACAGATATGTTCGATACCTGTAAACTCAGTGATTAATAAATTAATTAACCAACATTCATGCGTTTATTTCTGTAGGAAAATCGGTTGATTTGAAATTCTAATCACAATTTGCATTGCAGCTATACGTTCTTGGTATTTATTATAATGCATATGAGTATTTCCAGTTTACACATCTTCTACGATGCACAGAGAAGTTGCAAAGATGGGACCAGTGGTAACAATTAATTTTGGTAAGTTTCGTTCCTTCATAAGTTAATCAAATAAATGGCAAAAATACAAATTTAAAGAAACGTTTTCAATTTGTTGAAATAATCAGCTCAGAGAAAAGACATTTATGCGATCAAAGTAAACAAGAAAATAATAAATTTATGAATGATATGATTACTTGAGACATGTTTTGCTGCTCAAAATTAAATCAAAATCAACTTATCATAATCACTATCACACTGACATGTCGGCAGAATTGCTGACATTCAGCAGATTCAGTTTGTCTGTGTTCATTGTAGTCGTTATTACTCTTGAATGGGAGCAAATTAACCTTCCCCCATATTACCAGCTTGTGATATTTCGTCAGTACAATCACTTAGATTACGATTTATTTTGGTATCTAGCTTCAATATGACAATGGCTCATACAGAAAATTTCTCATTTTAATTTTTATCTCATAAATGACTGATACGAAATTGTCAAAATTGTTTAAGGGTTTACTCTGAGGTTATATTTGGGTCTGTTCAAAGGAACTTTTATATCAAATTTATTAAAGATTCTTCTGAAAGACCGTACATCAGTTACAGTTTTTATCGCAGGATTCCTACCTATATTATGTAGTATCAAATTGTTTTAATGGAATGAATGATACACTACCAGGCGGGGCGTCATTCTTACACAAGCTCAGTTGGAGAAATGTCGAATTCTCCGTAATGATAAGCACAATTTAGAATGTTCATCTGACATACATGTACTGGTCGGAAAGATAAATCCGAACGATTTTCTAGATTGTTGGATAATAAATCCATAAGTATGCAAACAAATTTTATGAAATATATATATATATATATATATATATATATATATATATACATATATATATATATATATATATATATATATATATATATATATATATATATATATATATATATATATATATATATATATATATATATATGCATGTATGTATGTATATATATGTCCAATATGTAAAATTAACGTCGAAGACGAATTTCATTTCATGCTTAAATATCCCGCCTATTCGACTTTGAGAATAAATTTTTTTCTATCATCCCCCCTCTGTCTTCAAATTAACTCAACTGCTGAGTTCCCAAAATTCTTTGCGGGTCCTTTTCAATTACTTTGCACCGATCTCTTCGTTAACCAATATCGATATATCGATCTATTCGCGCTTCATATAATAAATTAGAGGATAAACGTACTGTGTTTGATTGTTTCCGACAGGTATACCGTGGTTCGTTTATACACATTCTAATTCACTGTAACACAAACATCGTTTTTCTTTTTGAAATTGCTCCCAAATTCCTCTTTGCTAAGGGACAAATAGCGCCATGTTTAAAATTCTTCCGAGAAACGAATCGGTATTTAGTGCACCAACATAAGAAGTTTCTTCATTTTCATATTCTTAAAGTTTTATGATTGAATAATGAATCACAAATTGATTGATACATGGTTGACTAGACATCGCATCGTAAACAGCTGAACAGGCAGTTTTGCTGCGGCGGGGCGAGATGAAATGACATGCTGGAAAGCATGTTACATGGTGGTACGTCTTAATGACATGTACGTTGTCAATTTTGTTGGTTCAACTTGATTGTAATAACTATACGTGAATGGTAGAATTTGCAAATCGTCCTTGATATGAGACTTAAGATGGACCTTAAGAGCACTGAACGGAGTTGTTACAGACAGGACTTTTGATAGATGGAGTGAGAAGCAATGTGGACAAAGAGTAGGTACAATGTAGTAATACATTTGAGAACGGTATATCGTGGTTATACATGTCTGAACGCTAATGTGTGGACCATTCATAATTGTCAAAACAAAACAAGTGAATTAGAATATTTTTAAACAATTTGGTTATTGATATAATTATAAGTATAATTCACGAAAGAAAAAGAAAACAAAACAAAATAAAACTATGTGTATTGCTTTGCAATAGAATGATCAATGAATTGTCATTGAAAAATCTTCTTATAAATAGCGAGAAGTATGAATGAGATGTCATCAGATGCTGTGAAATCTGATTTCTACATTTTAGTGGTATTTGGACGACAAGTGTTTCAACAAACTGTTGGCGTTTCACTGGTCTCTACCATTCCTTGTTGAAGTATTACTTTAATAATATGAAGTGGTTTTCGTGTATGCTCTCTAAAAGAAGGAACTGCCATTTTCTTTATTTTCATTAACCAAACATACAGTTATATAGATTTACTTTCAATAAGTAATCTTATATTCATGAATTACATTGGCATCATACATTCAAGTGAACTGAAAATCGAATAGACGGCAAAGAGCACCAATTTAATTTCGCATTTGGAGAGCATGTTATCTTACGACATTATCAAACATGACGATCTCAATGCGCAAGATCGTGATTTATGATTGGCCCTTTTGATTCGTACTTTTATATGCCCAATTCTTTTGTTCTGTGGTGGGGCAAAATTCTGCCCAAATTTAGAAAAGTAGATTTTGTAGGTGACTAAATGCAAAAAAAAAAAAATGAACGAAGTGGGTATTTGCGATCTTGCGTATTCAAGCATAACAAACTTTTCTATGAATAGCAATATCTTATCATCGCCTGCCTATGACATACTCAAAATTATTTGCAAGACATTACTCTGAGCAATATTTAATTAGACTCCTTAGCTTGAGATTTGTAAGTTGTATACCAACAACGTTGAGGAAATTCTATAGCAGATATAGTAGAGAACAAACCTATTACAAGCATTCGATATAAAACTCTTCTATACATTGTATCCACCTTATTTGACGATTTCTAATGCATGTAAGTAATAAGCCCAACTCAGAAGCAGAAGGTGATTACTCTTTCCGAGCACCTCATCGCACTGCCGTTCAGAATTTACCTTTGTAGGTTCTATCGGGGTTGTTTTTAATGTGTTTCAGCTTTGATCGATTTTGTATGCCCTTCAATCTCATCATTTTTAGTTGTTATACCCATCACTGTACCAGTTTAGTTTAAATCTCATAGATAAGGTATCTTTAAAACATGTAGAGTATACATGTATGTACACAGCAGTATTGTGCGCCAACTCTGGTCATAATCGTCTGATATCTTACCGTTATTTTTTTCAGGTCCGTACCGTACCGTTTTCCTGAACAGTCTAGATTCCGTAATAGAAGCTCTAGTTAAAAAGGGTGCAGATTTCGCCAGCAGACCCAAAGTAAACTCATGTAAATATGTAATTCATATTTTTCATACATTTAATATTTCACACATAGGTGATTTTATTCGTAGAACTTTCAAATTAAGTCATGATTTTTGACCTAGTGAACTTGACCCAGGATTTTGACCTACTTTTAATTTTGACTTTGGCTATATTTCGTGAATCAATTAGGGTCGGTCTTTGTTACTTCACACATAGGTTTGATATGATGAGTACTTTGACTTGATACCATGACTTTTGAACTTGAACTTATTTCGAAATTGCTTTGGAATTCGGCCATATCATCTTTAGCGGTTTCTTGCTTTTGCCATGCCATACTTTTAATAAGATGTTTTATATATATACATGAATATAAATAAATAAATAAATATTCATAATATATATATATATATATATATATATATATATATATATATATATATATATATATATATATATATTCAGTTGAAACTTTTACACAAGGAAAAGACATTGTCTTTAGTCCCTACACAGCTACTTGGAAATTCCAGAAGAAAGTTGCAGGGAAAGCATTGAGGTACAGCATTTTTACATTGAAATGAAAATGATTAATAAATAAGACTACTGATATTAGGAATAGTATAAACTATTTTTAGTATAACTATATATATATATATATATATATATATATATATATATATATATATATATATATATATATATATATATATAGAGTGAGAGAGAGAGAGAGAGTGTGTGTGTGTGTGTGTGTGTGTGTGTGTGTGTGTGTGTGTGTGTGTGTGTGTGTGTGTGTGTGTGTGTGTGTGTGTGTGTGTGTGTGTGTGTGTTAGAAATACGTTTAATTCCAATTCAGTACACTTTGTTGTACTTTCAACAAAGCTTTACCTACATAGTGTTCATATTGTGTTTTATTTATCTACTCATTTTTTTAATTTCTCTCTGATATTGAAGGTATTGGATGAATGTTTTCTAAAATGTCTTATTAACTTGGTATATGATCAATTCACCGTCTGTCTTGGCATAAATTAATATCACAGAACACAGTAAGTTGTTATAAAATGCATGATACTGTATCCAATAAAACCTTGTAGATATTCTAATTAATAAATCAGGGGAAAATATCACTGAAAGTTTTGGCGATGACGTACTATGGTGATTATCATTATCTTGCATTGATTTTCATCACTGAAGTCATGAAAGAGTTCTGAGTTACTGCACTGTGAAAGTATTATTTCTTTTGAATTATTAGTATAATACATGCACTATTTGACAAGTTAGTCTTCCCCAATTGTCTGTGATTTGGTACTGATCCGACGTATTATTTCCTTTTACTATGGGTGGTGAAAATGTTTTGGAAGACGCTAAAGAAAACGTTGAGTTTCATTAAGGTCTGTGGTTGTTGAAATGTCTGAATGCATTATTTCAGGTATTACATGCAGGGTTCGCACTTAGAGAATATGATTAATGATATAGGAGACAGAGTAATAGAGAGAATGGAAACAGAGAAAGAAGCGTTCTTCGCCCGTGACTACATCAATCAACTTGTTATTCATATGCTGTATAACATGTGCTTCAATCGGAAGTAAGAAGTGTATTATTCTATACGGAATAGCAATACTGAACTGTCACTGAAAATATTAATATCAGTTTTGAACATTGGGCTATAAGCTTAGGTCATGGACACGAACAAATGGTACATTTTCTTTCCTATAAGTACATATCATTTAAATGTAGTCATTTATACAAAGGCTTCCTTTTTAGGAAGATTAACCATTTTATATATCGGTCAAAAGTCAAATACAAACAATACAAATATTGTTTAGTTTACCTCCTACATTAATGCCCAAGAATAAAACAATAACAACAACTTTGAATTTCATTCTTTAACTTTAATTCATGAATCTTCACATGCAAAGAAACGAGGGGTTGCATGATGCCTCAATGACACCCGACTTAATAGATCAAAGACTAAATCTATCAGTAATTGAGACTTTTGCAATTTATTTTACACTGAACTGTAAACGTATTGACTTCAATTATTTCACTAGATGTAATCTAGATGCTGAAGACGTGAATGAATTAATGAGGTTAGACCTTGAACTGATAGAAAACTTTGGCAATGGGTTTTTCGAAGATTTGTTCCCCATTATGACCAAAGTGTACACCACAAAGCGGTATCGAGAAGTCATTAACATAATACATAAAGTGCTAGATCATCTGAGAAAGGAAACGCAACAGCACAAAGAGACCTTCGACCCGAGTAAGTGTTGCAGGAAACATAACGGACACTCATCGAGAATAGTATTTAACTACATCAAACTCACTTTACAAATGCATTTAAGTATGTTTATGTCCCTTTTATGTTAGATGTTAAAATTTATTTTTAAAAATCAGTCCACGGCTTTTCGGCAGTTATCAAGTGCTATTATTTTATAGTCATTACACAAAATTAGTTTACAAGTAATTTCATTCGAATTTTACAGTCGTACATATGCAAGCTACGGTGTTATCTTATTTAATATCTCTATGTATTCGAGATGAAAGATGTTAAATGATTATCCGATCACACTGACTAATTAAAACTTCAAACGATTGTCTGCTTATAAAGTCACGTAAAATATATAGCACAAAATAGGAATCTGATTCTGAGAAATGAATTAACTCTTACACTACTGCAATAATGTCACAGGTAACATTCGGGACTACACTGATAGTATCTTACTGGCTAGAGAGGAGGCTCAGGCTGAAAAAAAGACAGAACAAGTGGAAATGTTGACAGATGATCATATCTTGCAAATTGTGTCTAACATCTTGTTTGGTATGTTCTGAAATGTTTTATGCTTAAGGATTCCTCCTGTGTATTTTATCTAAATTTGGAAATATTTCTTTTCAACAGTATGTATCCAATGGAATTTCCCATCCTAATTTTTACGGTGATCTCGTATATAAACTAAGGAAAGTAAAAGGCTCCGATAACGTTATTTTATCATGTACTAAAATAGTCAAACGTCTTCTAAATAGACAATATGACATTGAGATCATCAAAAAGACTATAGTTCTTGTATTTGGCCCCTCTACAGCCTTATGCAGACTTTTACTTGAACGTTGCACGCTGACTAACAGGACGGTGGGGACTATATGACGGGCCTTGTCCAAACCTCTTTCAGAGGAGACATGGTCCTGAACCTCGTCCCCTCTGACTGTTAGTCGGGACTCCTACAGATCTAGGGTCTTAGCTCGCTTTCAGACTGGCAGAGCACGGTTTATCATGTTGATGTCGCATATATTTTTATATCATTATGTGTTTTACAATACCTTGTTTATATTTTTATGACCTCTCAATATGCGATACCAGTTGACCCTTGTTCTTTACATAGAGGATTATTTATAAATTTGTAAGTGTGCGTCTTTTGTGTGTTCTGCTGTTACGGTGAGAGGGAAGGTGGGCCCGTAAACCGGTTAACCACACCGTTTGTTTGGCTTTTGTCAAATTAAATGACCGTCCTAAGTCGATATCGTAATTGCACTACAATCAAATATTTTTGTAATGTGTTATATGTGCTAGTATATTATTTATATTCATGTATTGTACAGCTCCATGGTGACTTCTGCCACATAACTGAGCCAGTAACTCCTCTTTTTTCTTGTAAAAGGAGACCACAGGTTAAGATATTCTATGGTGTTTTTGTCATGTACTTGACTTAAATCTCATTCAATATGTATGAGAACAATACAATTTAATTCAAATGGGCGCATGCTGTGCATTTCTAATACCCGATTTATTAATCTTTGATATGGATATTTACCAGACATTTGTGCCTAAATATTAATCAAACATTTATATACATTCATGATGTATTGTCGATAAGAAATGAAAATTAAACACTTTGGGACCAGTAGTACATTCTGCAAAGGAAAGTTCGGTTATCTGTCAGTTTAGTTGTTCTCTTCAGTTATTTTGGATTTCCACGTACAGCCTCGACATTTAGCATCATGGACGATACATAAGTTGTAGAAATTTACCAAAGATGCAACAAATATATACAGATGTATATATTTTGATACTGAATATAAATCTACCTCTTGATTCCATCTTTTATACGTTCTGTATAAACTTTGTATTGAACTTTCAGGTGTTTGATAAGTTTAGCTATCAGTAATCTCTCGAGAACTTACTCCGTTTTGTAATATATAAATATATATATATATATATATATATATATATATATATATATAATATATATATATATATATATATATATATATATATATATATATATATATATATATATATATATATATATATATATATATATGAAAATATATATGAAAAATTACTCATCACTTGATATTACAGCTGGCCTTGACACAACAAGATTGACCTTGGATTGGTTTGTAAGTTTTATGACAGAACATCAAGATATTCAAGCTAAGTGCCACGAAGAGATCGCCAAAGCCATAGGTAAGTTCTTTATGAAAGTGTATTCTAGATTTATTTACAGTTTAATGTTTCTTATGTGTTTTAATTGAATCAGTGCACATGTATGTTAAACTGTTTATTGACATTCACGGTTAGATTTAAATACTTTCTCTAATAGTATAGTACCACGGCGGGTGTGACTGGTATGTAGAGGATTTTAATTACTCCATGGCATCTGGTCCCACTTTTGTTTCTCCAATGGGTCCTTAATAGCATATATTTTTAATTTTTGTCAAGTATTATAAATCCTCTTTATTGACAACTTTTTGGCATATTTAGCGCTTTACATGTATCCAATATTTACATTGCACTTCAAGAAGCATGGATCATGAATAATTTGTTTGATTGTTTTTATCAGTATTGGAATGGTGTTGAAACCTATATTTATTTATTCATATATTTATATATTATACGTGTATTATCATGTAATATGCAATCATGAGCAACTGATTGATATTGATGGAAATGGGCCCTTACCTTTTTGTAGATTATGAAATGTAATGGTGCACCTTTACTTTCAGAACAGAAACAGAACAGCAAACAACTACATATATCTCTAATTGATGCGTCTCATATACCTATGATACGGTATTTTATTTCAGGCGAATGAAGTAAAAACTTGTAAAAAAAGATGATTTAATCATAGACTGCTCATTGTCATCTGGGACGCTGTGCATAAAGTATTCTTTTTGATAAATGGTAGGTACATTAGGCAATGTTGATGTTTGTAATTTAGACTGCTTTTCCCACATGTTTTTTTCGATTAGGATCTGAACGCCCACCAAGTGTCACTGATCGATCGAGTTTGCCTTACATTGAAGCTTGTATAATGGAATCCATGAGACTTGGCTCAGTTGCTGGTTTGGGAGTCCCACATTTCACCATTTGTGACACCAGTGTCGGTAAGTGTTTTATAGGTAAAAAAGAAATCATGCATCAAGAAAAGTCTTCAATTTATCTTACATAGGTGTATGGTTTTCTATTGTTTAAGTCGGTAAAGCAACCGCAGCACAATGGAATATTTTTGTGATGTCGTTTTTCTGTGTATATTCTATTATTGTCATGTTTTGTGCGCAGGTCCTTTGTGATTTGTGCCATACAGCTTTGTACGATGTCTTCTGTTTTCTCTTTTCTAGCTAACTTGTTTGGAAAAATCAAATATATACCAATATTATATGGTATTGTATATAAATTCAATGCAAGAACAAATAGGTGCGGTCTTCACTGATATATTTCAGAGTCCCATATATTAAATTATTTTTACATTAACAATGAGTGGGATTAGGCAGAATGACTGCCTCTGGATGTTCAACAAGTTATATTCGGTGCTGCTGGTCTAAACAAGAACAATAGTGAATCCAAAATGGAATGACACCAGGTGTCAGAGAGGAGCCTGATACACGATCACATATGTTCCGTAGAAGCGCTGTTGGTTCTGGCCATAGACATAAATGACCAAGATCTTTAAAAGGAAGTCAACATGCGCGAATTCAGAGGGGAGGACCGGGGCTCTGGACCCACCCTGAGATTAGGCGAAAATTGCCTTTCTTGTTACTTTTCGATGTGCAATAATTAATTTATACCCAAAACGTGGTTGAACCCCCTCTAAGAAAATTCATTGGGGATAGACCCACTCTCGACAAAATTTCTTGATCTGCACCTGGTCAATGTGCATGATCGTATTACAAAGATCATATGATATTCCAGAAAGGGTGAATTCATACTGTCAACTACTATTATTGCATCGATCATAGAATTTCCTGTATGACAGCTCCATGCCATCGAATTCGTAGCCCGTTGCGAGTTAAATATGTGTTTGTTGTCTTCTGACCGTTAGAACA